>OZ025252.1:2480319-2566225 GCA_964019135.1 Arenicola marina
CCCCCACCGCCCCCGACCCCCGTCTGTTCCTGCGCCAGCTCTCATAGGCCTCGAGGAGCTTCCCGCGTTGGCCGCCAGGGCTACACTTTGGTTTTAGTCTAAACTTTCGTAGATGTCGCACAAGCCCTACCCATACACCACATGTACGTCTCCCCACATTACCTTGGTTACGTCAAATCGAAAAGAAAAATGCACACGAAGCCGTACGGAGCCTGGCAAACCCAATCTCCATCGACGTGAAGCGATTGTTCAAGTCGTTTTTTTTGTGTCCCTACAACGCTTCCCAAGTGAGCCCCGAGCAAATTCAACTCCAGTAGTTAGCGGAATCAGTGTTTTATTGTGCCCCACGTCCTCTGCGCAGGGAATGCGGACAATGCGAGCCAGTGTAGCCGTAGTTAGTTTCGGTATTTTCTGACGTGAGCCGCTCGGTGCTCATGCAATTGGATGAACGGCAACCAAGGCGACCAGCTCTGCTACAACCTTAGTTACGGCGCAACCGGATGTGTGGTTACTTCACAAGTGGTCAGCTCGCAGTTCGCAGTAAGAACGCGACAGGGAAAAAAATCACAAACAAATTTGCGCACTTATTTAACACGGTTAACAACCGTGCCTCGCAGCACATCTCGTGAGATCTCAGACAAGAATTTACTTTGTTACAAAGAAGACAATGCCCTAGGCCAACAGCTGCTTCGTCACTCTCTGCCTTCGACTCACTCCGCTAGGGCTCCATTATATCTCTGTTGTCGCCTACGTCCTCAAAGTATTTTCACACTCATTCGCCAGGGCGGCGCTGCGCAAATCAATAGGAAAAATGCGTCGCGCATTTCTACAAATTGGTGCTGGGACCCAGCCTAAGCCTAATAACACATGAAATGAGGTGATGAAAAGAAAGAGTTCTGTCACAATTATAACTTTTTCGAAGGGTACAAGATATTTTTTGCTGTATTAAATACACAAAGCTCGTTATTTTTATGTTTTATTCTTGAAAATTATATCTTTGCAAGAAATTATCGCTGCTTCGCCTGACATCGGCTGGTTGCCCGTGGTTACGTGATACATGGCGGCCGATAAACCTTTTTTGGGTAAAAATATCAATCATGTGACCAGCGATCTGCGGCAGAGAACCAGGGGGATTGTGTGTATGATTGGGTAGCGATACAAAGTCAGATGGCCTCTCAGTTCTCTCGGTATTGTACCACAATATGGTTTGCTTTTAAAGCACGTAAGTTCATCTAAAGAGCAGTTCGTCGGAGTAGTCTAGGGATGAATCATTATTGGATCAATGGCTAATGGCGTCACAGTTGTAGTGGGCAAAGTTGGAGGGATAGAGAACCACGGTGCAATCTGTCTTGTGGCAATAAATGAGAGGGTTATGGGAACAAATAAGGAGACATTACACGGTTTCCCTCTACACCTTTGGAATGAGGTCTTGGGGCCCCACTACTCCTTCGGAAGGACGACGTGGGATCACCCTACTCTTCTAGACAGGGGACATGGTGTCTCCTATTTTTTTGGAAGGAGGATGTATGGTCCCTCTACGCATTCGAAGTCACCCGACTTTCTTGTAAAGAGGACGCGGGCTACTTATTTTGAAGGAGGGTCACTCTATTGTTTTAGAAGAAAAACGTGGGATTTCCCTACTCTTTTGGAAAGATGACATGGGGTTCCCTACTCTTTTGCAAGGGGGCGCGAGGTTCTCCTATGTTTTAGAAGAACGACGCGAGATCCTGATCGGTCTTTTGAAAGCGAGTTAAATTGACCTGAGTGAATCACCAGTAAACTAACTGTAGCGATAGGTTTATAAAAACCAAACCATTATGCTACTAGCAGATTAAAACGGAGTCCTGCGGTGTGAGAAATGGAGCACTCCTTGCAAGCGTACGAAGGCTATTTTGTATGATCCCCATAGACCTTAGTTTAACAAAACTAGGTGTTCACCATAGACCTTATTGTAACAACACATACGGTGGCCCTTGCCCCTTCGTGTTACAACGCAAAGTGTTCACCATAAAAACTCATGTCACTCAGCTAAAAGCGACTTTATAAAGGTGGCGCACGCCCCCCCCCCCCCACCCTCCTCACTCGACTCGGGACACTCAATGAATACCCTGCCTAGCCACACAACGAGATCCCATCAAAGTGCAGCATTGCAGCAATCACATTTGATACGTCCGTATTGACGGCAAACAATGACGCCGGCGCCCGTAAAAGGAGAACGTTATGAATGATAAATGAGTGACCCGCACCCCATCCACCCCCACCCCCCGCCTCCCCCCGCCGCCCCCTCACCACACACACACTCCCGCCCGTCGTCGGTCTATCCCTCCGCCTTCCTCCACCCTCTCTCTCTCTCTCTCTCTCTCTCTCTCTCTCTCCTCCCCCCTCTCTCTCTCTCTCTCTGCGTGCCTTCTCCTCCTCCTCCCACCACCCCCATGTATATCTCTGTCTCCGTTTCTTCTCTCTGTTTCTCTCGGAAGAGTTCTCTTGAGATCTCTCTCACTCTGTTTTTTGTCTCTACTTCTTCCTATTCTCCCTTCTGCTACCATTTGGGCGTGCCTTCTAGATTACAACCATCGCGACCAGTTTTCATGCCTTCCATCAAAGACGCTTTTCTCCTTCTTCCTGTCGTCTATGTAACCCTCTTCGTCGCATAGCACCACCCCCCGCCAACTGACCCCCATTCGAGCGCATCTCACCCTACCGCACCTAGCTCCAGCCAGGCCCGCAAGCCCTTCCGCTTCCCTGTCAACAGCTGTGAGGCCGCCGTATTGCGCTAGTGGCGCACGCCGACGGGGTTCACCAAGGGATTGCAAGCAGCAAGAAAGCCTGCCGACTCATGCCGTTTTTCGCGCGCTTTGTCTTTCGTCTTAGGGCGGCAGACGACATCTGTAACGCCGCGCCGTGGACGCGTGCTGCCACGTGAAGACTTCTCTTTCTCTAACCAGACCCACCTCGCTACCCTCTCTACCCATCTACTGTTATCACCCCCCACTTACTCGCTCCATCTCTCCAGCCTCTCCATCTTCTTCCACCCGTCTACCCTCTCCACCCCTGCACCCCCTTCACCCCTCCATTCCTCCGCCCCTCCACTCCTCACACGAGTCATGCGTGATACTGGGGGGAGTCGCATATGGCGTTGATGACCTAACCCCCTACCCCTTCGACCCCCCCCCCCCTTCTCTCACCCCGACTCACACCCAGAGTCCCCCCCCCCCTCGGATCCTCTTGATGCCGTGACGTAGCGACAGACGCCGTTCCTCACCATCCACCCAGTCTGACCGCCACATCACCCCAACCCCCGAACCACCACCACCACCCACCCACAGCCTCACCCATCCAACCACAGAGGGACCGGCAATCACTCACTCAGTCCCCCCCCCCTCCCCCCTTATAACGTAATCAATAACACTCCGTGATGTCGTGAGGAAACTTCTGGCCCAGCCGGCCAGTGACGCTGTGGCTGAGACCAGCTGAACACGGTCTCTCCCTTCACCTGGACACCGTCAGGGATTCCCGAGCTCCGGAGTTACGACATTATTCGCTGACTGCCTCCACAGACGCCAGTGCTGTGCACCGGTCGACGAACTGTGCCTCAGAGAACGCGAGAAATGGTTCCCGTATAATGACACCGAATACAACTCCGCTCGGATTATCACAGCTGGATTACAAATACACCAGGTGGATTAAACTACGCTTAATCTAAAATATAATATGGCGGTGGAATTTTAATTGCAGCGGGTAGAAATATAATTATGCCGTTTGCAGTATAACTACTCCAGTTGGATTACCTGATCTCACTCTTTACGGCCTCGGGAAAGTGTACGTAAGTTTAATACTGCTAAATAAAACGATTTAATGATGGTATGGTGATGATCATAAATTTTCTTTTTTACGAGAAAAAATTATACTTCGCAAAACGTGGTAGTTATGGAGTCATGTGTCGATAAATGTGTATATAAACTGGTATAATATATATATATATATATTATATTTATATATTATACCAGTTTACCGTATCAAAGAGATTGCAAGGAAGGGGCTTTTGACGGCATACGGAACTATGACGACCTTTTCATGCATGAAAATTGCTTAGAAGGAGAATGGCGTCCAACCTCCATGCACTCCCCAGCGCAGTGGGTTCAATGTAATCGTAATCGTAATCGATGTATCAATGTAATCGCCCCATGCCTGGACGCCATGCGGATTCATGAAGCTCTTTTACACCAATATGTTATGAATAAATAGTACATAGTTCATGTACTGCAGGACAAAAGTACAAGATAAAATTGGTAAACTCTTAACGGCGAGTAAAACAGGTAGCTGGACGCCATTTTAGCGGCGAAACCCAGGGGATAATGTCCCATGCAAGGATCGATAATAAACCAATCGACAAATTTGCTGTGGGCTAGATCTCGATCCACCGCGCATCACGTGAATGAGACTCGTTGGCTCTTTGTTCACAGGTGAATGAGGCCATCGAAGCAGGCCGGAGATAAAATAAACGCGCAGGTCCGCTCCCTGACTGGGCCCAGCAGTGGGGGTGAGATGGCAAGGTGTGTGGACGTGCTGTTTGCTTTAGAATGTATTAATCCTGATCGCAGGGCAAGGCTGTTATCCGCGGAGGTCTGGTGTGTGGGTCGCTGGCTGGGAGGCCGGAGGGTGCGGGTGGGAGGGGGTATATCGTGGATCATGATGGGCAGTGGGTTCTATATTGTTCCCCGGGCTGAGGGATCCCTCCCCCCTTTCCCCTCAATCACTCCCCTGAGACACATACCCTAGTGGATGGTCAGCACGCCAGGGTGAGAGATGGCTTGCCTCCCACGCCGTTCACTCGCGGAAATCACCCGCTTGTTGGACAGGGTAAGACTAATATCATAATCCTAGGTGTTACCCTTCGAGGCTGGTCGATTGACCATGAAACTACTAGCCTCGGCGATAATACGGGGCATACGATCAGCCTTCGTGGCCAGAGAAGTCCGATATGACAATAAAGAATTTATAAGCAAACATGGAAATATATACTCGGATATATATTTCTTATATATCATCAAATGATTAGCGACAGCCCTCACTGTGTTATTAATTAATATCAAACTTATTCGGATTATTATTGAGGCCATATGATTTTCCAATTTATTAAAATTTGAATCGAATCGATGTCAAAGGCGTGAATTTGTAACACTACTGTTGTGGCCTCAGGACCGGAGATTAAACTGATAGAGAACGGATTCAACCACATATTTCACTTAACTTTACACGCTTTTATTTCTGTTTTCTGGTGATTCTAACCGCGACACCCGGTCGATCAATTATCCGATGTAACATACGGAAATACCATTCCCCCTTTCTTGAGTGGTTTGGGAAACCCCATGTTGCAGTCAGCCGCTAGTTTAATTATTCAGAGCTGAGGCAAGCGCGAATTGAGGGACCTCTGCCGGGAGAGCGACAAACGTCTACATCACATATTTTATTTCACTTTCGAGAATAAAAAGGAAAGGTGGGTCGAAGTAGCCAAGTAGACAATAATCACCTGTCTAGACAGATATTGACTTGACAGTGATGTTGGGTTCTTTGACATCTTCCAGCTGATCTCAAACAAATCCGGTCCCCTAGCTATTCTCACACTCCATGTTCCCGTCACCAGGCCGCGGAGCAAGGTGCCAATTCAACCAAAGGGGAAAAAGCGAACGCCCTCCATCGGCACAATGGCTTACCCATCTATGTCGCTGTCCCCGTCATTTCCGCTTCCGGTCCACGTGGTAATGACGTTGGTGCTGTGGGCCCTGATACCCTGGGAAACGCACGGCGCCGTCCACATAGGTAAGTGAGGCAAGCAGATTTTCCAATGAGCTACATTTCATTCTGGCCACACTTAGCCATGGAATCGTTGTCAAGGGGCAGGGCGGGGAGGGGTGAGAGAGGGGGGAGGGTCCCATCGGTTTGCAAAGTGGATTCCACTGTACTTAATCGTCATAAAAGAATTGTCTTTTAGTAATATAGCAGTTTAAGGGACCTATGCTCGCATGATCTGTGCCATGGCGACATGAGCTTCTACATATTTCCAGGAATATTTAAATACCGGGAGACGTCAATTCGGTGGAGTGACGTCGCTATAGAAACCGCCTGGAGCAACAGATACCCAACCTCGCTCGATCTCCATGCCTACACCATCAGCGTAAATGACACTGAACAGGACATCTTGCGAACAGGTAATCTTACAGAAAAAAAACGTCCGTAGCTGATTTGGTAAGCGGAGTGAGCTGCAGGTCATGGATTTAAAACATTGAATCGGCATCCGGTTTTTAATCTAACCCATTGTTCTGGCAGATTACCTGGCCCTTGTGCACCTATATGTGCACAAAGGAGGTGTCCTGAAACACGGAATTGCATTTCATAAATAAAGGATGGGGTTATTTCATTGCCGAAGCACAAACTGGATAGCTTAACTGTCACTAATCCATCAATGCATAAAGTGCATCTATGCGCTGCGGGTCTGACCAAAGGCCATATCAGTCAGCAAAAGTAAGAAACAAATGTTCAGTGTGATTGTGTGGCTCTAGATATGGCCTAATCATGGGATACATGAACACAATTATACTCATTTGTACATCTGAAGATCCATTTTATCGATTGACGTTTTCCATAGTTTGCTGGAAAATCTGCTTCGAAAATGTCCACTTAGCGTTAGGAAGGGTTCCTGAGCACCCTTTGTGATTGATAATTGCGGATCCTGCAAAAAGAAATACCCGACAGAAGTACATCATATTCACTCATTTGTTTCCAGCCAAAGCATTTGACATTTGAGTCGTTGTATTGTTCTCCTTCTCGTCCATATTATTACCGAAACTTCACAGTCAAGTTCAGTCTCTTTTCCTAGAAAGTGGGGCCCATAATTTGTATCGTTATTGCAAATATCAATAGTATTCGTATTAAAGGGAAATGCCGGGCCCATATCATTTACATTTCCGGTAAAACAATAGATTAGTAAAGTTTCAAGCACTTTTGCACGACCACCCAAATTGCCATGGGCAGCCGCCTCAGTGCACTGATGATGACGTCACCGGCGATGAAGCGACCAGTAGGTTTAGACGACTACTACCACCGGAAGCTATAATAATTTCTGGCGAGTCGGACGAAGAAGTTGAAGTAACACCAAATTTACACCAACTGCTGATTTAATCGGGGACCAGTTTGAACCTAGAGGGGTTGACGATGGTGGATCAGGCATTGTTTATACAGGTCGTTGACGACGCATCGCGTGGTCATTAGACTATGTAGTCAAGAACTACGTCAGTCTCAGATCGGCCTGTCGAGAGAAATTGTTGATTTCTGTTCCGGGGGGAACAAGGGGTCATTTGGGCGGCATATATGTATATACCTAACTATATCTAGTGCCACCCCCCCCCTCCCAGCCCCCCGGTATTTTCTTTTAACCTTTCCCCATCCTATGAATGATTAATAAAGCCGCTATCGTTAACATTGTCTATCTACGTGTCCCTGGTTATTTTCAGTTGTGTAGGTCTAAATCGCAAAAAGACGTTATGTTGTAATATCAAGCTGTATAGCATAGCATATGACGCTGTGCATGGATTGCAGTAATGGGGACCCATTACTCTGCGGTCTCGCCAGTGTCACGTGACACTTAGTTTGCCCTCAAACAAGAGGAAATGACGCAAGCGAACGTCAGAGGCCGCCACGGAAATTAAAACATCGCCACCCAATTGGCTTCGTCCGGTGGGATTGCGCACGGTCGATGCCCATTAATCTTCCTTTCTTTTTAATATTTTTAGACATTTATTTCCATTTAGTGGACGGATGTCTACACGCGAACATGGCTTAATATTACCGACCGTCGAGCGCTAATATGGGTTCATTGTGAATTGACAAATTTTCTTATTCAAAAACGCTTAACTGTGCAGATGCAAAATGTGTTTTCTCTCAATAATGTATTTCAGATTATTTCGCATTGCTCGATCTCTTGCAGTGTTTAACTTTGAAAGAAATACATGCATTTGATGACGTCATACACAACACAACACAAGGACTTTTCTGCACAGCCACTTGCACCACTCTTACAGTGCGTGTCTGTAAACGCCTCTCCTTTTTAGTTCATGTATACATTAAGCTTTGCTTTATGCACATTTTCTCATTGGACATTGGCCAAAACAACTGTCAGGACCATTCACGGTAACATCGTGGTGGACTTTCGCAACATAAATATATATGTCATATTTATATATAATACATATATATAACGTAAGGGCATGTATGTATATATATGTATATTATCTTGGGTTCTGCGTTTACTACCATGCGGTTTCTCGCCAAAGGTCAATCGCATATCATATACTGTTATTGTACATCATTATCAAATTCATGACGGAACATGGATGTCACATATTATTCTTGTTAACTAATACATAAATATTTGACGATGACACAAGTTTTCTTTGTATCAATTTCTAAAGGCTGGACGATAGACGCAATGAACCGGCACAGAGCACCGCATTACAGCTGTCGTTATAAGGCTCCAAACTAGGCGTAAATGCTTTCCTTGCATGTGTCGAGTACATATGTCTCCAACTCGGTTTACGGCCTGGGACTGGCATCCACCTTTAGTTAGACCAACGGCAGAAAGCATTGCTTTTATTGTGCTATTTTGCTTTCCAGTGAATAATGTCAGTTGTCATGGAGCAGTGGCGTTCATCTCCACCGACGCTTGCCATCAAGCCCTCATCAGTGCATATCATCTGATGTCATTTCCTCTTCTACGCATCAACAATTCTCCCATGTGCCAAATGTCGTCCTCGCCGGGCTCCAGGAATATCATACCCTACCCCCCTGCCGTTTCCTTGACAACCGTGCTGCGTCACATCATGCGAGACGGTTCCTTTAAGGAGGCCAATGTCTTCTACGATGAATACTCCGGTAAGGACTGACGCATGATACTCCCGTGCTTAAGTAACAAAAAAGTGTTCGCTTTGGCGTAGCTGTCGGCGTCTGGAAGGGGGCAGGGAGGTCTAGTGTCCACTGTCGAGTGTTCAAAATTCTCAGTTCGATTTTTCACGACCTTCTGTGTCGCTTTTGGGCTAAGTATACAGTGTCTTTTTTTTTTCTTCAAAAAAAACGGTGTCGATGTCGTTTTTCAGTTCCTCAGTGTCGGAATTTGCGTGTCAATGTCGAATGTCAATTTTTCGAATATGTCTGTGTCGCGGGTCATTAACCCCCTCCAGACCCTTACTGTGAAAGCTTTCGCCGGCTAGTGCCGAGGTCGATATAACCACATCCACCTTCGGATCTCACGGTACGTACCACGTCAATCAAGTCAATGATAATCGTCTACTTCACCATCTGAATGTATCAGGTTTTGGATTTGATGAGGGTTTACCGCCACTTTCAGTCTGTAAGTCTATACAATTATAAACGGAATTATTAATAACTGGTATATATATATATACAAAAACATCCGATTGATTCACATGGTTGAGGGCTTAGTTAAGACAGGTCGCCCGCAGACAATTGAGCACAGGTTTTTACCTAGCAAGGAGAAGGAATAGGACTGAATAACCTGGCCAGTCAAAGCCTCAACCCAAATCGATCGCATTCATCAAGGCTGGGAGAGAACCCTGACGTAACGCCCCATGAACGACAATAACTCATTCAGTCCTTCATCGACAAGCCATCGAAGAACTACAATGAAATCAAAGCATTTGCGTTTTCCAATTGCGTTTTGCTGTCATAACGCGTCAGTATGTAGCACCGTGGCGTGGGGGGAGAGGGGGGAAGGTACCTCATCACCTGCGACAGCTGCTGGATCAATACAGTACTTTCGTTTGGTTGATGCATTCATTGTCCGTCTCAATAGGGAGCCCATGCAGCTATATCGCTTTATTATTCATATGTGAAGTCCCTTCATCAGAAGGCGGGGCGAGATGGACAAAACTCGTTATTGTCCTTATCCGGTATTTAGAAGATCGTATTTCGGTTCATTGACTAACGGTTTCATGCGAGCGATAATTGGGAACAGTCTAGACAGCTGGAAAGCCATCTGCCATGCTGTATTAAATGTTCGTTTCTGAGAATGTTGTGTTTGATATGCAAATACGCCCTCTCGCATGCGACAGCCTGTTGTCAGCATTAACTAATTGGCTTATACTGTACCAAGACATATGCATATGTCTGCACACAAAAAACATGCCTGGAACAAAACTATCCCAACATGATTATTTGATTAGGATTGAGTCGCAGTCATAATCGGTTATATTAATAGTTATATGTGGCTTAAAGGCACATGTAGTCAAACATGCCACATCTTGCCATACAACATGACGAGCTGGTGCATCCAATACTCAGTTGAGTAGCTTTAATTCGACCGTGGAGTCAATTAAGCGAGTGAATTAACGTCTATTATATTAATGGTCGGTATGACGAATACGCCCCCCCCGCCCACCCTCAACGGAAGCCCGTGTTGACGTAAACAGGTGCACATCGAATGTACTCGTGGTAGTGAATAAACATACGTCGCCTGCCCCTTGGAAATCTAAGGTTAAACAAGATGTTTGGGCAATATACATTGTATCGTTCAGTTAACTAAAGTTTTTACGTTTTGGTAATACGAGATTGACGTTTTTCTCCCATTGCATCAGAACGTGACGTTGGACAAATCGCACCAGTGCTGGATAGCTTGTACATGCTGACAGAGATGTTCAACGTGACTTCTACCGCCAACGGCAGTGCCCACGTGACAAGTCACATGAAAGACGCAGTCAGATCCAACATGATAGCCGACCTTGAGACGACCTTGAACGTTTTGTGGTTGGAAGAAGAGAAGCTGGTAGAGGTCCTAGACGAGGTGAGGGAAATTTGCAATTTATGCATTACCATATTTTGTTAGTAGTAGTTCATATGTGTCTTATATGTGGCAATATTTCTTCCTATACCGCTTTGTGCCACTTATTCTGGTAGATAGGTTTTTTCTACTCTATTTCATTGTTACATTGGAAACAAACGCTTTCGTATGTGATAGTTTCGGGGGGTTTTGTGGGGTTTTTTTATCGCCCAGCATTCCATGCACAAAAGTCAAGGCCAAAAAGATCAAATAGTGTGTCATTTACATGCATTTCAAACATGTTGCACGATATATGTTTCTACATTACGAAGTTGATCTTCATGTACGGATTTCGTGATGGAATATGTGTGTCTTTGGACAAGTTCTGCCGACTGGGGGAGTCGTTCGCCTATTACTCTCGATGGCTCGCCATCTGCACGGAGGCAAGCTGCGAACGACGACTCCGCGAGGCCGCCGCGAAGCTCAGTCTGGATAACCTTTCCCTGCTCACCATCGAAGGTCCTGTGGTCTCCAACGAGACTGTACAGGTAGGGTAACGGCTTCCAGGTCACAATTATTAATTTTCTTAATTAAAGTGTGGACTATTTCAACATAAAGGAAAGTTTAGAAAGAGAGCGGGGAATGTTAGCATATATAACGGATTCATAATTCTGGCAATAAATTAGAATTTTATTATGTTATCAGTATTCAAAATCTTACCCATTCTGCAACAATTGTGCAATACCCATCCCGTGCTAAAATGCATGAAGTATCTAAATGCCGCTCCTCCCTGTCAACCCTGACTCGAGCCTCACCAGCCAATCATTCTGTGGTGAAAGCTCCATCATGAACAATCCCACTTATTTCAGGATGCAGTTTTTGACATTGGTGACGCGCTGGGTTCGCTATCAACACTGGAGATTGACCCCAATGTTACTCACACTGAGCAATGCACAAGGACATTCAATTCTACCGAAAGAAACGAATTCTTGGTAAGACAAAGTCGTGTGGAATCAGGGTAATTGATAACGCGAGTCCTGTATCCATTGCTGTTCCATAATACCCCCTTCGATGCTCTTTTCAGGCTGTGTTATCCGGTTTGCAGTCCTTCCTTTCCTATCAGATTTCGTGTTATAAGTTTGCTAAAAGTGAATGAGAAGCACTTCTCAAATAAGGACCGTCTGAAGTCCATCTTTAAATATTGTTTTACAGTATAAACTTTAAACTGAGGACAGACTGATTGACCATGAAATATGTCCAATATTGACCGACCTACAGTAATCGGATGGTTCAGTTTAGGGAGGTCCTACTGTATTCATATGTATGTAATGTACTCGTCAAGTAGCATAATACATCATGATGTGCCTATCATATCGCAAGCAAACAATGAGACGCCCATGTAAAAACCTCAAAAATTACATTTCCATTACCGATTATTACATACGATTCCAGAGTAGAACATAAAGATATGCTTGCATTATGTTAAAAGTATTATAATATTATCATTATTTAAGCTTTATTTGGGTTATTGTTTCTTTTTTATTATCTTTTTTTTTTTGATGATTTATGAACCACACCGTTAAACAAAAAACTAATTTGGGTCGCTTTTTATCATTTTAACAACAGGACACTTTAAATGACGTCATCGGTGGCCCGAGCTGCCTGCCGTACAGACTAGCTGTGACGTCATGGACGGCTGAGGGGCAGCAGACGCTGGCCGACCAGGCGATGTGCGGCCAGTCGGGACGCTCCCTGCTCAGCGTCGACCTATTCATCGGGGAGAAGTATGGCCTCAACGGGCGGCATTTCAATGTGTCCACCATAGCGGTGAGCATCCACGAAGATCTGAGAAACATCTTGCAAATGGGGCACGTAAAAATGGGGCCCTGGAAGCAGCGCATGCGCACTTCATTCGTGACGTCAGTACATTGGATTAACCCATATGAAGACAAGCATAGCTCTTTAAATATCAGCTGGGCAAACCCGGTCTATGTCCTGTGTTGGTTATCCATAAACAAGGCAGCATCAAGGCAATTGAAGAGTTCGCTGTTGTTACTATTTTAGCACGATAATTTATAATGTCTTTCTTGTAGTCATACCGCCTTCCAGGCTGTTCCCCAAAACGCTTGTAATAGGCCTTTCAGTAAACTGAAGGTCAACACATTGGCAATTCCATTTTCACAAAATCGTTTTCTAGTTTCGTTCTGGCCGGCCAAGGCCCCCACTATACCTCTATATGAAATGATCGTCCATAGATAGAGCCAATCACTTTTCCTTCTTTGGCTTTTATACACAAAGACAGGGTGTAACGATATGCGTAGTCGGCCCAGAAACTTTGTTGTTTACTCAAGCATGTCGTGATGTTATATCACCTGTTTTGCCATATTCGTCAGTCGTCTCCGTTTGTCATGGTCGATGAGATCAACGGGACATTGCACTACAAGGGGATGGCCATGGACATGTTGATGGAGCTAGCTAACATGCTCAACTTCACGTAAGTGATGCAACGATCGCCACATAGCCATATGAGCAGGGCATTTGCGTCCAAAACTTTCCGCCAAACTTGGGGACGGATCCGTCCCTTACGTCGCCGTCAAATTTCCATTACTTACCTGACATTAAATGTACCAAGCGCCCGAACAAAGCAGCACTGCGGGCTTCAAATAGCAAATCAATGACAGAGACTAATTCTCAGTGGTTAATAACATTGGCTAATCATATAGCTAACCACCGCTCACATTCTAAATCTAACGATATGGTAATTGGGTAATAAATATGCAGCTCAGATGTATCAAAGGGATTTCGTCAACGCGATTGATTTCGTCGTAGTACGTGGGGGGGTGGGGGGGGGGGGTCAGTGACATTGTCACAGTGCGATCCGAACTTCGGCACGATGGCTGACATGGCCCAACTCACTCGACACGCCCCGCTAACCACCGTGTCATTAGCACCCCCCCACCCCCTCCGCTCCCCGTCTCCTTAGAGTTAATGACTCGAGTCGGACTGTGTCTGGATGTCTCCAGGTACACCCTGAATCTAGTCCCGGATGAACAGTTCGGATCCATGAACGACGACGGAAACTGGACCGGAATGGTGGGCCAGCTACAGCGGAAGGTGAGCAATATATCTCCAATGATGTGTAGTCCAAATCATCAGTGAATTGTGTCTTTAATGATTCAACCCGGAAGAAAGCTACTTTTTAAAGAGTAAAACCAAATTTAATCGTAGTGCCTACATCAAGCCATCTCGGTTTTTTAAAAACATCTTTCCCATCTCACTCCATCTAACCTGTCGTTTTACCCCTTACCCCCCCACCCCCCCCCCCCGCACCACTCGCCCCTTGCTACCCCCTCCCCCCCCCGCCCGACACACACACTTCCACACCCACGAACCGGAACAGGAAGTGGACCTGGTGGTCGCCTCCCTCTCGGTGACGACAGGACGCGACACGGTCATGGACTTCGTGGAATATTTCTTCGAGTACGGCGCGGTGCTGATGAAGAAGCCTCGCCAGGACGAGAACAAGTGGAGGGTCATCGTCCAGCCCTTCTCCTGGCAGGTCTGGGTCTGCATCGTCCTCAGCGTGCCGCTCGCCGGCCTGGCGGTCTGGGCCCTCACCCGCTGCGCGTACCGGGCGTACGCCACGGCCGATGGCGACAGGCGTTCTCCCGGTCTGTCCGCCAGGCGTACCAAGGACGCCTTCAACCGCCTGCCCAGCGCCGGCTGGTACACCTTCGGAGCGGTCGTCACCCAGGGTAGGTAGGGGTCTGCAAGGGGTACATGGCGACCCCGCGATACAGGCATATTTGAAAATTCGACAGTCGACATTGGCCCCCAAATTCCGACAGTGATGATCTAAAAAAGCGACATCGACACAGATAGTGGCATTTTAGAAAAAACGACGCTGCAAAGGGACACGGAACCTCGTGAAACACAGACATTCGACACTGAGAATTTTGAAAAATCGACGCTGGACACCGGACCCCCCCAGACCGCTGTAGTTGCATGATGGAGGGTGGGAAGGGGCATGGATGAAGTTTCTATGGTATTTGGCACCGCAATGAGTAGGCGGAATACCCTTCCCGATCTCCACGATTGGCATCCAGGAATTCTTGGAGATTCGCGATCAGCTGTTGGCAATTTTTGGGGATCGTTATCCGTACAATTCCTGGTTCAACGCGAAGACCCTTTCCCTATTTACCGCGATCCGTTATTATATAATAGTAGAATTACTCGATATTCACGATATCACATTTAATGTGTTTTTCTTCGCGCCCGGTCTTAAACAGTCTTCATCTGGGAGATTCGATATTGCTCTCAAAAATTCTTGGGGATTAGCAATTCAGAGAGGGTATCCCCCACCCCGCAAGGAACATCCGAGTCATACCCCCATCGCCGTGGTGCTTCAGGTGGATCCTTCCTGCCCAAGTCCCTGCCGGGGCGGGCCTTCGTGGCCCTGTGGTGGGGCTTCTCGATCGTGCTGCTGGCCTCTTACAGCGGCAGCCTCATCGCCTACCTCACCATCTCCAAGACCGAAGTGCCGTTCAACACCCTGGAAGAGATGGTCGCCCAGGACCGCTACCGCTGGGGGGTCAAGGCCGGCACCGTATATTACAACGCCTTCAAGGTATATCCGCGATATCATACTCTATTCGGCAATACGAGCTATACTTAGAGAGTTGGTTGGCTGGTTGGTCATTCAGGACGCAGGACGTCAATGGGAGAAGGAAGGGAGGGTGGAGCCATGTCTCCGGGGGTAACCCCCTACTTTTTACGAAGAAAGACATGAGATCTTTATCTTGCGACCACACAGACATGGCCACAGCGGGGCTCGAACCACCGACCCACGCGCCGTTAGGCTCTCAGGTGACCAGAACACTCAAAGGCGAGTCCTCTAGCCCACTGAGCTATCGCGCCGGCCCTTGGGGGGGGGGGGGCGGGAGATGCCACATGGCTTTCGGTGGATGCGACCCCTTTAGATGATATATAAATACATGTATGTCGTTAAAAAGTTGGTTCCAGGGACACGGGGGTGCCAATGTTCAAGGCCGAATAGTGTCCTACAAATGGAGAGTGGGGGTGGCGGGGGGGAGAGGGGCAGGTGGGGGGGTGGGTGCGGTGTACGTAGAAGAAAATGAAAGATGGCCAATGATTAAAGAGGTATTTCGGGGATTTCCCTACATGTCAATGTACAACCACCGTCAAAGTACGACATTTCTTTTGATTGACACATCTTACACTGGATCAAGTTGGCGTATTGAGGGAAGGTGGGAGGTGGGGACCTGTGGGCACATGCCACATGTATCAAGCCCCCGCCCCCCCCCCCCCCCCCCACACGATGTTTGGCAAAGTCGTGGATCCGCCACTATTACTTGTAACAGCAACATGACGATTTTATAACCGGGCTCATACCAATATAACCATAGTGCGTTACCTTGACCTTGACCTGAGCTCAGGCGGCGACCGGCGGGGTCTACAAGGAAATCTTTGACGGCATCGAGCGGTTCGCACAGACTGACCCAGATGTGTTGAGCAAGAACTACGCCGTGCACTATGGGAAGGTGCGCGAGGGGGACTACGCGACGATGACGGATCGAACGCCGCTTCTGGTGGAAGCCATCTCG
Source organism: Arenicola marina (assembly GCA_964019135.1). Lineage (NCBI taxonomy): Eukaryota > Metazoa > Annelida > Polychaeta > Arenicolidae > Arenicola > Arenicola marina. Next base: position 2,496,772 of record OZ025252.1, read on the forward strand.
GACGAGACCTGCAGCCTCACTCTCATGCGGCAGACTTTTATGCCGCTCCCCATGGGCGTCGGGCTCCAGGAGGGCTCCCCTTTCAAGGCACTCTTCCACGGAGGGTGAGTGTACCAGGGGAGCGTATCACGAAGTTACGAACTCGTAACCTATGCTAATTTCACGACAGATCCTAATTTTACCAGAAACGGAAATAAATAAGCATTATACTGCGATTATTGGGGTGCGGCCATTTCATCTTAGTGAAATTTATTTTGCGCCAATATTATTGAAAAACGTTTTTGCCGTATATTTATGATATCTGCTATATTTTTCATTTATCTTGGTATCGGTAGCCTATTGAAATTTTAGGAGCAAAAGTTAACGACCAAAATTTATGACAAAATTCAAAATGCATATTGTCAGCAAAAAAATGTATTTGCCGAAAGCGCCGTGGGGTTACTTGACGCCATGTTGGAGTCACAAACGCCTCATGACGTCACCCTATTGTACGAATATTCACCAAGTTGGTTGTCATGATTTCAGCATCACAAAGCTGCGGCAGAGTGGGATTATCCAGATTTGGCAGCACAAATGGTGGCCCAAGCAGGCCTGCAGCGGTATCCCGCTGCCGGAGTCCCATCCCATCACCCTAGTGGACACCCAGAGCGCCTTCTACCTTCTCATGGCCGGAGTCGTGCTGGCCGCCCTCATCCTGCTCGGCGAGGCGGGGTGGAAGTGCCTGGCCGCCCGCCGGCGCCAGGAGAAGCGAGGGGGTGAACCGGGGCAGGGACAGGGGCAGGGGCAGGGGCAGGACGGCCAGGGCGGAGGCCCCGGCGGGCGGCACTCCTCGGTCCCCACCACCGCCTGGAATACGGACTTTTGGTTCAAGCGGCGCGTGTTGGGGGACAGTCGTCAGGAGACGATAGCCAATGGGATAGGGCGGTCGGACCGGGGGCTGGCCAACGGGGTGGCCCTGCTAGCCAATGGGATGGACCACAGGAGGCGACACGTTGGCCACAGCGAGGCGGTTCTCAGCAATGGCTTCGCGTGATTCTAAATTATGCCGTCCAGGGGGAATAGATTTACAATGGCCAATAGTTTTAAAGCAGAAGCTTAAAGCAGGAGCTTAAAGCGGAAGCTTAAAGGAAAAGCTTAACGCAGAGGCTTAAAGCGGAAGCTTAAAGCAGAAGCTTAAAGCGGATCTTTAAAGCGGAAGCTTAAAGCGGATCCTTAAAGCGGAAGCTTAAAGCGGAAGCAAGCATAAGCAAATTCCCCGCACAGATCATTATTTGTAATGTGTTCCAGCCCACGTTCTGACTGCCCCATGGCATGATCCAGCGCTCTTGGGCGATCTGACAGAAGACCACGTGACCTAGAACCGACCGATCTCGACGATTGCGGTCTTTGGATCCCGCAATTGTGATTGATAACAAAAACAACACGGCGAGCAGTGCGCCGATGGGAGAATCGTGTGGCGTGAATTCCAGATTGAAGGAAAGAAAACTTTAACCAGGTGCTCTTTAAACGTAGATTTTAATTCAAATTTGACCAATGACGCTTTGAGTAGGGTGGATCCTAGGGTGAAGGCCCGGAAAAGGTGTAATCAATGGTGTAATAATTGTTTGAAGTGATTAAGATAAGTTGTCCACATACGTGTCAGTAAGAGGATCTACGGGCACTCACTAACGGATTGTATCAATGGCCAATCCAGGAGAGGGGCGTATCCTATAATAGGTAATTAAAATGGCAAGCAGATATGCTTTATGGACAATCGTTGAATCGAGGGCCGATATGAGGGGGGGGGGCATTTCTTTTTTTTACCAGTCCTGTGTTCTTTCGAGTTTACCGTAATTCAATCGTGCAGATATTGGTTTAAGTGTATCCTCTGCGTGTCAGTGTGTGATATTTAAACTGGTGTTTAAACCCCATTTTTGCACACAGGAGTTAACCCCGAGATTATGACCGTTCGTGATTGGAAATAAACATTAAAATGACCTTTTTAAACATGTTTGTTGATTTGGTTCATTTGCCACAATACAGATGAATACAGCCAAACCAAGGGCGTGTGCAGGAATCTTTGAAAAGGGGGGGGGGCACACATTGGCGATAATTCAAGAGGAGTGAAAGCGGGACGGCCGCCAATATTCCACCTTGAACATCAAAGGGTGCAGGTGTCGTTTACACCTCTTTGTAAGAATAACACGACGCCAACGCAATGGCGGTCGGCAACAACAGAGTGACGCTAACTCTTAGACGACACGCCGAAAAAATCCTTGTACTATTCTTCAAACTGACCTAATTTTATCTGCAAACGGGGGTGAAACCTCTTAAATAGTCTTACTAATCATGATGCATCTATATGAATTGCTTATTTCGCGATACCTAACGTATTTATATATAATGTCGTCTAACTGGAAGTCGTGCAACTGGAAGTACCAAAATAGGGTGTCGTCCTAGTGGAAGTCGTCCAACTGGAAGTAATCCGAACATAATTGCGACCAAGGGGTCCTTCATTTTTGCATCACGACCGGGGGCGGGGGGTACATAATTTGAAAGGAAGGGGGGGTGGGCAGATATGCTTTAGGGTCTGAAAGGGTGGGAGGTCCTGGACAGATATGCTTTAGGGTCTGAAAGGGTGGGAGGTCCTGGACACGCCCATGCACGCATCAAATCTTTAAAAAAAAAGGGAACCTAAAAAGGAGGAATTTGACGACCGTGTCTCGGTGCTGAAACAGGTGGCCACATGTGGCTATGGGGGAAGACGCAGAGACCTACTAAGACACTTGTACTGTCACGGTCACAATTACCCGTGAAATCTCTGTTTGAAATCACGGTTCTCATTTAGTTTCAATCTGGTGCGACCCGTCCCATACGGTGACTACGCGAGGTATGAACACGGTTTATCGTCCTTTCAAACTCTGTAACCCCGAAGGAGATACAGGGAGACATTAATATCCCTCCGGGAAAACAGATTTCTTTACAGATCTCATCCTTTCTAGTTTCCTAGACTCCAACCATCCCACGTTTCGGGGTAGTTTCCGGGTCATATAGCAGCAATAAAGCAGTGATGGAAGTCATACAAATACTGTAGTCATCAATAGCGAGAGGCAAAATAAAACAACTTCAGCTGTTATTCGGTTAATATTTATTAAAAACAACATTTGTATAACAGGTAACAAACGTAAAACACGGATCCGCCATTGGGGGGGTTTACAATGCTAACGAGAGACAGTGAAGAGGGATATCAACTCTGTGTAGCCGTAAACGACACCGTAACGCTCCAAGCGCATTTACAATGCACCAAACGGAGAAATTGACTTCGTACGCCTCTCCTAATGGATCCTTTTGCACATCCATAAGAATGGCTGCTACTTATAGCAGTATTGTTATCACAGGAACGCCTCGGCTTGTTCAAGAAAAACAAGGGAATATTTACTTCATTTTGCTAGATTTCTTCCCCATTGTAGATGCACCATGTTTCGTTCGTCTTTTAGTGTCCCCACGCACGATTTTGAATTCCTGAAACTCGGGGTTAGTGATATCCTTTTCGTTGGTAAATCTGCAATCGTCGATCCGAGATTTAGGACTTCCCTGCGTGGCGAGCCACGTACGCCTGAAGACCAGATAAGCGAAACACCGGTCAGTCCACTCGTTAAGTCAGACATACGTCACGGAGGAACATGGCTATAAGCGACACCCACTGTCACCAGGAGGCGCTGGGAATCGTATTCTCAACAATGGCGAATCTTACACGCAGGCGACTCTACTTCGGGGCGAACTCTTAATGACTCTACTCGCTAAAATCTTTGATTCACGCATTGACAGTGACTCGCTTCCCGTGGAGCATATTGTCGTTTTCAATATCGAATTCACACTTAAATGATAACTTCCGCAACACTGCACTATAGTCCGCGCCCGAAGTCGCTCATTGAGACACATGCACTTGAGAATATGTCAGGGTTGCTGTATAAAACGCCGCCTACAAAATGCCCGGACAACAAAAAGGGGTTAGAAAATCATGGGAAACTCATCCAGCAGATTGAATGTGGATGTGACGAGGGATGCCAATATGAACGACGGCGAGAACATTGAACTAAACGACGATGACTCTGTACACGATGAGACGGAATTGAGGATGTGTTATTTGCAATACACTGCTAATAAAGGAACAATTCGACTATGTCAAAAATGGCACATGGCGAAATATGACAGAAATACATGGATAAAACTGAGGCTTCGTTCGCGACACGTGCACTGATACATAATTAACTATGACGTCACAATGATGTGTGGCAAAGTAACCCGTTCGTATCCAAACGGTGCGCTTCAGCAACCTAGGTAAGAGGCGTATGTATAGGTGATTAGTTGGTACAAGTCAAACACAGTATTGTTAGTGAGGACTTGGCTTCATTGGTGTCCAGCGGTTCCCCTCCCGGCCAGCCCACCGACAGGTCTAGCAAGGTGAGAGAAGGGTACTTCCCCAAGAGGTTCAGTCAGCACCAGAGCGGCAGTTTGTCAATGCCATGGACATCCGGGTCACCAGTCTCCTTTCACGGTAAAAGATGCATATTGCAACTTATCAATGGTCTTCTCATTCTTAAAATCGGCTTTTTCAATGCGGGAATAGACACTCCCCTCATACCGGAGCCAATGTTTCCTAGAAACAAAGAGAAACCGGTCAGTCACAGCTCGACAGACATGGGACAGACAAAAGAATTTATTATTAGCCACAGAATCAGACAGTTGTAAATGTGTCCATGGTAGATGTCAAAATAACGACCACCTGCAGTAATATTAGGAGCATTAAGTGTTCTGCTCTGAAACAAATCTTGCTGGTAGAAACTATATCATTTCAAGTGTGACTATAAGTACTAATGTACAAATATATAACTAAGCAAAATAAGTGGTAGAGCTCCATACAATGCATTCCATAAGCAAGTGCATTAAGCATTAACCATGTTAACTTACACAAATATATGATTCTGAGTATGGGTTGAGATAAACAGGGTGCCATTGCTGGTGGATGGTGTAGCTACTTACATGGTCTTGACACGGTCCTCTGGTCCTTGCACTGTGCCAGCAACAGTGCCACTCATGGTATTCTTCACCCAGCCAACTAAATTGAGCTGCACGGCCTTCTCCATGGTAAACTGAAAGAGCCAACAAACTATATACAGTGCACTCACAGTCGCATCTTCCTATTTGTCAGCAAAAACATTGCAATTAAACAAAGTTGTGATTATCTGAAGTAGGCGATTTTGACGATTCAGACCTGACTACATGTACATACATGTACACATATTGGGTTTATATACGCTTTAGATACAAATGTATGTTTACATTCATTATAAAATACTGCTCATCATTTGAAATGTTCGACATATTTTGACTACGACAGGACTGCTGACTGGGATGTTAGGACATTTGCAAAGCAACTCTATGAAGCATATTTCAAGGATGTGGTTTTGCCAATGCGCCTTCGATTGCGATCAGGGTTTTTGCTTTCATCCTTGTGGGGTAAAACTGAGTGCCTATCTGCAATGATGCGAGAAATGTGGGAACTGCTGAGATATCTGAACTGACAAGTCCTTCTGGTTTTTGAGCCTGTTGACTTCAACCCTTTCAGTTGGTACAGACTGTTAATCCGGTGATAACAACAAAGGTATTAAGTGTCAGCTGAAATGGCATGTTTACAAAAAAAAATGGATAATAATATAAGTTATAATTATAAATATTTTATCACATTATATACATTTTAAGCTCTTGCACTTACTTTTCTGAAGAATACACCTGAAACATCAGAAAAGAGTAAATGTTAAACAATTATTGGGCTATGGTCTATTGGTATTGACAAGTGTTTAATGTTTAATTAATGTCCTTAAAAATATTAATATTTATAGAAATGTGGCCTCATTAATCATTAATCCCTTTAATGCTCTATTCATCAAATGGGGTCATCAATTATTTCACAGATTAATTTGTATGATCATTGATATATGGGGTGGCAAACCCTCAACAAGAGAACCCATAAACTGAGCAAGCAACACAGCCTTTTAGCACATACTTTCACGCTTCTGTTACAGTAATATTTTGAGCAAGTAAAATATATTTACATCAAAAATTATTAGTTTATATAAGTTACATGAATATCAGGTAATTAAAAGTGCCTGCTAATTGAAAAAATGCTATCATTATGCACCATTACCCAAGGCTATGACTACAATATCTTATGGTATAGATGTCAAAATATGCTTATGACAATACTGAACCATTAGTGGCAACCCTTATTATGTAAAACCTCTATCTATTTATGACTTATGGACACCGCTGGCAAAGATAGTCAATATATTAGTAAAAAACTGCTTTAATTTCGTACTGTAGCTGCCGTTGCACTGAAACTGCTCCTTCTACTAATGATATATTACTTTCTCAGTTCTGTAGAGTAATACTAAAGGAAGGATTGATCAACCAATAACAAAGAGTAATCGATAAATTGCGATAAAGTGTATATATAGAAAGGAATCAAAAAATGTTGCTTAAGTAAAGTCTCAAAAATTATTTTACATATAAGCCTTATTCATCTTTAAAATAATTTAAATATGCTTTAATCGATGCACAAATGATACAAGTTAAGCCTGAAAATATTTACTCATGTAAATATTGAGTATAAACGCAAGATATGTGTAGAAATGAGATGGTCTTGATGGCTTTACTGATATACGACCATGGTAAGCCTACCCCATAGCTAGTGGTATATTTACACCCCCTTTTGCGACAGCGTACAATTTGCGACCACATCATACAACCGACCTATAAAGGGCGTATCGTATATGACCATGATACGACCAGCATAAATTTTACTACCACTTGGTGCAACCGGCCTTTGGTCATGGATAATAATCAAATAATATATCAATCTTTAGAGTTTAAATGTTTACATTATGATGGATGCTCAGGCTGTTACCAAAGATCTCTTGACTTTGGCTGCTTACTGATAAAACCATGCGTCAAAACTGTTCAAAAGGTAATAACACCACGTGAAACAGAAAAAGAATAGTCCTATTGTTCCGCAAGATTCAACCTAAATCATTTAGATAGAAGAAATCGTGCTCGATATTCGATTATCACCTTGAACGCGACCAAACACTTCATAGTCAACTGAAAGAAGTTTTGTGGAGGCCATGTTTGTGGACACGGTGTCGCATCGTAAATAGTGTTCCAATGTAGTTGTCGCAATCGCAATCGCAAGGGGGCGCAACTGTCTTACTGTTTCTCCCGGGAAACAAAAACGCGTCCGTTTGATACAGGCAATTTAGCCACGAAAATCCTTAATTGTGATACCGACAGCAAGACAGTAATAATACGCACTGATAATACGTGGGTAGCTCTGAAACATGCTCCACTGGGCACGCTCGGTAAAGCGTTTCAGGAACACAAAACATTTTGGTGCGTGATGTTGAGGATTTGTTCGTATATTTAGGACCAAGTATAGCGCAACCCCTCGTTTCTCGCTAAAAGAAAAAAAATCAATCCACGGCTAACTACTGCTCCGGTTTACAGGGCGTGCCCAGAGAGGCATGTTTTAGGGCTGTGGGGGTGGGGGGGGGGTGGTTAAGCACGAGTCAAATATATCTATAAAAACAAGGACACACATACGGTGGGACGTTCAAACCCCCCTTCCCCCCACACAGTGGCAAATCCAAGAGGGAGGTGCGGGGGGGGGGGGGGGGGGAGAGAAATCCCCCGCTTCTTGCCACATCAAAGGCATCTGAGGTGTGGACATCTCTCCCAGGAGGGGGGGGGGGGTGGTAATTAGTACATTGCTGGGTATGGGGGGTTGGTTTAAAATATCCGCTCTATAGGGTACCTTTTTCATCACAAATGTCCCCTTCTTCATGAATCCAGGGGCACCCGCGGAACCCCGCAACCAGATTTGTAAGATGGTATCATGTTGTTGATTAGATCGAACAGCTCGGGATGGGACATGTTGCAGGTCATACGATAGGTTATCGACATCGCGATAGGTTTTTTTTATGTTTACGTTCCAATGTCTCTTGGAGAACTACTTATTGTTTTTTTCAAAAAATAAATAAATAAGTCATTCCAAACTTCGCCCAGGAACGAGTTAATTTCTTTTCTGAACAAAAATAAGGAGTTCCAAACCCGTTGCATGCCATTTTTTGGCTGAACTGGGGCGAGCGTGGGAAGCCCCCCCCCCACCGCCAAGCCGAGGGGGGGAGGGGTACTACACATAGTTATGCATACACTTATGTGCCGCCCTAAGGACCCCTCTATTCGCCTATTTCTCTCCTTTCTCTCAATGTGCTCAGCTGAGACACCGGATGGGGGGGGGGCTTCCTCAGGTAAAGCCCCCCCCCCCAAGCCCTCTTTTCACCTGCAAAATCCGCTCAGGCGGGGCGTTTTACAACAAAAATCCGCTCGGAAGGGGTATTTTTTTCTGTTCACCCGCTCTATGTCGCAGTTCCACCGGCTCGGTTTATTTTTTTTACGGCAAACCCGTTCGATGAACTCACGTTTTCAGAGCTTTGCTTTTTCATGTTTCAAAACGGTAATGGGAAAGGAATTGCCGAAACCCTTTTCTGCTTTACCTTTTGTGAAACAGATAATTGAAAAAGGGAAAATTCTGCTTTTATGGCTCGTATATGTGCCTGCCATTCATTTCCCATTGCAAAAGGGAAATAGAAAAAGCAACATGTTGACTTGCTTTCGTTTACCTGCTTCAACTGGGAAAAGGGCCTGTCTTTCTATTTCCTTTCACCTGTATCAAATGGGTAATGGGCTAAAGGTACATCTTTCCTTCGCCCAACGAGTCTTTCCAAACCCCCGTTGCATACCATTTTTTAGCTGAACTGGGGCGAGCATGGAAAGGGACTGAGGGTAGGCCCCCCGGCTGGGGGCTGGGGGGGCACTACATATAGTTATGCATAAGTGTATGCATAATATGCATACACTTAGCTAAAGCCCCCCCAACCTCCCGCCTCTTCTTCACCTCCAAAATCCGCTCGATCGGGGCGTTTTACAACAAAAATCCGCTCGGAAGGGGTATTTTTTTCCGTTCACCCGCCCTATGTCGCAGTTCCACCCGCTCGGTTTATTTTCTTTACGGCAAACTCGCTGGACGAACGCACGTTTTCAGAGCCCCATCCCCTTGTCCGCTCTATTGGGGTATCTTTTTCATCATAAATGTCCGCTGTATAGGTGTATCTTTTTCATCACACATGTCCGTTCTCTCAGGGATCAAGGGGCGACGGGCGGACCCCCTCCCCCCCACCAGATTGGTACAAGAGTACCCCCCCCCCTCCCCCCCACCAGATTGGTACAAGAGTACCCCCCCCCCCTCCCCCCCACCAGATTGGTACAAGAGTACCCCCCCCCCCCTCCCCCCCGGGTGTGAGACAAACTGTCCGTTCGCAAGGAAATAACATGCTCCATATTGCCCTCGCATATTTCGGTGATTCCCTTGCCCGGAGATCTCAATCAGCTCAATCCCTGCTGCATGTGTAATATGCAGTCACATATGATATTCACAGACCTTATTCCTAGTTTTTTGTGTAATAACGAGGACTCAGTATTTTTTTTGTTGCCGGCCTAGATCTCGTGTATGTGTATAACAGTGTGATATGTATAGTCGCATTGCCGAAACAGTGCACTCAGCTTAATTGCTACTTCTTTTTGTCGGCAAATCGCATAGCTGCAGAACGGGTTTTGCGGATAGAAAAATAAAATAAATAGAGCATTTGGACACCGTAACGAGAGCATCAGACCCGCGGGTACAACTTGATAACGTTCGGTCAAACACCTGATCGCCGCAAAGCTTCAGGTGGCATCAACACTAAACAACCCCGACCGACCATCGTGAAATTTAAAACGTGGGAAGATAAAGATAAGAGACCCGGCGATGCTCGCACGCAGCTGAAAGGATCGAGGGGGGTAGTAGTCTCCGAAGATTACTGCCAAATCATCCGCGACGAGCGCAAGAAGCTCGTCCCCATCTTGGCGTAAGTGCCCCCAGGCAAGCCCGCTTCCCTAGAGAAGTGGGCTTGCTTGGGGGCACTTGCGCCAAGTCCCCATCATGCTCCAAAAGCGCAAGGCACCCGGGGGGTGGGAGGGTACTATTTTACAAATCTGGTGAAGGGGTTCCGCGAGTGCCTCGATCTTGATGCCTGAGAGAGCGGACATTTGTGGTGCCCTATAGACCAGATCTTTTAAAACTTGCGATCGGGGTGGGGGCTGGGAATGTGCGTTCATATATAGAACGATGATACAATTAATGATGACAGAAGCTATGGAGACGTAAAACAGACCATAACATTTTGAAAACAGCGTAGATATTATGAACCCCGTTTTAACGAGAATCGTCGATCAGACAATGTCTCAAGGCCGTTTTCCAGATCAATGGGCTCTTGTTATTATGAGAGGGGGCAATTAGGGGTATTTACGTTCTTCGTTTTTATTTTCGTCGGGATTCGGGAATGGACAAGAACATTCCTCGATCGTGATTCGAGAATAAGCAATTCCCTTGAATCGGAATCAATACTTTACAATCATCGTGATTTGGGAAAGGTCTTTTTGATTTTTGTTCGTTTAATTTATTATCCTCGTGATCGAAATTATGGCCTCTCATAAGAACGGTGACGTCACCGGCACTATCGTGAGCCAGAAAACTAGTAGGCCTATTATTGTTGTCTGTTCCGGCTGGTTTCTATGCTTCACGGCTACGTCTATATAATTAAATAGAAAGCCATAGCCGAGAGCCATAGCCCGAAGCCCCGTCCATATACCACCACTCAAGTCTTGTATTTACATGGATAAGCTTAATGTGCTTTCCGGTCCCGTGTTCTGTCATGTGGCACCCGTGCAAGACGAGACATTCCTCTAAATTTAAACCCAGGCACTCATTTCACATGATACACAACAACATCGGCATGTGCGGGCAGAAGCTTTACTGGAAAGTTCGCGGACGAGTTTCAGCCTGACATTTTCGTTATTTGAAGCACGACTTTCATTACAACACTGAACTTTGGTGACAACGAAAGGCCACTCTAACCATGGACAAGCCACAGATCATATCTCACATTGAGAAGTCGCTCAACTACACATTGTTCGACACTTGCTGGGTGCCGTGCAGCGCTAAATTTGTTGTCCTTGGTAACCACGCCCGCGGCACAGGGGCGCTTCAAATGTATGAAGTTTCACACGGTGCTGTGAACTTGTTACATGAGGTAAATATTGTGTTGTAGAGTTTTACTTAAACGGTGACATATTGGCACCATCAAACGAGTTTGTCGTAAGTCCCCCCATTATCGCTCATGTTACTAAGTCACTGAATTATTCAGTCGAGTCTTCCGTATCCGCAGGTACAGCTAACCTACTACAGGAAATCAGTGGTTGGCGCGGGGAGTGAGGGTCATCCAAGTCCAAGCGTATACAAAACAAACTGTGTTTTATATGCTAACAAATACTTGTCCTGTATGACCAGCTAGTGGTCCATGCATTTTACGGTCCCTGCATTATATGACTCTGTCCGTTATCCGGTCTTTTTGTTGCGTACAGAACACTTTTACATGTTAAAACCCCTTTATTTTGTGACTTTCTTGCTAACGCGACTTACAACTGACATTTTGGCTTGTTATATGACTGTTACACCATTCAATCCCTTTGTTAACACTTAATTATCTTGTCAGCCAAGTATAAAGAAGTATTTACATACTTCTATTATGATAGGCAAAATGGCTTGTCCCAGATAAGCGGATAAGTAATAATGTTGAGTCCTATTGTGCCATCACAAGGTGATGCAGCTGCCTAATCCTCTTAGCAGCTTGATATTTACAGGTGAGGTTACAGAGAGCAAAAAACTAATTAAAGGGGCAGGCTTGTTCTATAGTGGTTTTATAGATGTAACACTGTAATCGCTTTGACATAATTCTAGGCAGTTGCTGCAGAGGCTTGCTCGCAGGACTATAGTTCTAGAAACATAGATGTAATAGCAGTTATTTTGTAAGCTCTGATTATAATTGTTAATTTTGATCTATGTGACAGTCTTACAATATTAACATCTGATTTTCAGGCAAGCAACAACTATAGATTCGCTGATTTGATTTAAATTATTTACAGGATGAAAAATCTAAAGCATTCAAGTGTGGAACATTTGGTGCTTCAAGCCTTCAGCAGCGAAACTTAGCTACAGGTGACTTCGATGGAAAAATGCAAATATGGTATGTATAATTGCATTAAATAAATATTAAATTTTTACTGGTAAAGTAAGTGCATATTATTATAACGTAAGTTATTCTACAAGCTGAATAAGATTATGGGCCAATTAAGAGGAAAGCTTATATATTATATAAGCATACCTGTAGTGGTAATGTTGAAAAATAATTTAAGATTGATATAATTTAAAGGCTATAAACATGCATATTTTATATGATTAAAGTATTATGGTCTCATGTATTTGAATATTGAGTTTTGTATCTGTATGTAATAACAAACTGTCAAGCTTATTTCTGGCAACTGCGCTTTTCTCCCTATATCATTGTCAAAGTCGTATCTTGTATATTTTTAGGGATCTTGAGTCCACAGGTTCTCCAGTCTATTCTGTCAAGGGTCACAAGGAAATAGTCAATTGCATTGATGGTGTTGGAGGCCTTGGCATTGGGGAAGGAGCACCGGAGATAGCAACAGGCAGTCGAGATGGTCAGTCTCTGGAGAAGCAGACCATTTGCTGTTATACTACCAGTAACTTAAAGTATCAGTGTATCATTAGATTTCATATACCAGCACATATATATGAGGGGGTCTGTTGGAGGTAAATTAAGTCCATTCATATAATGAGGCTTTTGTTTACTGATGTTACTGGTTTCAAGTTCCATTTCTAACCAGTTATAATACATGTAACTTGGTATACAAGTTTCACACGGTGCTGTGAACTTGTTACATGAGGTAAATATTGTGTTGTAGAGTTTTACTTAAACGGTGACCTATATTGACACCATCAAACGAATTTGTTGCAAGTTTTTTTCTGGGTTGCTCCTTTCACCTAAGGAAAACACTTGCTGACGCTGGTATGATAATAATAATAATAATAATGACTGGTTGTGTGACAGGCTGTGTAAAGGTGTGGGACCCGCGACAGAAGGACGACCCGGTGGCTGTGATGGAGCCACAGGAGGGTGAGGCCAGGAGGGACTGCTGGGCCGTCTCCTTTGGTAGGTACCACCTGCGTTCCCGCCTGGGGCCGCCTCGATAGCTCAGTGGGTTAGAGCGCTCGCCTTGAGTGCTCTGGCCACCTGAGAGGCTAACGGTACGTGGATCGGTGGTTCGAGCCCCGCTGTGGCCATGTCTGTGTGGTCGCAGGATAAAGATCCCATGTCCGTCTTCGCAAAGAGTAGAGGATTACCCCCGGGGACATGGCTCTACTCTCCCATTGACGCGATATGACCAAAAGTGATTAAAGAATCCTGAATATACATGTACAAGCCGCCGTGTTGGAGCGTTCTGCTGTATTATGCTTCTCACCCTAAAGCTCCGCTTATCGGGCAATTACCTTGATATCTGGACGACGTACCGGTAATATGCCGTCAGTGTATGATCGCGTATTATCGTGTACACCTATATACGAGAATTAATATTGTCATAAAATGTGCGAACAGTTACCATGGTGATACAACCCGTTTCTGCGTGGTCACTTTCTGATAATATCGGTAGTTGAAAAATGTGGGTATGAAATTTTCATGTTTAAGTGAATTTATACTTCTCGTGTGGAACGCAACTGATTTGGAAACAGATTTTATTTTATCAAATCCACTCTTGCAGTGTGTTCCACATTAGCAGTATTGTAATGCAGAAAACCCCAAATATATCATTGTATATGGACTGCTACAAACACAGATAATTCTCAGTACCGCTATATTCACAGACTGCCGCCTTGGTGTTTCCGTGTCTAAGTCCCCGTGTACACCCTGGCTGTGTTTCAGGTCATGCCTACAATGCCCATGACCGTTGTCTGTGTGCTGGCTACGACAATGGTGACATCAAGTTGTTCGACCTCCGCTCCATGTCCATGCGATGGGAAACCAACGTCAAAAACGGGGTAAGTAAGTCTCGTTTGTGGTGAAATGCAAACAGAAGAAGGCAGAATATATACAAATTGTTGATAAGCCTATTATCCAAATGCGATTTTTGTTCAAATTAAGTTGACATTTGTATTTATTTCGCCGACTATATATCTTCATTTTTAATACATGTACAGTGAACACGTTTCTATTTTATTAAAGCGAACCAATGAAATGTCATTAAGTACTTTCCCGGCATTACGCGTCCATATGCAAGTTCCAAGCGAAATGTTAATCTTGTGTTGTTACTCTGTACACAGATCTGTGGTCTGGAGTTCGACAGGAAGGACATCCAGATGAATAAACTGGTGGTCACGTGTCTGGAATCAAAGTTCCACGTGTTTGATATGAGGACGCAGCACCCGACATCCGGATTCGCTTCTCTGACGGAAAAGGTACCTGCAGCAATATCCGCTGAAATTACTATCGTACTTTGTCTTTACTTAAAAGTACCTACCGGTATATTTAATGAGCCGATATAATAATTTCAGTTGAGCTTATGGGTACACGTGTGGTAAAATATTATGTAATAACGTTATATAAAATTAAATACCAGACCCGTCGTCCACTGATATCTTATGGCAGTCATCGTAATTATTGAGGTGACTGAGTGCTATCACTTTCCGGGGAACCTCGTTAAATAAATGATGTTTAATTAATAATTTAAAATATTTTAAATTATTATTTCGTCAATAAAATCTTCATAATAAAGTCTCGTGCAGTTAATTACTTGTACTTTGTTAGTAATTGGTGATGTCATGCTGTGTGTGTGTTTGTTGTTTCAGTCTCACAAGTCCACGGTGTGGCTCGGCAAACACTTGCCTCAGAACCGTGACGTGTTCATGACCTGTGGCGGCAGTGGCTCCCTCCACCTGTGGAAATAGTAAGTAACCCATCGCCAGCCTGAAGGACACCTCGGTAATGATCCCTTAGGGACCGACTTAAAGTGGCTTACTCGATCAACGATTGAAGTCTTGTCTAACTGTACCGGCATTTGGATTGACGCTAATCTTGTGTGGATTTGCGTATCAAGTTTCCTCAAATTTAAAAGTTAAATTTACTTATGTCAATCACCATCGTCATAAATAGGAGTTTATTAAGTAATTAATTGATGTTCGTCTACCCAAAATTTAATTTTTACGACAATGACAACTGTAGCATGACCTATTGTAGAAAATGTGAAATATGACTCATGGATCGTTGCATTGTGCGTGTCGCTGACCTCACTAATAATACCCCCCCCCCCCCTCCCTTACCACTACCACCACCACCACACACAAAGTAAAACATTCATACCCGCCTCTGCCTTCAGTAACTACCCGACCCAGCGAGTCCAACAAGACCAAGATGGCGTCGATATGGGTGTGGCCGGCACCGTCTCCATGCTTCAGAACGTCACCTTGTCCACCCAGCCCATCTCCGGATTCGACTGGAGTCCCGATAAACTCGGACTGTGCGTCTGCTGCTCCTTCGACCAAACCCTTCGTGTTCTTATTGTCACCAAGCTCAACCGCTTGTGATCCTGACCCGACAAGCTCGACCGCTTGTGATCCTGACCCGACAAGCTCGACCGCTTGTGATCCTGACCCGACAAGCTCTATCTCTTGTGATCCTGACGCGACTGAAATCCTGTACTCAGTTGCCAGGACTACGGTACTGCCATTTCCAGTGGAGGTTACGCGCCTTGCGACGTTTTTGATTGTGAGCGAGTTTCCGGTAGTTGCCTTGCTGCATCGAAGTTAATATTTATAAATTTGACCGAATGAATCTTGTTTGTACTTGAGCGCGAATCCATGGTTATAGAGTGTTGTTTGATGGTTCTGGGGACTCCCAAAACCTGTTATGCAAGTTAATGATGTCCTGGCTTTAACAGGTTACTACCTTTTCGTTGAAGTTGGGGGGGGCAATTATTAAGTGCATTATGTTGCCAGAGGGTGTACATATTTAAGGGATATCTAGGTGGGGGTGATAAATTCCCCGAGGTAAGTTAACGTGATTGAAAGCGCAGAGGAAAGGTACTGTGATGTGGAAGTTGTTCACCGAAACTCAATCAACTTTGACCCTTTTAAATAAAATGTATGAACCATAAGCGCTGCTGGTTGTTTGGATATAATTTTTTAGTAACATCCGACAATTTCTTGGTTTTGGCGAAAGCAGCTTTTATATCTAATGTTAACCGTTGTTGAAAAACGTTTGATTGTGGTTGGTATTCTTGACACAAATCTAATCGGGGATTTTTTTGTGTGTTTCCTATGGAAACCCTGTTTGAAACAAATGGTACTAATATGAATCCCAATCTTTCATTGCAACTAGCATATTATGCCAATGTTTGTAAACTGATCAGCATAAATAACTTTCACATTTCTCGCGGCCGAATCGTTCTAACTGCGATAAAAGCACCACAGTTTACCTAAAGGTACCAAATATTGGCACCACCCTTCATAAACACACGGTGGTCAATTAAATCACTATACACATAAAATAAATTGTAGTACCGGTATATGTACATGATAATAAAAGACACTAATCCTCGATAAAACCACGATTTTATTAATGCACAAAAAAATGCTTTATAGATAAAAACATCACACGCTAAAATGTAAGAGAAGTCATTGAATGTTGTGCCTAGAGGATGCTTTACAATACCTTTCCAGTCAATTAAGTGGTGATCACCGGTCTCAACTAGGATTGTCTGCCAGGATCCTACGAGAAGGAAATTAGGGAAATAACTTATCAACTCTAGACACATATTACAGCGAAGGGATTAATTTTTTGGTCACTTTTGTGCAAAATCGGGCCACCCCACCCTCTGTAAACATTGGGAAAGCGATGCAGCGTGGTTGACATTACATTACATTGCACATTGTTGACTGGATCGATCGAATCAGTTAATGGCATCAGTCCCAAACGTTAGTGAATCATTGAACCAATTAGGTTTGCCAGATTTCTGTACCGTCCTATCAATCTAAATATAAATGTCATTTGTAAACTGTGACTGAAGGGAAATTATGCAATAATATCTGACGACACTGACAACGAACACAGACATCGTGGCTCCAGGCACATATGTAACCCTACGTGGATATGAAATTAAAGTAATATAAGTGAATTACTTATAAACAAATTCCATAAAAAACAGAAAAAGATTATTGTCCTGATACCGTCGCACCCGACAATTCCTTGGGTTTTGCGACAACAGCTTTCGTCTACCATGTTAAACGTTGTGTAGCAAACCTTAGTACATAAATAAAGGTTGTCAAAATCAAACAAAATAACCAGATTTTGGCATAATAGAGCTTGTCGATAACATATATAAATAACAAATCGCCAGATTTAGGCAGAATTACGGTAGCTGGTCTGTATCATATTTTTAAAATCGCAAAATGTAGGTACAATATAGCAATTCTTCTATATCAGATTTTCAGTCAGGCATTGCAGAAACAGATCATCCACTGCAAAATCTCAATTTGTCGATATGAATCACAAAGGCCGCAAGTTAATGTCGATAAATTCAAAATGAGCATTATGAACCTATTATCGCCCACTACGCTAAAGACTATGAGCGACTGGTGGCCATTACCTATACTAATTCCAACATGGCGCACATCTCCATATTCTCACTGCGAACTTGAGGGAAATGATCACAACCAATATCTTAAACTACAGGCCATCTCTTCGACTATCAAGTCACATACAAAAAGTAAGAGCTAATGTGATCACCACTCTAGGTCTGGCCACTCAAATCGTCGTTCCAGTCTAGTTCTCGTATTACTCACTAACTCCTAGCTGTCAATACAATAATTGATTTGTTGACTGGAAACAGAACAGTGTCTCTCTGACAATGTCTGGGGTTACCCAATTTGGGTTATATATATAAAGCAGTGCGGTGCTGGCATGCCGTGTGCAGACCTTAGAAGACGAGAAAAATATGAAAACTACACCGAATCACAATAAACCGACTTAATAAACACCAAACAATAAGGACATAAAAACGTCCTCTTCCTCTTTGTACAATAAAATAGTAAGTCTTCAAGAGCTGATCCAGTAATAGACATTAGTTTCGTAACAAACAAAAATCTCCAGATTTTGGCGTTCCAGAACATTTCAGAAAGGGGTTTCTATGCAAAACATGCAATATGAAACATCTCGGGTGTGCGTTTCGATACGAATTTAGTTCTCAACTATTCAGTCGCTTCGGCTTCTGGGAAGCTCTTCCAGTACAACAACTTATTTTGTCACTGTAAGGGTCAACTATCAGTCACCAGTTGATTATCCGAAGCGGTGACGTCGTCAGCCCATATATAGACATGAGGGCTAAGCTATGAGAAATAGGTATAAAAAGTTATACGTAATATAAATGCCTCTCAAAACTTGTCTGAGCACAAAATGATGAAAACCCGTTGAGCAAACTAAACCGATATGGGTATGCGTAGCCGTAAACAAACAACATGTTGACAGAGATCAAATGAATTACTTGCACCAGAATTTGGCGACAGAAATAGAACTCGCGAGACACGGACAGTTTGACCAGTTTCAGACAGCTCTCGCAGGGTATATCTACTTGTCTCTGCACACAGCTCCCGTGCACGTAACAGTGCGTATATTAAACAGGTTATTAATAAGGCGCAAATATCCTGCTGGATTGACACAGTAGTTTGGCAATTTTCAGATTTCTTCAAATTATGCGGTAGCTTCAATTAAGCAAACCCAGCATTATGCGTTTAACGACGAGAAGAGAAACATTTTGTTAATTTACTATTTTGACAAATTGAGACAATTGAAAACACAACCCTAAGATCATAAGGTAATATGTTTTACGGACTGAGCTAGCCCGGCTAACTCTAAATTTTTCGCGTTTTCGCCCGAAACCAATCACAATCTCGTACATGCACATATTTAGACCCCAATAATATTGTGCATGCATCGTGCAGTATTCTTACCGCTTTAACATTAATTTCATCCGTTAACTTTTTTGCTGATTTCGGCTGTGGCTGTACCGAAGTACGACAAAAGATAGAAAAATCCGTGTGGAGTAATTCTATTCAATAGGTAGGCCTGCCGAAAGACAATCGACAGTGTGCAGCATTGGTGATGTCTCAGACGAAAACAGCAGGTGGTGCTCAATGATAGATTATTCCAGATATACCAGACATATTTGCGTGCGTTAAACAAACACTGACACCGAAAGACAGACCACGACGGCTAAATAATAAAATAATACTGCAACCTAAACGCGCCGCTAAGCACATGGCGACAAACCTCTGTATACACTCCAGAGACCTCTCGCTTCTCTCCGGCCAGCGACATGCTTGTGATGGCACATCGCGCTGATTACACAATTGAGAAATGAACAGTAGCCTTGAACCTAATTTGTCCCGGGTAACAATTCGTTCAGATCGCTTTAGATTGGGATACAGGCGAGAGCGACATACGAATCCAAGAAACTCAGCATTTTTTGCCAGATCAGCGTTATACATATATAACATGAAGTGTAAAAACAGAATGAAATTATTCCTTCAATTAACTCAGTTGAACTACCCAGCAAGTTGACTAGACACAAGTGATTCTCAAATTAACATAAACATTAATCAAAGACCGCAACAAGATTTGGCACGCCTACCTTTGTATTTTGGCTCTGTATGTCACAGTGCGTTTAGGTAGTAAAATAAAAAAATTAATAAATTGTGCCAAACGAGTTACAATGCACCAAAACGATCCTGCATAGCCAATTGTAGTCGTAAGATACCGACGTGGGGCCGTATTCATAATCGTCACTTATGCTACGCCACTAGACTTAGCGCTAAGTTGAAGATTTGTCGGGCGATTATCGGGTTCAAAATTCACAAGTAGTCACCCAAGAAGTGGATTTTCTGAATTAAGCAAATTATATTGAAGACGATTTCTTGATCATGAGCACCACCGCAACGAGCTGGTGAGGCTAAGATGAAAATGCACTCTTCGTGCGTAACTAACGAGGGGATTATGAATACGGCCCCAGATTTTTTCCCTTTTCAATACACCACGAAAATCAATAGCAGCTTTGAAGGAAGTCCAAACATAAGATAGCTTGGCGGAATGGCAGACCGAGGCCATTGGCAAACGTGTACATTAGAAAGTACTCCATTCACGTATACAGTACTATAGTCACACACAGTTCTCTACGTATTACGTAGGCGATTAATTAGGTATCGGTGCAACAATCCGTACCAAATAACAATACCATGGGAGGGTACCACTGAATAAAGTTACTCGAGTTACACAACACGGATCAACATAACTTGGAAGTAACCCCGCTACCCCCGATCCACAACGCCCCCACCCTCATCCCCCCTCCTCTACCTAACCCCCAACCTTAACTATTAACACGCCCTGATGGCAGCGAGGTGCTTCATGTTCTCGTTTTGCATAAAATCGCCTGGAAGTGAATCCGTGACCAGAAACAAAACATGTAATCTCCGAAGTTGCCGCGTTGACCCTGCCTCCTCCTCATCCCCGCCCTAACAGACGCCATCGATGTCCCGTCATATCTTGGCGTAAAAAAGCTATACATTATTAAAAATATTAATGTCATAAGGTTCGCGAGATAATTTACAATAATACAAGAACCTCTCACTGCGCCAGCGATAAATACTAAATACCGAAATAGCATTTTGACCTCATCACCTCATTCACACACAGCTGACTCGTCACGTGCCACGCCGGGCGTGACGTGACCTATTACCGCGCTATCGGTCGCTATGACGACCACACCCACGCGTAGATTTGACCCAGGAGCCAACAGTGGAAGAAGGTGGATATCAAAAACAGGACGTTGAGTGCCACCAGGTAGGGCAGATCCAGCGACAGGACCTCTCGTCTCGCGCCGACCACGTGACCCCCCGCGGGGTGGCCGCGCGCGTTGCCGTTGGTAACGGTGGCGCCATCTGGCGAGGTTTCCGGGAAGCGTCCGGTCTTGTAGTACTCGGCCAGGAGGCGTTCCTTCTCCTCATAGCGCGCGTAGGCCCACCGCTGCAGACCCTCGGGGTCGCGCGGCACGAGGGAGGCGGGGTACTTGCGGTAGTGGATGGTCGTCTGGCAGGGGGCGCGGTGGCCCCATAGGATGCAGAAGGCGTCCAGGGGCCGGCCGTCCGGGTAGGCGATTGTCACGTCTATCACCCACTTCAGACCCCGGCCGTCGGAGGGCGCTGCTAGAAGACATTACATCACAACATATAATTTATATATCACATCCATAAATTATATGCGGACATATAATTTATAGCGAGCGCAAGCGAGCTCTTAAGGTAACATGCATACGTATTCAAAGTCCATTTCAAGCATAGGCTTAGGGCTTTCATTTCGCGTAACAACCCCCATGAGACGTTTTCGGATTCGGAGTAAATATCAGCTGTTCATAAATATATTCAAGCAAGGAGAGGTCGAAATCTATTATGTCATGTCTTTCATAAATAAATAAGCTGCCCCACAAAATAACCGAATAAATTATTCAATGTTAACATTGGATGTATACTTCAAATTAAGCTTAATTTATAAGGGACGGGCTAAATGTCTGTTGCCAAGCAGAGCGCTCTTGGTGACCGCCTATCGGCTGCTGTCATAGTGAGCAGTTGTGACGTCAAAAGGTTATAAACATGACGTCATAATAGGAGTTCCTAAGCAACCGAATGATATGCCATATTAATCTAGATGTATCCCCTGGGAATATTTGAATTAATAAATATACGCTCGCATTTTTTAGGTAGCACCTATCCATGTTATATATATATATATATATATATATATCACGATGTATGTTAAATATATGAATTTATATATATATATATATATGTATATACAGTCAGACCCCGTTAATCCGACACATTCGGTTACACCCGAATTTGTGTCGGATAACGAATATGTCGGATTGACGAATTCAGAAATCCCAAGGAGTGGGGGGGGGGGGGGGGGCGGGGTGACTTGCATGATCCTTCGGCAATGGCCGATTGTTTGTCTAGGGCAATTAGCGTTTTGGACCGTTACAGGTCGAACTGTGTCGGATAATGACTGTATATATATATGTATATATATATATATATATATATATATATATATATATATATATATATATATAAATAGGTATATTTAACAAGCATCGTGACGTCTTTGTACATTAGTCATTTGAGTGCATCCGAGTTATAATACTATCAAAGATATTAATACACCGGGCACTAATGTCTTTGATACTATACATAGCATTACAACTCTGGGAGTCCCTCATGCTAACGGCCATCGTCTTGATGGGGGGTCTCCATGACCGACGGGACGTCAAAGATATCAGGTTATAACGTGTAGTTAACATGTAGGACATGTTTGATACGACGATCCGGGCTGGTAATTATTTGCACATTCGGCGAAAATAAACGAAATCGTGTGAATGTGTTCTACCGAAAATCATTGTTAGGTTACTACCTTAGGTTAGAGAGGGTAGAGGGGAGGGGTATATACCTGACGTACACAGGTTTCCATTGCTGATAGCCGTTGCTAGGGTTACGGACATACACAGTTGCACTCATTGCTAGGGTTACGGTAGGGGGTAGAGGTAGTTATCTGATGTACAAGTGCCGCCATTGCTGATACCGTTGCTAGGGTTACAGCTGGGGGGGGGGATACTTGCCTGATGTACAAGGGCCGCCGTTGCTGATACCGTTGCCAGGGTTTAAGACGTCACTAACGACCTGCATGGCGCCAACCCTTGGTAACGTCACGTGCTCCAGCACGGGGTAACCGTACTTATTGGCAAACCTTTAAAGATAATAACATGGATTATAACAATAACAAGAATGCTAATATAGCAGCAAAAACGACATAAATAATAAAACACGAACGGTCTTTATAGCCCCCCCCCCCCCCAAATACCATTAATAAGAAAAAACTTAAAATAATGCTATTAATAACAAGACATTAATACCGTTATTAATAACAACACACCAATAACGTTATTATTAAAAAAAGACATCAATAACGTTATTATTTTAAAAAAGACATCAATAACGTTATTATTAAAAAAAGACATCAATAACGTTATTATCAAAAAAAGACATCAATAACATTATTAAAAAAAGACATCAATAACGGTATAATTAAAAAAAGACATCAATAACTTTATTAATATTACCAAAGCAATTATTAATAAGAACAAAGCAATATCAATATTTTGTATTATATTACAAATGAATTTATACTCCCAAGAAAGCGTCTTTTTGTAACCTTTCATACGACCATGATAGAATACCAATCATAATTACACTTATTAAAGAGTTTCAACATTCGCTATACGTTCTTGTGTACACACTTTTGGCTGTTGACTCTCCTCTTGCGCAGGAAGCCCCCCTCCGGGAACAGCATGATCCACTTCTTGGCGCGGGGGAGGTAGGACTTCAGGAGACTGTCCCTCAGCTGGGTCAACTGCAGCTGTCGGGTCTCCTTACCCTGGCGGCAAAAAGCAATCACTAAACGGACATCTCGTTATGGGGTCCCCTGTATCAGGGATTCAGGATGAAATGACTCTTTAAGCGGCAATAAGATAAATCATAGTTCTGATTATTTCACTGGGAGGCGCCACTGCGTCTGCAATGCATGCATTCTGGGTGCTATATCGGTCTTGGCGAAATCTCAAGATGGCGCCATCGCATGGCAACCGGAGCTATAGGCAATTTGACATTCGATATTATCATCTTTTCATGTAAAGGAAAAGGTATAACTTATGGAAGTAGTTCAGACAAGGTCTTTAATTTTATAGATTTCACGCCATTGACCTGTAAATATTGTATTTGTATAACAGAACACCAGAAGATATTTCCCAGAACTCTTTACGCCATACACGCTGTTTCCAAAATGGCGGATATTTGCAAAGTTATGTATAGTCGCTTAAATCAAGAAGCGTGGTTGATGATATACGGTGAGTCATGTATAGGCCCTCCACAACCAAGCCACCAGAAAATGGGAATCAACATAGGAGACGTGTGTGGCCAATTTATAGGAGAATATAGGAATACAAGGCATAGTGCATATGCCTATACCAACATATATGAATCAATATAGATGTTTGTGGCACATTTATTGCAGAATATAAGATTATGCTCACACACCAACAGTGCAGTAGTACGCCTTAGCCGCTGATACACAGTCATCCATCAAAAATTACACTAATAATAGCTGCCCTAAAGTGTCTCACAACAAGGCATGCAAGGGCAATCTAAAACATAGGCTATGCAAAAAAACTGTTTGCCAAAAAACGGTCCACTTCACTCGGCTAAAATATTGGATAATAAAGGCACATTTGGAGCTGGATTAGAACTGGTTCAGGTACGACCATTACACGCACACAAACACCCACCTGGAGAATGAAGAAATCCCCGTGGACCATGGACACCCAGACCTGCGACCATTACACACACACAAACACCCACCTGGAGAATGAAGATATCCCCGTGGACCATGGACACCCACTCACCTGGAGAATGAAGAAATCCCCGTGGACCATGGACACCCACCCACCTGGAGAATGAAGAAATCCCCGTGGACCATGGACACCCACCCACCTGGAGAATGAAGAAATCCCCGTGGACCATGGACACCCACCCACCTGGAGAATGAAGAAATCCCCGTGGACCATGGACACCCACCCACCTGGAGAATGAAGAAATCCCCGTGGACCATGGACACCCACCCACATGGAGAATGAAGAAATCTCCGTGGACCATGGACACTCACCCACCTGGAGAATGAAGAAATCCCCGTGGACCATGGACACCCACTCACCTGGAGAATGAAGAAATCTCCGTGGACCATAGACACCCACCCACCTGGAGAATGAAGAAATCCCCGTGGACCATGGACACCCACCTGGAGAATGAAGAAATCCCCGTGGACCATGGAAACCCACCCACTTGGAGACTGAAGAAATCCCCGTGGACCATGGACACCCACTCACCTGGAGAATGAAGAAATCTCCGTGGACCATAGACACCCACCCACCTGGAGAATGAAGAAATCCCCGTGGACCATGGACACCCTCCCACCTGGAGAATGAAGAAATCCCCGTGGACCATGGACACCCACTCACCTGGAGAATGAAGAAATCCCCGTGGACCATGGACACCCACTCACCTGGAGAATGAAGAAATCTCCGTGGACCATAGACACCCACCCACCTGGAGAATGAAGAAATCCCCGTGGACCATGGACACCCACCTGGAGAATGAAGAAATCCCCGTGGACCATGGAAACCCACCCACTTGGAGACTGAAGAAATCCCCGTGGACCATGGACACCCACCTGGAGAATGAAGAAATCCCCTAGGACCATGGACACCCACTCACCTGAAGAATGAAGAAATCTCCGTGGACCATGGACACCCACTCACCTGGAGAATGAAGAAATCCCCGTGGAACATGGACACCCACCCACCTGAAGAATGAAGAAATCTCCGTGGACCATGGACACCCACCTGGAGAATGAAGAAATCCCCGTGGACCATGGACACCCACACACCTGGAGAATGAAGAAATCCCCGTGGACCATGGACACCCACCCACCTGGAGAATGAAGAAATCCCCGTGGACCATGGACACCCTCCCACCTGGAGAATGAAAAATCCCCGTGGACCATGGACACCCACTCACCTGGAGAATGAAGAAATCCCCGTGGACCATGGACACCCACTCACCTGGAGAATGAAGAAATCTCCGTGGACCATAGACACCCACCCACCTGGAGAATGAAGAAATCCCCGTGGACCATGGACACCCACTCACCTGGAGAATGAAGAAATCCCCGTGGACCATGGACACTCACCCACCTGGAGAATGAAGAAATCCCCGTGGACCATGGACACCCACTCACCTGGAGAATGAAGAAATCCCCGTGGACCATGGACACCCACACACCTGGAGAATGAAGAAATCCCCGTGGACCATGGACACCCACTCACCTGGAGAATGAAGAAATCCCCGTGGACCATGGACACTCACCCACCTGGAGAATGAAGAAATCCCCGTGGACCATAGACACCCACTCACCTGGAGAATGAAGAAATCCCCGTGGACCATGGACACTCACCCACCTGGAGAATGAAGAAATCCCCGTGGACCATGGACACCCACCTGGAGAATGAAGAAATCCCCGTGGACCATGGACACCCACTCACCTGGAGAATGAAGAAATCCCCGTGGACCATGGACACCCACTCACCCGGAGAATGAAGAAATCCCCGTGGAACATGGACACTTACCCACCTGAAGAATGAAGAAATCTCCGTGGACCATGGACACCCACCTGGAGAATGAAGAAATCCCCGTGGACCATGGACACCCACCTGGAGAATGAAGAAATCCCCGTGGAACATGGACACCCACCTGGAGAATGAAGAAATCCCCGTGGACCATGGACACCCACTCACCTGGAGAATGAAGAAATCCCCGTGGACCATGGACACTCACCCACCTGGAGAATGAAGAAATCCCCGTGGACCATGGAAACCCACTCACCTGGAGACTGAAGAAATCCCCGTGGACCATGGACACCCACCTGGAGAATGAAGAAATCCCCGTGGACCATGGACACCCACTCACCTGGAGAATGAAGAAATCCCCGTGGACCATGGACACCCACTCACCTGGAGAATGAAGAAATCCCCGTGGAACATGGACACCCACCCACCTGAAGAATGAAGAAATCTCCGTGGACCATGGACACCCACCTGGAGAATGAAGAAATCCCCGTGGACCATGGACACCCACTCACCTGGAGAATGAAGAAATCCCCGTGGACCATGGACACCCACTCACCTGGAGAATGAAGAAATCCCCGTGGACCATGGACACCCACTCACCTGGAGAATGAAGAAATCCCCGTGGACCATGGACACCCACTCACCTGGAGAATGAAGAAATCCCCGTGGACCATGGACACCCACTCACCTGGAGAATGAAGAAGTCCCCGTGGACCATGGACACCCACCTGGAGAATGAAGAAATCTCCGTGGACCATAGACACCCACCCACCTGGAGAATGAAGAAATCCCCGTGGACCATGGACACCCACTCACCTGGAGAATGAAGAAATCCCCGTGGACCATGGACACTCACCCACCTGGAGAATGAAGAAATCCCCGTGGACCATAGACACCCACTCACCTGGAGAATGAAGAAATCCCCGTGGACCATGGACACCCACCTGGAGAATGAAGAAATCTCCGTGGACCATGGACACCAACCCGGAGAATGAAGAAATCCCCGTGGACCATGGACACCAACCCGGAGAATGAAGAAATCCCCGTGGACCATGGACACCCACTCACCTGGAGAATGAAGAAATCCCCGTGGACCATGGACACTCACCCACCTGGAGAATGAAGAAATCCCCGTGGAACATAGACACCCACTCACCTGGAGAATGAAGAAATCCCGTGAACCATGGACACTCACCCACCTGGAGAATGAAGAAATCCCCGTGGACCATGGACCCCCACCTGGAGAATGAAGAAATCCCCGTGGACCATGGACACCCACTCACCTGGAGAATGAAGAAATCCCCGTGGACCATGGACACCCACTCACCTGGAGAATGAAGAAATCCCCGTGGAACATGGACACCCACCCACCTGAAGAATGAAGAAATCCCCGTGGACCATGGACACCCACCTGGAGAATGAAGAAATCCCCGTGGACCATGGACCCCCACCTGGAGAATGAAGAAATCCCCGTGGACCATGGACACCCACTCACCTGGAGAATGAAGAAATCTCCGTGGACCATGGACACCCACTCACCTGGAGAATGAAGAAATCCCCGTGGAACATGGACACCCACCCACCTGAAGAATGAAGAAATCTCCGTGGACCATGGACACCCACCTGGAGAATGAAGAAATCCCCGTGGACCATGGACACCCACTCACCTGGAGAATGAAGAAATCCCCGTGGACCATGGACACCCACTCACCTGGAGAATGAAGAAATCCCCGTGGACCATGGACACCCACTCACCTGGAGAATGAAGAAATCCCCGTGGACCATGGACACCCACTCACCTGGAGAATGAAGAAATCCCCGTGGACCATGGACACCCACCTGGAGAATGAAGAAATCTCCGTGGACCATAGACACCCACCCACCTGGAGAATAAAGAAATCCCCGTGGACCATGGACACCCACTCACCTGGAGAATGAAGAAATCCCCGTGGACCATGGACACTCACCCACCTGGAGAATGAAGAAATCCCCGTGGACCATGGACACCCACTCACCTGGAGAATGAAGAAATCCCCGTGGACCATGGACACCCACACACCTGGAGAATGAAGAAATACCCGTGGACCATGGACACCCACCTGGAGAATGAAGAAATCCCCGTGGACCATGGACACCCACTCACCTGGAGAATGAAGAAATCCCCGTGGACCATGGACACTCACCCACCTGGAGAATGAAGAAATCCCCGTGGACCATGGACACCCACTCACCTGGAGAATGAAGAAATCCCCGTGGACCATGGACACCCACTCACCCGGAGAATGAAGAAATCTCCGTGGACCATGGACACCCACCTGGAGAATGAAGAAATCCCCGTGGACCATGGACACCCACCTGGAGAATGAAGAAATCCCCGTGGACCATGGACACTCACCCACCTGGAGAATGAAGAAATCCCCGTGGACCATGGACACCCACCTGGAGAATGAAGAAATCCCCGTGGACCATGGACACTCACCCACCTGGAGAATGAAGAAATCCCCGTGGACCATGGACACCCACCTGGAGAATGAAGAAATCCCCGTGGACCATGGACACCCACCTGGAGAATGAAGAAATCCCCGTGGACCATGGACACCCACCTGGAGAATGAAGAAATCCCCGTGGACCATGGACACCCAGCCGAAGTTGGTGAACTTGAAGACGTAGTCCATGATCCAGTGGAGCGACTTGGCGACGGTTCCCTTGGTGGCCATGCTGTACATGAGGAGGGGCACGTCGGCCGTGGACTGGTGGTTGATGAGCAGCAGACTCTGGTCGTCCTCACACTCCTTCAGGTCATCGCCCACCTCCAACACTGCAGCCAGCCACAACGGGCGCGTCAGACAACCAGACACAGGGGATTGGATATGGAATGGGTGGGGTTTTTCTGGGTGCTTTTGTGCACAGTTTAGGGGCCAAAAACTGGGAAAAAAGGGCGCTTTTTGCGCACAAAAGGCTAAACTGGGAAAAGTAAACTTTCCGGGACGACGAGGAAAATGAAATGAAAGGAATGGACGCTTTAGGCCACTTTTGTGAAACCCTCCCGGGACGTTGAAGGATGAATGGATGAAAAAAAAAAGCCTCAGCCTAGGTGGCCAGGCCTGAATTAGGTCTGGGTTCGAGCCCAGAACCAGGACATCAGCGGCCTAACCACTCCACCTGGTGATTCGGCACACAACCAATTGTGTGAATTTGTTCACCCATATCATGCATGAGTAAGTGGCGTACGCCAATCAGTGAACCAATACACAGAATATCTGGGGATACCGAGTTATTGAGGAACGTCAAATTGCATTAAATGATATTACTACAAAATTACAATAAATGCCAATAAAGTAATGCAGTAATTGAAGCGAAAGTGGGCGGAAAGTTCAGAACATTTACTTTGAAAATAATACGGTATTAAGACGCTAAAAAAAAAAAAAAGGCTTAATAATAATGTCGTGTATTTTACAGTATAAATGACTTCAATGAATGAATGACAGAATTGTTCTAATGCCCAGTGGGCGCAAAAGTGCAGGGGTACGGCAGGGTGACAAGAGCCGGAAGTGACGACATCTCACCTGTGTATCCCGCCGACCACACCCAGCTGCCGACCATGGTCAGGAGCCAGCGGAACAGCGTCCCCTCGATAAGGTAATACCAGGCCGGCCGCACCACGAGCAGCGGTCGCAGCAGCAGCATCCACATCAGGTAGGTCGGGATCCCGTACAGGTTGTTAAGCAGGATGTACAGCGACCGGTAGATGGCGCGCACCGCCACCGCGACGCTCCACACGCTGTCCGTTGCCATAGTAACAGTCTTGTTGTTTATCGCGCGTGGCTCCGCTACGCTTGCGTCCCGATGCTCGGACGAGACGCGATCAAGGTCAACATCTCAAGGTCATGGCTGCATTGCTGCGTTTTGATCGTGTATTGAAGCCTTCCGCCGGATCTGTGAAGAAAACACACAAGATCGTTCTGTACACATGGGTACACATTACTAAATTCTGTGATTGCAGAATCCGTCGTATTCATTACAAAACATCATCGTTATAACTCGTTAAACTCGGCTCTGATTAGTGCATCCAATCACAATGTTAACGAGTTAATGGCGTGCTAAAGGTCAAGGCCGCAATGCTGGTCAGTTCGATTGGCACCCCAGCACATGGAGTTCACATATTACATTACCCTCCCCCCCCCTCCCCCCCGCCCCTCCGGCCACCGATCCTTTACTTGTTCCTGTTATATGCGGGAATGCTTTGATACTCTGAACGGAACTGAGCCAATATTTCGAACAGTGGATACTGTACGTGGCCATACCACAGTTGACGCCAAATCCATCAAATCTTTGTTTTAATTATACAATTTTCCACC
Source organism: Arenicola marina (assembly GCA_964019135.1). NCBI lineage: Eukaryota > Metazoa > Annelida > Polychaeta > Arenicolidae > Arenicola > Arenicola marina. Next base: position 2,527,515 of record OZ025252.1, read on the forward strand.
AATCGTTTAACCCATCATAACTGACATGTCTCACACATGGAGGAGAAATCCAAACAAATGCAGGAGCGCCACTTAATAGTTGATAAGAAGCACAAATAGCCATGTCAGCACAGAAGATAAGACTTATCGAGTTGTAGTATAGATAGCACACGTAACTATAAGAGAAAATCTCAACAATGGAAAAGATCTACGCCATAGAGCCACATCTCGAGGGTACCGCTTTACCCTTTTCGAAGGACATGGGGCCATTATCTTGCGCGGACAGAAGAGATTTGTACACTGGGGGTTCGAATCCTAACTATATTCTATTAATACCATGAATACAGCATACGACAGCTGCCGCCATGGACATCAGATCCCCAACATGTTTACGCCTCGCGATAACACATAGGCCGACCCCCGATATCTGCTTCGTAACTTCTGCTTGCGTCAACTGCCTGATGATAACCGATCGCATGTATTCACGTGGGGGGACATGTACAGTTATCATAAACACGAGGCTGAAACAGCACTGGTCATTGCGCCATAGCTATCCATCATGTATTTATGGAGTCGCAAAATCATCAACAGACTTCACAATAGGGGGTTCACAATCGCGCCATCTCTTGCAGTTCGCCCGGGCGGCACCTGTCGCACTGTAACGGCAATGGGTGACAGGAGGCAAGCACAGATGGCGCAGAGATAGCTACCACCTGAGCTTAACAACCCGATAAGTCTAATTCAATCAAGCCCATGACGTTTCCCGTTTATAGTTATAGTTCTCTAGCTCCAATCTAAATAGGACGGTGGGCGTAGTGCATAGCGCTGTAAGCCGATCAATAGGTCCTGGGTTCGACTCCCTGCCCGGGGGACCTAACCTGGCGTCTGTTTCATCCTTTCATCCTTCATCGTCCAGGGGGGTCCCTTGACCCAGTTAGCCCTTGTGTGCACAAAAGTGGCACAAAACACCAAACACCCCTACACAATCTAAACAGATCTCATCGGATTGCCAACAGGTCGTCCTAATTTAATTAAACAGCTTTTTCACGCAGGTTTGTTTTGGTACCAGAATTTTTATAAATGGTATACAACCAAACCGGTGGGGTGGGCAGGTGGATGGCTGGGGTTGGTGGCGGTGGTACATAGGGTGGTGAGGGGGGGGGGGCTGGGGCGGGGGATCAATAAGGCAAAAAGTCATCCTTGCAAAAATAGGGGAGTAATTTGTTTTACCGGCGTGTTTCATCGTTTATGCAGGCCATTGTCTCAGCGTAGCTCATGTATTGCTCAAGCCTTTTCACGGAGCAAAGAAGATACTCCTTTGCCCGATGGTTGGCGTGGGAAGGACGCTGCGACCTACGAAGGTCATATCGCGACAATGGGGAGGCTCAAGAGCAAGGGGAGCCAAGGGGAGTAAGGGCGGTAAGGCCCTACTCTTGGCGATAGAAGACCTGCATTTGAAGAAAATAAACACCATTCTGCAGATCCGTGGTATAAATAACATAGCGGGGCCCCCATCATCTGTAAACTGTATACGCACGCCACGATGTAACAAAGACCTGGACTGTAAACTAGACAGGGGATGCGGGCCGCCCGCCACCACCGTGGACGACCCAGGGACCCTATCGACAGAACGCTTCGTCATATACCCTTGCAAGTCGTCATCACGACCAATGTATATATATACATGTACATATATATAGATATGCCCTGTATGTGCCAGTCACAACCAGAGGTGTAATGTATGATGATAAGCAGGGAAATGTACGGCATAAATATTGCAGATCGCTTCTGTAAATATCAGATTTTAGACGATATCGCAGACAAATACGGCTTTCGTCGACCTAGAAATGTAAAAGTCGTGTAGGTCACCCTTTTATCAGCAGATAAGCGTCCATTCTGTCTCTTTCTATGTCAAATTTCTTGATCTGCCTGTTTTATACAGCTTGCATACTTTAACTAAGGGCTGTATGACGCCTGTGTTGCTTTAACTAACGGCGGTATGAAGGCTGTGTCGCTTTACATATGTTATTGGTAACGGAAGGGCCAGACGCATCCAAGGTCATATCATTTATGACTTGTCCTCTGGTCATGCGTGCGGCGTCTTTGAACGTCAGTAGTTGCTAATTCGTTTGACCGTTATTATCAGCCAGTATCCGCGCTCGTAAAAATCATAAACAGAACCCCAGACGTAGGTGCCAGGGCGTGAACTACTGTGTTATAAAGGAGGACATTGGGTATTGAGACACCTCCCCACCCCCCCTAAAAATCGCACAGCCAAGAGCGGTACCAGAACACGGGACACAAAATTCGTGCTATTGTGAACTGCATAATCCATTCGACACAGCGGGTTAAGTACCAGAAATATATGCGTAATCGGTATGTGTTTTTCAGGTGTACCTAATATGAAATATTAGTCCACTATTAACATGAACTATTGAACTGAAGGACAGAGAGCCTGCATGTTTCCTGTGTGTCAGACACTCCGACAACCAGGCATGGCTTCCCCTATAGGCTACACCAAACACAAAGCAGTATCCATAACTACAAGAGGGCTCATAATAACTGGATTCTATTCAGTCACGCGCCACGTGGTTTACATTCCCCGCTGAGCGCCCCGCACCCCGTCGCCATTGGGATCATTTGCATATCGTCAATGACATGGTATTGTGCCAATCAGCGGTGATAGTTAGTCAAGTCACACGACCTGTATTCCCACACTGAGGGTGGTGGTGATGGAGTGGGGTTGGGGGGGGGGGTCACACAGCGCATCCTCTGCTTCGAATACAATATATCAACCATTCGCCACCGAGCGATTTCCGTTTCTAGTCTAAACGGATTTTCACGTTTAGTCGGAGATCCTGCGATGTCTGCGGCGCCGAAACGCGACTCCCTCATGGACAGCCTGCAATCCCTGATCGCCGATTCCAATGGACCCAAGAAATTGGGAAAGCCAGGAAAAGTAAGTACATTGTAAACGAAAAGAAAATGCCTTCACTATGCGGGGATCTGAGGTGGACTTTTCACATAACATTTTGTTCTGGGGTACGTTCACTGTCCCATTTCATTTTGAGACACAAGTTTAATCTTAAATGGTTTTACGATAAATTAAACAATAGTTTAGTAGTTTAAACAAAAAGTCTAAGGATAAATAACTTCTGCATTCAGAAGATCCTATGAGTAGCTAGGACAAGCGACTCCTCGTTGGTAAGTGTATGACCGTGTAAGGGACCAAGCGACACATCTCAGTCTGGGTTAACCTGACCGCGGCACAACCACACCCGCATGCAGTCTCTTGTATACCTAGAACAAGTAACCAGAACAACCTGACTGCTCGCCCAGAAATATAAATGTTTGAAGAACGAACCCTAGTCGGTTGGTCTAACTACCAATGTCTGATCAACTAAGCTGGGTGGGCAGCTGCACCATCATAATAGTAACTGACGCATTCTTCGCAAAACGTGTCGCTTTAACTAACGGTTGTATGACGGTGGTGTCGCTTTAACTACCGGCTGTATGACGGCTGTGTCGCTTTAACTAACGGCTGTATGACGGCTGTGTCGCTTTAATTAACGGCTGTATGACGGCTGTGTCGCTTTAACTAACGGCTGTATGACGGCTGTGTCGCTTTAACTAACGGCTGTATGACGGCTGTGTCGCTTTAACTAACGGCTGTATGACGGCTGTGTCGCTTTAACTACCGGCTGTATGACGGCTGTGTCGCTTTAACTAACGGCTGTATGACGGCTGTGTCGCTTTAACTAACGGCTGCATCGCTTTAACTAACGGCTGTATGACGGCTGTGTCGCTTTAACTAACGGCTGTATGACGGATGTGTAGCTTTAACTAACGGCTGAATGACGGCTGTGTCGCTTTAACTAACGGCTGAATGACGGCTGTGTCGCTTTAACTAACGGCTGTATGACGGCTGTGTCGCTTTAACTAACGGCTGTATGACGGCTGTGTCGCTTTAACTAACGGCTGTATGACGGCTGTGTTGCTTTAACTAACGGCTGTATGACGGCTGTGTCGCTTTAACTACCGGCTGTATGACGGCTGTGTCGCTTTAACTAACGGCTGTATGACTGCTGTGTCGCTTAAACTAACGGCTGTATGACGGCTGTGTCGCTTTAACTAACGGCTGTATGACGGCTGTGTTGCTTTAACTAACGGCTGTATGACGGCTGTGTCGCTTTAACTACCGGCTGTATGACGGCTGTGTCGCTTTAACTAACGGCTGTATGACGGCTGTGTCGCTTTAACTACCGGCTGCATCGCTTAGCTAACGGCTGTATGACGGCTGTGTCGCTTTAACTAACGGCTGCATGACGGCTGTGTCGCTTTAACTACCGGCTGTATGACGGCTGTGTCGCTTTAACTGACGGCTGAATGACGGCTGTGTCGCTTTAACTAACGGCTGTATGACGGCTGTGTCGCTTTAACTACCGGCTGTATGACGGCTGTGTCGCTTTAACTAACGGCTGCATGACGGCTGTGTCGCTTTAACTAACGGCTGCATGACGGCTGTGTCGCTTTAACTACCGGCTGTATGACGGCTGTGTCGCTTTAACTAACGGCTGCATGACGGCTGTGTCGCTTTAACTACCGGCTGTATGACGGCTGTGTCGCTTTAACTAACGGCTGAATGACGGCTGTGTCGCTTTAACTAACGGCTGTATGACGGCTGTGTCGCTTTAACTAACGGCTGTATGACGGCTGTGTTGCTTTAACTAACGGCTGTATGACGGCTGTATCGCTTTAACTACCGGCTGTATGACGGCTGTGTCGCTTTAACTAACGGCTGTATGACGGCTGTGTCGCTTTAACTACCGGCTGCATCGCTTTAACTACCGGCTGTATGACGGCTGTGTCGCTTTAACTAACGGCTGTATGACGGCTGTGTCGCTTTAACTACCGGCTGCATCGCTTAGCTAACGGCTGTATGACGGCTGTGTCGCTTTAACTAACGGCTGCATGACGGCTGTGTCGCTTTAACTACCGGCTGTATGACGGCTGTGTCGCTTTAACTAACGGCTGAATGACGGCTGTGTCGCTTTAACTAACGGCTGTATGACGGCTGTGTCGCTTTAACTACCGGCTGTATGACGGCTGTGTCGCTTTAACTAACGGCTGCATGACGGCTGTGTCGCTTTAACTACCGGCTGCATCGCTTTAACTAACGGCTGTATGACGGCTGTGTCGCTTTAACTAACGGCTGCATGACGGCTGTGTCGCTTTAACTACCGGCTGTATGACGGCTGTGTCGCTTTAACTAACGGCTGCATGACGGCTGTGTCGCTTTAACTAATGGCTGTATGACGGCTGTGTCGCTTTAACTAACGGCTGAATGACGGCTGTGTCGCTTTAACTAACGGCTGTATGACTGCTGTGTCGCTTTAAATAACGGCTGTATGACGGCTGTGTCGCTTTAACTAACGGCTGTATGACGGCTATGTCGCTTTAACTAACGGCGGTATGAAGGCTGTGTTGCTTTAGCTAATGGCTGTATGGCAACTGTGTGGCTTAAGCTAATGACTGTATTTGTACAATGACTTAAATTTATATTGCAGCAACCCATCTTTTAAACAATTTCTATGCTACCATATCATTACCACTGGTTACCTCCTATTTAGTTTTAAAGTTAAATTCATTGATGCTTTTAACAACTTTTAGAATATTTTCAGGCAGAAATACAAATAAGAATTAGTCCTTGAATCTTTCAAATCTTTCTATACTTCACCCATGCCAGACTGCCAAATAGTCTCTTAGCCTGTGATATCCTGTGATATCAATTTACGACAAGTTTTTAACTTAGTGGTAAATGTCATCAGTTTGTGTGCTTCGCAATGCTTTGCCATAAGTAGCAGTGCCGCGATATACTTGTGTGGTGTCCTGTGGGGTAGACACGTTTGCTGTATCACAGCCGAAATGGTGATGTTTATCAGGTTTCTGAATTTATATGAATTACAATGAATTAAACAATCAAGTTTTCTGCAAATTTTGATAAAAATTTTGCCTGGGCTTAGTTTTGGTGGGAAAGAGCTTGATATGCAGCTTTAACATTGACACCATTGTACCCTTAGAGAATGGGGGGGTTGCCTGAAGGCACTTGCGCCAAGCTGGCTATATGTATACTATAGTCGCAACGGAAACTCTCTGGACAACGATATTTCCTGTTTACGAGAAAATATGCACTGATTCCAAGAAAAAAATACTTTCTGTGTGAACTTCAAATCGGGGCCTAATAAGTGTATGTCAACTCACGTTTCCCGAGACACTTGCAAATAAACTATAAGCAAATTTTGCTTTGCTGCACTTCAAAGCAGCCGATCAGCTTGATGGCGCCATTCACTGTATACTGTGACGTCACTGGGCAATACCATTTACATCTTTGTAAGGGGTGATAGGTTTTAATTCCTTTGTAGTGTTTTATCAATAATTCTGCTTTTAAGCATTGACACATACCTAAAGTGACCCAGAGTGAACTTGAAATCAGTTTAGTATCAATTGAGGCTAAAGTCATTGCGCAAAAGCAAACGCCTCCTGCAAAAGTGGGTAAAGTAGATCAACCACTACTCCCTGACAATTGCATTCAACCTTGGTACCCTTGTCAAATGACGCAATGGACTTTGCCAACCTGACCTAGATTTTGAACCAATTAGTTGGCAGTTGATGACCTTTACATTTGCATGACTGACAAGAGGATGATAAAAACAACATCATCTGCTCTATTAAATAGCATGGCAGGTCATGTATTGTGAGGAAAAGAATCGAACTGCAGATCGGATACACAACCGTTTAGACAGGCCCCATACAGTTCATAGGTAAGGAATATACATAGATTTTGTCCTCAACTCATAGAGTAAACAAATAATTCGCAAATTTCGATGTTCGGAAAGTTTCCATTTTGACTATAGGCAGATAGGGAGTAAAGGTAGGGGAGGTTCACACTAGGAAGGTTGGGTGTGAAAATGGATTAATTGGTATTCTTTGATAACAACTCAAGTCTGACTTTACTAAACCCCACCATTTCCGGCTGTTTCCTATTTCAGCCTACTGTATTTTAGCATGGTTTGCCTCTCCAACACAGCACCATTTTGGAGTTATTTGTATGGAATATTACTCAAGTATCATTACAATGAGGGAATAAACCAATATATATAAATAAGACTTGGACAAAAGACAATATTTAGAACTTTGACTACATAAACAAGGGAAGAATAATAGATCATTCTCTAATAGGTGTCGCTACTTATCTTTTAATCATTCAGCAGATGGCGTCACTTACATTTTAATCATTCGCCCTAAGCTAGTTCTGAACATGGTCGTCAGCATAATTTTCCATAATTCACTCAAACTTTCCGACATGCTATATTTCTACGCTACACTGGCCAGAAATTACCGCTAATGGAAACAATGTTTTTATTTTTATGCCTTTTTAGACAGTTTTTCTTTCAGAGAATTTTTTGATTTTGGTGGGGGTTGTATAGTTGATCCACAACTCCACCCGAAAAAGGTGATCTGAGTGAGGAGTTTTAGACGCAATATTTTATTGCTGTTACAAGTCCTGCCTTACCGCATTTCTGGGATCTGATGATTGCAATTCAAAGCTCTCCCTGCCAACCACCTATTCCCCCAAACCACACTAAAGACTGGGGAGACTACACAGCCGTTCTGTCAAAAGACCGTTTTGGGTTACGTAACGGGAACGCCCCCCAACCCTTTTTGACATGTTTGACGGATTTTGATTTTCCTTTCCCGCTCCGATAACACCTCCATAATCCATTTATCCACACCATACTTACATAGTGGCATGCGATGAAAAACAACAAATATCAGGGATACTGCCAGATGCGTTGGCAGGTATGATGCCACTACAACAAGGTTGTCATTCAGCAGACCGTGCACGGCCTTCAAGTTTTTCTTGTGGTTTTATCCTCAGCATCTGAGCATCACCGGTGCGAGTGCACAATTAATTTTACGTCATATCCGGAAATGGTATTTAAGGCATTTAAGCTTAGTTTCGTATTATAAAAACAGAAAGTGAGTTCTGATTAATCAAGATTCACTATCACATGGATATATTATTTTTAATTATTTGATTTAATTAACTTAATCTCCATCATCCAGTCGTTGTTATAACTTACAGATATATATATGTATAGCTTCGTATGAAGGTCAAGGCCATGTTTCGTCTGCTAGGAGAAATCTCAAGAAAACACCGAGTCGTGAATCCAAGTTTATTCTATAATTATCGACTAAATCTGTACGCAGGCTATCAGAAGATGTTTCATAATAATAAAGTAAGCTTGTAGCTTGAAAATATATGCCTGTTGAACGTCCAAGTATAAAAAAAAACTATTTTACAGTCGGGCGATAATAGGTTAAAACAAGAATTTTGATTTTCCAATTAGAGTCCAGGCCAAGGGCGCTAAATAAGTGTGTCCTACTCACTAACATTATTTTTCCATCGTAGCTTCTCCAGCCATAGTGGTTGTATTGGCAGTCTGGTAATGAAACTGTAAATAATGTTCGCCCTCTCCTAAACGGTGTACATCCGAACGAGCCGCAGACGAAGCCGTCCGAAAACAGACAGTGGGAGGGGGTGGGTGAGTGGGGGGGGGGGCCCGGTCGTTGTCTCGGCGGTGTCTGGCTGCCGGATTAGTGTAAGGGGGGGTGGGTGGGGCGGGGGGGGGTCTGCCAATAGACAATAACAATTAGTCTTTGTCTCGAAGGTGCCGGATTAGTGTTCTATGGCTGAGTGACCTGGGACCACCACTATCGACCACTACCTATAGACATATAAATATATTAACATCATCAAGGGCTGAAATAGGCTTTTGGGTTAGGTTGTTGGGTTTCGGGTAATAAAGTGATGAGATCGCCATTCCACGGTAAGTGGTCGGATTTCGCATAATTTTGCTAATACTAATCCGGCAGCCACACCCCGCCGAGACAAAGACCCACCCCACCCCCTCACCCACCCCCTCCCACTATCTGTTTTCGGCAGCCGCCTTCATCTGCGGCCAGTTTGCCTGGTATTCTCCTAAACTGGACCTATAATTAAAAAAATACACATGCTGGCTGTATAAATCTTTAACTGCAGTGCAGGTAATCGACATGTCTGCTTTTCATCTTTTGTCTCCTGCACACAGTATATTGGCAACCCCCTTTTTTTCTATAAGATTAACCTGTTGTGTTTGGAAGGCATTGAGAACACAAGAGCTTGAATAGATGGTGTCCGGTTTATTGGTACACGACTGCTGTGAGCGTAGGTGAGGGAATGGGCAGAGACCAAGCAAGCACGGGTATTTATACTAGGCCAGTAGAGGGCGCTATATAGGAAAATAGCAAGCGGTCTCAACTTGAACGTTGACTCATTACACAACATCTCCCTTCGATAGCTCTTATGGAGCATTCAGTCCAAAGGCAAACAACTGTTGAAGTTAGTGATATTGTATTAAACAAAATCCTTATAACGGGATGGCGGCTTCACAGCACGGCCGCTCCGGGTGATGACAGCTGAAGATGCTGGCGGTGATAAACAAGGCTCACGTTGTTGAGCTACCCTGGGCTGCGGCGAGATCGGTGCTGCTGGCGAAGCAGCCGGGACCTGTGATCGCGATGGTGATGGGGACGATGGCGGTGATGGCGGAGTCGACGGCGGATCCGCTGGGTGAAGCTTGTTCAGCTGTACGCGATTCCTCGTCAGCCTGTCGGCCGTCGGCGTGCTGACAGCATAGGACCGAGGATGGCCCTGATCAGACACAACGCCATGCTCCTGCCGGTCTGATACCCACACTTCATCCCCTGGCTGAAGACCAGAGAGAAACTTCACTCGTCTGTGGCGATCGAAATTGGTCTTCATTCTCTCTCGGTATGCGGACTCAGCCTCCAGGATCTTGCCGGCGTCAGGCTGCTGGGCACCCAACTTCTTTCTCAAGACAGGCACTTTGGTGCGCAGAGACCTGGCCCTACACAGCTCAGCAGGGCTGTATCCATTGGCAAGTGGTGTGTTTCTATAATTCAGCATAGCAATATAGGGATCACCCGTCGCCGACAGGAGTCGCTTGATGGTCTGTACGGCGCGCTCAGCTTCCCCATTGCCGGAAGGGTGTCTCGGGCTGCTAGTCAGGTGACTAAACCCGTACGTCCTGCTGAACTCCGCAAACTCCTGGGAGGAATATTGCGGTCCGTTGTCAGAGACCACAGTCTCGGGAATCCCGTGGCGAGCGAAGATTGATTTGATGTGGTTCACAACTACGCTGGGAGTGGTCTTCTCCAAGCGAGAGACTTCAATGAACCGCGAATAATAGTCGACAACCAGCACATAGTTATTGTTCTTGAATACGAAGAGATCTGTGGCAACCTTTTGCCACGGTCGCTCAGGGAACGCCGAGGGAACGAGAGGTTCCACGACACTGGCGCAGTTCCTAGAGCATTCCCTGCATCTCTGCACCAGATCTGCAATATCACGGCTGCTCCCTGGCCACCAGACAGAACGTTTGGCCAACTCACGGCACTTGACCACGCCCTGGTGTCCCTCGTGAAGCTTGTCAAGGATGTCAGCCCTCAGACTCGGAGGAATAACGAGTCGTGTACCGTACAGCAGAAGGTTTTCTGTAACCGTCAGGTCTTCTCTGTGAGGCCAAAACAATTTCGCCAGGCCCTTGATACGGGTCTTGTCAGGCCAACCTTCCTGCGCATACTGGCGAATTTCTCGGCAGATCTGGTCTTCTTGCTGGTGATCGTTGATCTTCTCCAGACGGCGATCCGTAGCGGGCAGAGAGTCGATGACCATCCGGACAAACGCCGCTGCGTCTTCCTCCAGTGATGTGTCTGATTTCGCTGGCGTGCCGACAGGTGAGCGTGATAGTGTGTCGGCCGTCCACAGCTCCTTCCCAGGTACATGGATGACATCATAGCTGTACTGCATCAGCCGCATCCGGAACCTCTGGATCCTAGGTGGAAGCTGATCCAGATCTTTAACAGTCAGTAGAGGAACGAGGGGCTTGTGATCAGTCTCGACAACGAACTTGAGACCGAGAAGGTATTCTCTGTACTTCTCACACGCCCAGACGATGGCGAGCGCTTCTTTGTCGATTTGGGCATAGCGCTGCTCCGTGGGAGAAAGAGATCGTGAAGCGTACGCCACAGGACGCCAGTCTTCTCCGTGTCGCTGCATCAGCACGGAACCTAGGCCGTACTGCGAGGCATCCCCAGAGACTTTCGTCTCGCGAGAGGGATCGTAAAGAGCCAGACACGGACTCTGCGACAACGCGACCTTGACCTTCAGAAAGGCTGTTTCTTGGGCTGTGTCCCAATGCCATGCGTTCTTTGTGCTCGGTAGATCACGCATAGGCTTCGTGAGCTCCGCCAGTTCCGGCGAGAACTTGCCTAGCTGATTCACCATGCCCAGGAATCTCCTGAGCTCCGTGATGTCCTGGGGCACAGGCATCTCTGTGACCGCTCTCACTTTGTCTGGATCGGGAGTGATCCCTTCGGTTGACACAATTTGACCAAAGCACCTGATCGTGGTCTGATCAAAAACACACTTGTCCTTGTTCAAGGTCACCCCTGCTTTATCCAGACGAGCTAAGGTCTTGTAGAGGTTCTCGTCGTGCTCAGCCTGGGACCGGCCAAACACGATGACGTCATCCATTTGAGACACCTGTCCCGGAGAACCATCCAGGATATCCACAATTCGTTTGCTAAAGTGTTCCGGAGCGCTGCTAATCCCGAATGGGAGCCGATTAAAGCAATACCGGCCAAAAGTTTGCGCGACTTCTCTGCTAAAGGTATTTGATGAAAGCCAGCGTTGGCCTCAAGCTTGGAGAATACCTTTGCACCCCCGAGCTGGCCCAGCACGTAGTCGACGGTAGGCAGCATGTGCCTCTCTCGCTGGACAGCCACGTTAAGTTTGGTGAGGTCGACACACAGCCTCACAGCGCCGGACGGCTTTGGGACGACGACGATGGGCGCACACCACTCAGTCGGCTCCTCGACTGGCGAGATTACACCCAGAGATTGCAGCCGGCTCAGTTCATCCTTGACCTAGGGTAGAAGAGGGAGCGGTACGCGACGTGGAGCGTGGACAGCATAAGGACGCGCACCCTCCTGGAGCCGGACCTCGTACGGCGACTCCAGTTTCCCGAGACCACTGAACAACCGCGGGAACTGTTCCTGCACGGAACCTACAAACGAGACGACTCCGAGGTCCTGAGACGCCTGACAGCTTAGCAGGTTTGAAGCATTTTCGAACACAAGAATCTTCTCCACACAGGATCTCTCCTTAAACGTCATCTCCGCTTCGAAGCACCCGTGAACATGAATCGGCTTGTGATCCGCCCCACGAATCACTTTGGTTGATGGCAGAAGGCCTGTTCCGGGGAACTCTCTGTCAAAGACGCTCCTCGACATAACAGAGACATCGGCACCTGTATCCACGCGAAATACCACTTCCCTGTCAAGCAGAGTGACAGGAACGGTCCAGGGCTTGTTGTTGGATGAGCTGACAGCCCCGAGAAACACCTCTGACTGTGCACCAACAACATGAGAAGTCAGTTCATTAACCCTTTTCTCCTTTCGGCAAACCTTCTCAAAATGTCGTTTGAGGTCGCACCTCCTGCAATTGACGTTTCGAGCTGGAAAGAGTGAACGTTTGTGAGACGCATTGCCACACCACTGACACTTGGCCGCGGAGTGCTGCGGCGAAAACACTTTCTTGGGTCTGCTTTTACCCCGGATGTGAACAGCATACGCCTCTGCACTGACCCCCGCGGATGACAGCTCCTTGGCCTGCGTCTTCACCTGCGCCGACTGACGAGCCATGTCCGTCGCTTTCTTTAGAGTTAAAGCTTTGTCCATCTGCATACGCTCAGACAAAAGTTTGTCGCTGAGCCCCACCACGAGTCTATCGCGAATGAGTTCTTCTTTTAGAGCCCCGTACTGACAATGCTCAGCGAGCGAATACAAGTGTGTGATGAACGCATCAACGGGCTCACCCGGTGCTTGGACACGAATATTGAATTTTGCTCTCTCGTATATGGTATTATGACGGACAACAAAGTAGTCTTCATACTTCAGCTTTACACTGGCATACTCTGTAGCTTCATCCCGGTCATCAGTCTTTACGAAGGTAAACGATGCAAATATTTCCTCCGCCTTCTCACCCATGCAAACCCGGCCCACTCTATGACATGAGTTTCACATAATTTAAACTTACTTGTAAGTATTTTAATTAGTAACAACATAATAGAACTGCAGCTAGAACATAAAATATATATAGCAGACAAGTTTTCTGACAGCTTATTGTAGATCGACAGGGTTGACGGTCGGTATAGTGCAGTACATTATGTTACAGTATCCTGTTAACCATGTCCACATATTCTGTATTACTTAATTGCTTCACTTATCTCTAGACAGCCATAATGATGTATGAAGTCATTGAAGTAACTTTGTTATATATAAATAAATATATAAAACCAGTATTGCTATATTTACTTTTAGTCAAGAACTGAGACTGATACCTTTGGAGATATCGAGGTACCTGCTGACAAGTACTATGGGGCTATGACAGAGAGGTCTCGCAAGAATTTTGCAATTGGTGGAGAAAAGGAGCTCATGCCAGTGAGTACCGCAATACTGTTACAATGTCCTCATGCCAATGAGTACTAAAATGTCATTAAAATGGTCTCCTGCCAATAAGTGATTTTAAGTTTCTAATGTCATTAGTGGTCTCACGCCAGTGAGTACTGCCATGCAAGTAGAATGGCCTCATGCCAGTGAGTACTGCAATGTCATTTAAGTGGCCTCATGCCAGTGAGTACTGCAATGTCATTAAAATCGCCTTATGCCATTGAGTACTACAATGTCATTAAAATCGCCTTATGCCAGTGAGTACTACAATGTCATTAAAATGGCCTCATGCCAGTGAGTACTGCAATGTCATTTGAATGGCCTCATGCCAGTGAGTACTGCAATGTCATTAAAATGGCCTCATGTGTTAACATCGTAAAAGCTTCTTGCATTATGATTAACTTGTTGATGGTGTTTGCATTCATTCTCTGTTTACCAGATTAAAGTTATTCATGCATTGGCAATTCTGAAGAAAGCTTCAGCGACTGTTAACAAGGAATTTGGACTCGATGATAAGGTGGCAGACGGCATAATGAAAGCTGCGGATGAGGTAAGACTGAGAGGATAAGGCTGATGATGTAAAATTGAGGAGATCAGACTGATGGTATACAATTAAGTAGATGACACTGATGATGTTTAAGTAGATAACATTGATGATGTACAATTGACTAGATAAGTATGTGTGATGATTTAAAAATGAGTAGATAAAAATGTAAGATTGACTAGATCACAATATGAGATTGAGTAGATCATAAAGTGAGATTGAGTGGATACAAATAACAATGTAAGGTGTAATAGATAATATCGCTGATGTGACATTGAATGGATAAGAATAATGATGTACAACTGAATACATCACACTGATGATGTAACATGGAGTGGATAGGAAAAACAGAAGGTAAGCCTCATTGCATGTGACTGACATTGAGGCTGTCTGTTACTTGATTTCCCTGTAGGTGACGTCAGGCAAGTTGGACAGTCACTTCCCGCTGTCTGTGTGGCAGACCGGCTCTGGTACTCAGACCAACATGAATGTCAACGAGGTGATAGCTAACAGAGCCAACGAGACAATGGGGGGCAGGCTGGGCTCCAAGAAACCCGTCCACCCCAACGACCACGTCAACAAGAGTCAGGTAACAAACACAGCCCTATAACAGTGCATAAAGACTCGCTTATAGCTATACAGCATAGTTGGGAAAATGTTTCGTTTCAAACAACCGATCTGCGCGATAGTACCCCCTTCATGGGAACCTCTCAATATAAGTTATGTTTAAAGAAAGTAGCTTAATAGCGCCGTAATTGGTTATTCACGGGATCTACTAATTCGAGCAATTTTGAGTGCATGCATGGCCATGAATTCATAAAAAGGTTTATCACAGTGTCTTATATACATTTATTTTATTTACCATTAGAAAAATACATACGAAAATAATGCTAATGTATACTTATTCATGATATTAGGTGGTTCAGTTGAACACATTCCCAGTTTAACCATTAACTAAGCCACGGTCGGGTCTTTACAGAGCTCCAACGACACCTTCCCGACGGCCATGCACGTGGCGGTTGCCTTGGAGATAAGGGATCGACTCATGCCAGCATTGCAGCTTCTGCTGGAGGCGCTACAGGAGAAGGAGCAGGAGTTCGCCGATATCATCAAGATAGGACGGACTCACACCCAGGTAATAATGACGGGCTTGGGAAAAATGTGTCATGCATGAATTCAAACCCTGGCACCTGTATATGGATCATGTTTTATCCCATCCTAATACGTTGTCCACAGGATTCTTGGCCCAATTTGGCCTTTATGTTCAGTAGCAATATTTCTGTACACTCTTATCGAGGCAGTTTTTAATTATGGATACACATTTTGTTTAGCAACTGATGTATTCAAGTTATACAATCGATATGGATATACATCAACATATGGTTTGTATCCGGACGACATACGCGTTAAAGCCCAGTCTTGAAAAACTTCTCTTTGTGACAGTCTTTTAAAGCCCAGGCTTGAAAAACTTCTCTTTGTGACAGTCTTTTAAAGCCCAGTCTTGAAAAACTTCTCCTTGTGACAGTCTTTTAAAGCCCAGTCTTGAAAAACTTCTCTTTGTGACAGTCTTTTAAAGCCCAGTCTTGAAAGACTTCTCTTTGTGACAGTCTTTTAAAGCCCAGTCTTGAAAGACTTCTCTTTGTGACAGTCTTTTAAAGCCCAGTCTTGAAAAACTTCTCCTTGTGACAGTCTTTTAAAGCCCAGTCTTGAAAAACTTCTCTTTGTGACAGTCTTTTAAAGCCTAGTCTTGAAAGACTTCTCTTTGTGACAGTCTTTTAAAGCCCAGTCTTGAAAGACTTCTCTTTGTGACAGTCTTTTAAAGCCCAGTCTTGAAAAACTTCTCTTTGTGACAGTCTTTTAAAGCCCAGTCTTGAAGGACTTCTCTTTGTGACAGTCTTTTAAAGCCCAGACTTGAAAGACTTCTCTTTGTGACAGTCTTTTAAAGCCCAGTCTTGAAAAACTTCTCTTTGTGACAGTCTTTTAAAGCCCAGTCTTGAAAAACTTCTCTTTGTGACAGTCTTTTAAAGCCCAGTCTTGAAAAACTTCTCTTTGTGACAGTCTTTTAAAGCCCAGACTTGAAAGACTTCTCTTTGTGACAGTCTTTTAAAGCCCAGGCTTGAAAGACTTCTCTTTGTGACAGTCTTTTAAAGCCCAGGCTTGAAAGACTTCTCTTTGTGACAGTCTTTTAAAGCCCAGGCTTGAAAGACTTCTCTTTGTGACAGTCTTTTAAAGCCCAGGCTTGAAAGACTTCTCTTTGTGACAGTCTTTTAAAGCCCAGTCTTGAAAGACTTCTCTTTGTGACAGTCTTTTAAAGCCCAGGCTTGAAAGACTTCTCTTTGTGACAGTCTTTTAAAGCCCAGGCTTGAAAGACTTCTCTTTGTGACAGTCTTTTAAAGCCCAGGCTTGAAAGACTTCTCTTTGTGACAGTCTTTTAAAGCCCAGGCTTGAAAGACTTCTCTTTGTGACAGTCTTTTAAAGCCCAGGCTTGAAAGACTTCTCTTTGTGACAGTCTTTTAAAGCCCAGTCTTGAAAGACTTCTCTTTGTGACAGTCTTTTAAAGCCCAGGCTTGAAAGACTGCTCTTTGTGACAGTCTTTTAAAGCCCAGGCTTGAAAGACTTCTCTTTGTGACAGTCTTTTAAAGCCCAGTCTTGAAAGACTTCTCTTTCTGACAGTCTTTTAAAACCCAGGCTTGAAAAACTTCTCTTTGTGACAGTCTTTTAAAGCCCAGGCTTGAAAGACTTCTCTTTGTGACAGTCTTTTAAAACGCAGACTTGAAAGACTTCTCTCTGTGACAGTCTTTTAAAGCCCAGGCTTGAAAGACTTCTCGTTGTGACAGTCTTTTAAAACGCAGACTTGAAAGACTTCTCTCTGTGACAGTCTTTTAAAGCCCAGTCTTGAAAAACTTCTCTTTGTGACAGTCTTTTAAAGCCCAGGCTTAAAAGACTTCTCTTTGTGACAGTCTTTTAAAACGCAGACTTGAAAGACTTCTCTCTGTGACAGTCTTTTAAAGCCCAGTCTTGAAAAACTTCTCTTTGTGACAGTCTTTTAAAGCCCAGGCTTGAAAGACTTCTCTTTGTGACAGTCTTTTAAAACGCAGACTTGAAAGACTTCTCTCTGTGACAGTCTTTTAAAGCCCAGGCTTGAAAGACTTCTCTTTGTGACAATCTTCTGTTAGTTATAGCGTAGGGTTGAAACATTTCTCTTTGTGACAATGTTCTTTTATAGCCCAGGCTTGAAAGACTTCTTTTTGTGACAATTGTTTGTTAAAGCGCAGGCTTGAACGACTTCTCTTTGTAACAATATTCTGTTATAGTACAGGCTTGAAAGACTTCTCATTGTAGCAATCTTCTCTTAAAGCACAGGTTTAAAAGACTTCTCTTTGTAGCAATCTTCTCTTAAAGCGCAGACCTAAAAGATTTCTCTTTGTGACAATCTTCTCTTAAAGCACAGGCTTGAAAGACTTCTCTTTGTAACAATCTTCTGTTAAAGCACAGGCTTCAAAGACTTATCTTTGTGACAATATTCTCTAAAAGCGCAGGTTTGAAATACTTCTCTTTGTAACAATATTCTGTGAGACAACCTGTATGTGAAGGTAAAGCTGTATCTATGGGCGTTGACAAGGCTGACCTTGTGATTGGCTGGCTTTAGGACGCGACCCCGCTAACCTTGGGCCAGGAGTTTGGTGGCTACGCCCAGCAGATCCTCTACGGCATTGACCGCGTCAAGAACACCCTGCCTAGGCTGTACGAGTTAGCGGCAGGTCAGTAAGTTTATTAGGTTCCCCCGAAAACACGAAATCTGACTTATATACGGCATAAAAGAAAACGTTTTGTTTTCTGGGGTTTTGTTCATTTAAATCTTTTATATGTAACCAGAGCATCATTCAGTAATAAAGTATTACACATTACAGAATGCTAAGAATTACATCAGACTTGCATCAACATTTAAAAAACACAAAATATAAGACAACCGAACCCATCAGGTGAATGAGTTTCGAAATTCGCTGCATATCTTCTAAAGCATTTGTTTCGCCTCTTAAATAAGTAAGTCGAATTATAAATAGCGACTGTATAAAGGACAGTGCGTGTATCACTTGGATACTGTCTATCTATTACCGTTCTACTATAGACAAAGCTTATATTTCCTATTGATTTCCTTAATATGTGGTATTAATGTATGTATTTTGTTTTTAAGGGGGCACAGCGGTCGGTACTGGTCTAAACACAAGAATCGGATTTGCGGAGAAAGTCGCGGAACAACTTTCAGAATATACCGGTACGCGTTCGTGTTATAACTTGAGTGCGTGTTTACATGATATTACAAGTAATAAAGGTCCTGTAGCTGTTGCTGTGGCAACCATGTGTATCCCAAGTAATGTGTAATATGTTGTTGAACAGGGCTGCCGTTCGTGACGGCGCCCAACAAGTTCTAGATGCTGTATTTTACTCTGTCCCACCCCAGGGCTGCCGTTCGTGACGGCACCCAACAAGTTCTAGATGCTGTATTTTACTCTGTCCCACCCCAGGGCTGCCGTTCATGACGGCACCCAGCAAGTTCTAGACGCTATATGTTACTCTGTCCCACCTCAGGGCTGCCGTTCGTGACGGCACCCAACAAGTTCGAGGCCCTGGCGGCCAGCGACGCGCTGGTCGAGGTGAGCGGAGCCCTCAACACGCTGGCGTGCGGCGTCAACAAGATTGCCAACGACATCCGGTTCCTGGGGTCCGGGCCTCGTTCTGGTCTCGGCGAGCTTGTGCTGCCCGAGAACGAACCCGGCAGCAGCATTATGCCAGGTAAGGGATGGGAGAGGGGAATGGGTGGGGGAGGGGTGTGGGGCGGGAGGATGAGGGCGCCCGGAGATTGATTGGCTCACCTATATCATACCTGGGGGGTGAATGGGAGAGGGGGAAGGGGAGGTAGTGAGGGGGAGGGGAGGTAATTGGAGGACGGGAGATAGTGGGGGAAGGGTAGTTGATGGGGAGGCGAGGTAGTGGGGGAAGGGGAGGTAGTGGTGAGAGGCGAGGTAGAGGAGGGGAGGGGAGGTTCCTAAATGGGACAGACCTACCCGCTCTGGATAAGCGATGCTATAATTTCTTAGTATGATGCCAGCTAAGGGATGGGAGAGGAGGGGGGACGGTAACTGGTGTGAATTGTTACAGACTGAAAGCAAAAAAAAAAAGATGTGACTTCTACCAGGGCAAATACGGTAAATGCCACGTTCAGTTTTTGACCTTGTGGTTCCCAGGCAAGGTGAACCCGACCCAATGCGAGGCACTGACGATGATCGCCGCTCAGGTGATGGGTAACCACGTGGCCGTGACGGTAGGGGGCAGCAGCGGGCACTTCGAGCTCAACGTCTTCCGCCCCATGATGGTCCGCAACGTGCTGCAGTCGACCCGCCTCCTAGCGGACGGCTGCTCCTCCTTCACCACCAACTGCGTCCGAGGGATTCTTCCGGATCGGGAGCGGATCAAGAGCCTTCTGGATGGCTCCCTCATGCTGGTGACGGCCCTCAACCCGCACATTGGCTACGACAGCGCGGCGCGTATCGCCAAGCATGCGCACCAAGAGAAGCTGAGTCTCCGAGAGGCGGCGCTGCAGCTAGAGCTGGTGACTGAGGAGCAATTTGACGAGTGGGTTCAGCCCGAAGAAATGTTGGGACCCAAGTGAAAAACCACTGTCGGGTCCCGCACAGGGCGATGGTTGCATGGGACGCAGGCGTTGTACGGGCTAATATGTTAAATTGAAATATTGAGAAAACCCTGGTTTCCGATATAGATCTATGCACGTCACCATTTACTAACAAGGCACCATCAAGCCACTCATATATTTGTTATCGCAATTATGAAATATTACCAAGTATTATCTAGAAAGGAACAACAGCAATTCGGAACTAGATCGGTTTAAATTTTTACATTTAAAAACAACACTTGAGTAAAGAAATAATGTCTATTGCAAGATTGAGTTTAGAAAGAGCAATATCGGGAAAACTAATAATAACCTAAAAATGCCGAAGAGTAGTTCGGAATATAGAAGAGAATTTTGAAAATACATAACTGCGATACGGAAATATATATATAACACGCGCCGATAGCGCCGTAATAACGCGAAGGAAACATAACAGACCCCCATGAAGGCAATATAGAAAAGAATAAAATACGGATGTATTAGAAAATTAGAAATTAACTTTAAAGATGTCATTTCTTTCAGTAGTATCCCAATTAACTATTATGCTCGTTATACTCACCATGACACGTAAACAAATCTTGACACCGACAGGAAAAGGGGTATGACCCCCTTTAGCTAAGTCATTCTAATGTACATTGGTATGTCCATGTAGTCTATATGGTACATTTAGTGAGTAGAAGGGACACCAAACCTCACTGGCACAAGCACGCGTTCCCACAGCTATCTACCATTGAAACCACACGCTTTCCGGCACCATTAAGGTCTGTGGGTTTGAAGCCATTTCCAATAATACGTGGTGTGTGTTTTGAAACTCTATTAAGGACTACTTTAATCTTTCCTGCTACGGCTAGTTTACGATTAGGGATCATTCCCGAAGTAAACTAAGTGTGTCTTATGTGGTGTACTTGGGACCACTGTAGTTAATATCAATTACAAAAAGATCTATCGGAACAGAAGGAGCGTATAACGGCAAAATATTGGTATAAATTACACCTTTAGTTAAGCCATCCGCTGAAATCAATATCGTTTCTGTGGAGAGTGATTTCGTGCCGGGATAGGTCAATATTTCATGTCTAGGAGTCTACTAATTGGCAAATTTGTAGTAAATGGTAGATGTCAACCATACGCGAGGTATGCGGAAAAATATGGCTTACTCTGATAAAGACCGAACGACCCCAGGATAGCATCGAGATCACTTTAGAACAATCTCACGCAAGATTTAAAAAACTTTCTCTTAAGGTTTCTTTCTTGTTTGTCCAATGCTTTACGTTTTTTTCCATATTCCAGTTTATACTCATGATATATATATTTACTTAAACGGTATTTAAATTTTATTGAGAAATTGATCAAGACTGACTCAGTCGATAATTCGAATGAATCTCTGCATTCTGTGGCGACGGAAAGCATTTGCTGAAGCGGAATAGATCTGTATAATTCTATGTTATTTCTTTGTTATATTTGTGTGATGCAATCGCATTTTATTGCTGAGAGGTACGGCTTTAATTAAGCGAGATTTAAATCTGGGGCTTCCAGTGAAAACCTACCGATTTCGGCAGGTTTGTAAAATAAAGGTGAGATATTATTGACTTTGGCAGCTATGTGAAGTCCAATATTCCATTATTTACTGTGATTGGAGATCTCCTATAGTACTATCACAGTGACATGTGACCGAGGAGATGTATAGCTGATGATCATCAGCATAGGGTAGAACGTAGGATATTGTGGGTGTTATAATCGACGGCAAAGGATGAACCCAAAAAAGTTTGAAAAGTATATAGATAGAATTTGGAACGGCCAATCATACGGAGAACACACCAGTCCTCAGTCTGACTTTAGATGGTCAGTCCTTGTTCTCAACTGATTTCCAATGGCAAGTTCTGATTCTCAATGGTATGCTCTCCTTTAAAATTCTCAATGGTAAATTCTGATTCCCAATTGTACGCTCTCCTTTAAAATTCTCAATGATAAATTCTGATTCCCAATTGTACGCTCTCCTTTAAAATTCTCAATGGTAAATTCTGATTCCCAATTGTACGCTCTCCTTTAAAATTCTCAATGGTAAATTCTGATTCCCAATTGTACGCTCTCCTTTAAAATTCTTAATGGTAAGTTCTGATTCTCAATTGTACGCTCTCATTTAAAATTTTCAATGGTAAGTTCTAAAATCCTATTACGAAATATACGCAGCACTAGCGTATTATATTCCCTAAAGACCTTTGCATTAGGTGCAATTTGAGCCGCACATGATAAGCACTGGTAGTAAACTTTACCCATTGTGGGGTCGCATGTGTTTGTTACGGTATTGAGCATATGATCATGTAAAGGTAAAGATTCACAAGTTAACAAATAAACACATTAATCCTGATGTTTTTGTATCTTTGGTATTTTTTACTACGATATGTATAATTACATACTTGATTTGATATTACTGCACTACAACTTTAACAAATAAAAGTGACTTGAGATAATAATACCTATCGCTTATTTATTGATAGCACTTTCAAAGACTCGTAAACAGTTGTTTATCTCGCGTATCAAGGTATGTGAAAATACACGACTAAAATAGAGGTATACATATTTGATAACCCGACGCTCAGCCACACAGCCACCTAACACATCTGAACAAAAGTTTGACACTTGAGCATATCATACGTCAAAAACAAAATATCTACCATTAAGCATACAAGCTACAAACAAAACTAGTGGTAGACAATACCAAGGCGAATCACGGTCAGGCTACGGGGCTTAGACGGCTAAAATCGCCCATCGCTTAGACGGCTAAAATCGCCCATCGTTTACATGGTAACTTTAGACGACTAAGCCCCTTAGTCGGCTAAACTGCGTTCGTGAAATCCGCCACAGATCTGCTACAAAATCACAAGCGCAAGAGTTTTAAAGTACATATCGCACGAAGAAAACACGATCAGTACAAAGTGTCACCGATACATGCTACTAAAAAAAGCTTGTCGACATGAACACTAACACTTCCCGTAGCAGATCTGGCAAAACTACCATGCAAGAAAAACAATGAGACCAGTTGTATATGCCACGAAAAGAAGCTCATCCAATCTCAGTCCAGATGTCTCTTCCAAATCTCTTGGTAACTGAAGTTTGGTTGTCTGGGTAACGTTCGTCCTTCCGCGGCGTCTCAAGGTTCAAGGTCAAGCTACGACCCTTGTTCGGGGCAAACGAGACATGTCTTTCGATCACCCTTGGTTACCGTTGTGCTCAAATTGCAATGTCCTCACGCAATACTCGCTCTAGGAAGCCAGAGGGCCAACCAGTGTTATCCGTCACTCGCCCCAGCGGCGCCACCGGTCGCGGGTCAGCTTACCACCTGAACTTGAAATCCAGCTTGAACATGTACTGACACTGAATCTGGGCCACGTCGTAAACGATGTATCTGGGGGTCAGTGGGTCAAGGTCATCACATACTATCTCGCCACGGATACGATACGAATATGACCAATACTTGTATACATATATACACGAGAAAAGAAGTGAGAGATCGTTCTCTTTAGCTACACATTGTAGGTACCAGAACAATAGTGTTACTCCAAGGTAACCGTAGTTATATCTCTACTTAACGCATTATTTAAAAACAGGGTCCGCCGAAGCAGATGCCATCCAGCGGAATTACCTCAAACAAATACGATTTGTATCATTTACAATAATACCCAATCCGATAATTTCGAAGCTATCCATCATAGACCTATTCTGGTGGTAGATTGATTCAAAACTTGAAGCTTAAAAGGTGCAAAAAAATACGAGAAAACGAGGCCATAGTACATTGTGAAGCCGTACATTACACAACTCTGTGATATCAAATTGAGGTGCAGCACTGACAAAGGATACTCGTTATAGAGAAGGTTGGATCTATTCTTGCCTGTAGCGGGCATGCCTTCCCCCATCGGGATCACCAGGCCGTCCGGAGCAGTGTAGGCGGCGCTCGGGTTCGGCTCAGTCATTCCACATCCTGCAAAAGGCAGTAACACGAGGTGGGTTCTGGGAATTCTCTGGTACACTCCTCGCTTTACTCACTTTTTTGGCTCATTTTTCATTTTTTTGGTTTGGAACGAATTACAGAACAATAAAAAGATCAATAAAGAACTAATTACAGAACTCAAAAAAAGCTCAGTAAAGAGCTCAAAAAAGAACTCAGTAAAAAACTCAAAAAAGAACTCAATAAAGAACTAATTACAGAACTCAATAAAGGCTTAGTAAAGAACTAATTACAGAACTCAATAAAAGCTCACTAAAGAACTTAGTAAAGAACTCAATAAAAGCTCAGTAAAGAACTCAATAAACGCTCAGTAAAGAGCTCAAAAGGGTACTCAATAAAGACCACACTACAGAGTTCAATAAATGTGCTCAAAAAGATGTCAATAAAGGTGCTAAATAAAGAGATCAATAAAGATTTCAATAACTCACTCAACAAAATTTCTCGCTCTGCAGCGAACTCTAGTGAACTCTGTCTAGCCTGCAAACTTTTCTCCGCTTACGATAAACGATCTCGCTCCATCAATGTGTTGAGGATTAAACAGCCACTTTTTTCAGGAACTTTTCATTCCCATAGAGTAAGCAGTGGATCAGTGTTCTAGGCCATCTTTGTGTACATCCTAACTTAGGACACATATATATATATATATATATATAGCAGTGATCGTTCCGTTTCTGAGGCACGTCGCCATTATATGATCAAATGAACATACAACACATAATCACACGTTTCCAAGGCGGGCCCAAACAAGCAGGTAACCTTCTCTCCATAGTCTTTGTTAACAGGTCTCCCAGAGTATGTCGCTTACCCTTCGTGCTGTGCATTCCCTTCGGCAGATTGGTCACGTACTGTGCGCCAGTCAACTCGTACCTGGAAAATAACATAAGTAACCATCACAGCACAGTCCCTCGCGTTCTCAGTCTCAGAACCCTCTCTCATCGGGGTTACAGAGAGGACATCTTCCTTACTATGCCCTCGAATAATTTTTTTTTTTACATTTACAATGCTGGCAAATAGTCTCTTCTTGGATACAGCCCTTGGCCCTGTAGTTTTCTACATGTTGTTTTATGGCGTATTACAAACTTTGCGAACCTCAACGATCGATGGATTGGTGTTATAGGCCAGCTTTGTACACAAACTGACTAAACCGGGCCAAAGACACCCCTTGAAAAGAGATGAAAGGATGCCAGGCACGGGTGGGGTTCGAACCAATGACCTGTTGGTCTGCGACTAGAGTACGCTACCCTGCGACCAAGGCGGTTTCTCGTGTTGATAGAAACGCGTCATCGCCGGATGATAATTTATTTAACAGTGCACACGGATCAGTTCCTTTAGATGTAGTCATCTTACCGCGGCGTACATGATACTTACATGTTGCCCAGGGCCACTTCGCATAGCAACATGAGCCCAATAGGATCTGTCTTGCTCGTCCGACAATAGTTAGCACTCTTCGACACCATGTCCGCAAAGTAAACGCCTTTGCCAAACATGTAACCCGTCTGAAAGGCAAATAAAAACACGCACAATTTAAAATAACGGCGATACAATTGTGAGAAGTCCTGAACTTGTAGAAGCAATACCGAAACAAGGGAAACCCCCCGACAAGAAGAATTATTCTTATTAATAAAACTTTTATCATAATTTTTATTCCAAACGTTCCAGAAGCAATACTGAATAAGGAAAAATCACCGAATTATTATTATTATTATTATTATGGGCGATAATAAAGGCATAAGGCGTACCACTGGCGCCTCTGGTGGCGCGATCCTCAACCCCTGGGAGAGGATGCCGGCGTAGTTGGTGGTGCGCGACCCGTGCCACAGCAACTGGCGATTGTGAAGGTCACGGAAAGGTCGGAAGCGCTTCTTCTCACCCTGCCTCTCAATCTTGAATATCTGAAATCAGACACAAAGAAAGTTGGATACATAACCATAGTGTGGGCTAAAAGTGGTCCACGGATTATTTTTATACGTTAAAAATAGATGAAATATATACTTTTCATTCATCATAGTAGAATAAGTGCACAAAACTAAAGCATAACTAAGAATAATTTCGAAACAAAAACCCACATATGTCGCCTATAATGAGAACGCTTTGGATAGGACATAATCTTGATAAAAAACTGGTAAGAGAATAAAAGGCGTTACATGGAAAGACCATGTGGTCGCTCTTTCATGCCACGGACTGCGCACATAGCTCACGTATTACTCGCCCAATGCACCCATTTACCACACTCAAACATTCCGTGCGCCGTAACGTAAGAAAAAAATAAACCAGAAACACTACCAGCGAAAATATCAAAAACTAAAATGGCTGACTGCTGGAGACGCCCTTGACACTCACGTCGAGGACTTCAAGGTCGTACTGGTTGTGGGTGGCGGCGTGCGTGTTCTTCACGTAGTCCAGCAGGCGGCCGTACTCTTCGGACGCCTTATCCATGGGCGTCATCCCGGTGTTGAGCTTCTTGTAGTGGGTGTCGATGGGGTCCTCACCGGCCTGCTCGCCGCCCTCCAGCAGGCTGTAGGCCAGCTCGATGTCCAGCAGGTTGTCCAGCATCTCCACCTTGGCCTTGATCAGCTCGGCGGAGTTCATCAGCGGCGGCTTGCGCATACCGAAGTCGTGCGGGATGAGGGTGTAGAAGCGGTTCGACGCGTCCAGGAAGCGCGTCTCCGAGCCGCCATTTTGGATCAGTTGCTGCAGCTCGGTCAGGACCTTGTAGGCGTTCTCGATCTGCTTGCGGGAGAGCTTGCCCAGAGGCATCTTCTTCAGGTCGATCTCGTACTCCAGCATGGCGCGCTTCATGCTCTCGATGTCGAAGATCATGCGGATGACGTCCTGCACGCTGGCCGGCAGCTTGGAGGTCGACCCGGCGGACCGGTCCAGCTGCTTCACCTTGGCGTCCTCCTGGGGCAAAGCGGCACAGGCATCAAGGTCAGTGCGATGGTCGTTATTATTATGAAGGGCATCGCAATACTATGAAAACTCCGCATCTGCAGTGTCAGGAATTTCCTTAAAGAAAATATTTCGATTTTACTTCCAGCGAAAAGATGGCACTGTTGTGGTAATTGGTGAATTTCCCAGCAAAAAGACGCCACTTCTTGAATTCCCCGATGAAACACCCTACGAAAAGACATTCCATGTTGAGGGGGTATTAGGTGACATGTCCTGCAGAAAGATACTTACCGTGCCGTGGTCGATATCGATGGGGTAAAACTTGTTGGGGTACTTGGCGAAATTCTCTCCAGAATGATACTTACCGTGCCGTGGTCGATATCGATGGGGTAAAACTTGTTGGGGTACTTGGTGAAATTCCTTCCAGAATGATACTTACCGTGCCGTGGTCGATATCGATGGGGTAAAACTTGTTGGGGTACTTGGTGAAATTCCTTCCAGAATGAAACTTACCGTGCCGTGGTCGATATCGATGGGGTAAAACTTGTTGGGGTACTTGGTGAAATTCCTTCCAGAATGATACTTACCGTGCCGTGGTCGATATCGATGGGGTAAAACTTGTTGGGG
Organism: Arenicola marina; assembly: GCA_964019135.1. Classification (NCBI taxonomy): domain Eukaryota; kingdom Metazoa; phylum Annelida; class Polychaeta; family Arenicolidae; genus Arenicola; species Arenicola marina. Next base: position 2,554,881 of record OZ025252.1, read on the forward strand.
TACTTGGTGAAATTCCTTCCAGAATGATACTTACCGTGCCGTGGTCGATATCGATGGGGTAACCTTGTTGGGGTACTTGGTGAAATTCTCTCCAGAATCATACTTACCGTGCCGTGGTCGATATCGATGGGGTAAAACTTGTTGGGGTACTTGGTGAAATTCCTTCCAGAATGATACTTACCGTGCCGTGGTCGATATCGATGGGGTAAAACTTGTTGGGGTACTTGGTGAAATTCCTTCCAGAATGATACTTACCGTGCCGTGGTCGATATCGATGGGGTAAAACTTGTTGGGGTACTTGGTGAAATTCCTTCCAGAATGATACTTACCGTGCCGTGGTCGATATCGATGGGGTAAAACTTGTTGGGGTACTTGGTGAAATTCCTTCCAGAATGATACTTACCGTGCCGTGGTCGATATCGATGGGGTAAAACTTGTTGGGGTACTTGGTGAAATTCCTTCCAGAATGATACTTACCGTGCCGTGGTCGATATCGATGGGGTAAAACTTGTTGGGGTACTTGGTGAAATTCCTTCCAGAATGATACTTACCGTGCCGTGGTCGATATCGATGGGGTAACCTTGTTGGGGTACTTGGTGAAATTCTCTCCAGAATCATACTTACCGTGCCGTGGTCGATATCGATGGGGTAAAACTTGTTGGGGTACTTGGTGAAATTCCTTCCAGAATGATACTTACCGTGCCGTGGTCGATATCGATGGGGTAAAACTTGTTGGGGTACTTGGTGAAATTCCTTCCAGAATGATACTTACCGTGCCGTGGTCGATATCGATGGGGTAAAACTTGTTGGGGTACTTGGTGAAATTCCTTCCAGAATGATACTTACCGTGCCGTGGTCGATATCGATGGGGTAAAACTTGTTGGGGTACTTGGTGAAATTCCTTCCAGAATGATACTTACCGTGCCGTGGTCGATATCGATGGGGTAAAACTTGTTGGGGTACTTGGTGAAATTCCTTCCAGAATGATACTTACCGTGCCGTGGTCGATATCGATGGGGTAAAACTTGTTGGGGTACTTGGTGAAATTCCTTCCAGAATGATACTTACCGTGCCGTGGTCGATATCGATGGGGTAAAACTTGTTGGGATACTTGGTGAAATTCCTTCCAGAATGATACTTACCGTGCCGTGGTCGATATCGATGGGGTAAAACTTGTTGGGGTACTTGGTGAAATTCCTTCCAGAATGATACTTACCGTGCCGTGGTCGATATCGATGGGGTAAAACTTGTTGGGGTACTTGGTGAAATTCCTTCCAGAATGATACTTACCGTGCCGTGGTCGATATCGAAGGGGTAAAACTTGCTGGGGTACTTGGTGAAATTCCTTCCAGAATGATACTTACCGTGCCGTGGTCGATATCGATGGGGTAAAACTTGTTGGGGTACTTGGTGAAATTCCTTCCAGAATGATACTTACCGTGCCGTGGTCGATATCGAAGGGGTAAAACTTGCTGGGGTACTTGGTGAAATTCCTTCCAGAATGATACTTACCGTGCCGTGGTCGATATCGATGGGGTAAAACTTGTTGGGGTACTTGGTGAAATTCCTTCCAGAATGATACTTACCGTGCCGTGGTCGATATCGATGGGGTAAAACTTGTTGGGGTACTTGGTGAAATTCCTTCCAGAATGATACTTACCGTGCCGTGGTCGATATCGATGGGGTAAAACTTGTTGGGGTACTGGTGAAATTCCCTACAAAATGATACTTACCGTGCCGTGGTCGATATCGATGGGGTAAAACTTGTTGGGGTACTTGGTGAAATTCCTTCCAGAATGATACTTACCGTGCCGTGGTCGATATCGATGGGGTAAAACTTGTTGGGGTACTTGGTGAAGTTGCTGCGGTCTTCCCACTCGTTGCCCGTCTTGTCGGCGTAGACAGCCTTGAAGGTGCTGAGGGCAGAGCTCTTGGAGCCACAATTCTCAAGCTTGTTCCCGCCAATGGTGGTGCCGACCCGGCCCCAGGCGCGGAACACCCACCACCTGTACAGACAGACAGACATACAGGGTGGGGGTGGGGGGGGGGGGGTCAAGTGTCGATTTTTAAAAATTCTCAGAGTCGAATGTCGGTTTTTAATTTTTGACCTTCCGTGTCGCCTTTTGGTTGAGTTCAGTGTCGTTTTTTTTCTCAAAAATCTGTGTCGATATCGCTTTAAAAAAAATCTGTGCCGATATCGCTTTTTCAGATCCTCAGTGTCGGAATTTGCAGGTCAATGTCGAATGTCGATATTCCCAACAAGCTTGTCGCAGAGTACCCTACATATGAAAGGTTGGCGACTTCAGGCCTGTTTGTGTGCACCTCTTACATGCGGGCTTACGACTACGTCATTAAGGCACTGGTTTTAAAGTTACTCGCACAGCAAATTTAATTTCGAAAAACGCTTTGATTGGAAATGATGTATTTATGTATTTCTTTATGTATTTCTTAACCTATAAGTACATATATATTGTGTGCCATAAAATATCGACATGCTGTTAAGCCCCTTCTTGACACAAATTGGCAGATTTCGTACGGAACAGTGTCGCTTTCTTGTGTACTACCGGTACGTCATCAAAACTTGCACATTAGGGCAGTGTTTTACCTTTTAAGACGTGATGACATCTATTTCTCATCGAGTAAACATTTGCATTCCGACAATGTGACAAAAGAGAGCTTTTCCAAAATATTTCAGAAATCATAATATTGGTGATCAATGGCTGTAGGAGCAGCTTTAATATAGTTATATGGAGTAGTAGTATAGCTGTGACTCGCAGTGGGATAGTGGTGGCCTCACTTGTTGTTCTTGTCGGACTCCAGTAGCTGTAGTTTGTAGTAGGAGTTGGTCCCCCGGACAATGTCCACCAGACCCAGGACGACTGTGTACAGATCACCGCGCTCCTTCAGCACGTGGGCTCGATCCTCCAGGCCTGGGGGACAGACGGGGAGGTGTGGAGGAGGGGGCAGGGGAGGGAAGGTGGAGGTGGAGGTGGAGGAGAGAGGCCGGGGGGGGAGGGGAGGTGGAGGTGGAGGAGAGAGGCCGGGGGGGGGGGATGACGGCAAGTGGCGTGAGGTCAGATGTATCATGAGGGTGGGTAAGATACAGCGGTAAAGCACTGCGTAATATATCACTAGGTGAAATTTTGTCACATGGGCATAAATAGCCTTAACATTGAAACTTTAAAACCCCACGAGACTGCAGTAAAAACGCGGCAAAGAAGTGAAAAAGGGAGCCAAACAATTCAATCATATAAATCCCTCACTTGAGTTCTGGGAGGATGGTTATTGACAAAAAACTAGGATTAAAAGTACAAAATCTACGTTTTCATCCGTGAAAAGTGGCGCATTCTGGTGATATAAGAGATTGGGCTAGAACAGAAGCACCCTATCTGTCGCAGGTCACCGGCACCAGGGTTGGGGGTGGAGGTGGTGGGGGTGGGGGGGGGGGCACTCACCTGACTCGGGGTCGACGGCCGCACCACCCTTCACAGTCATCTTCATCGTCGTGGGCACGCTCTTCGTAAACATGTCCTCTGTGAGTAAACACAAACAAAACAACATGTGAAGTGTATACACGTAACCGTTCCCATCTCATAGAGCCTGTCGTCAACGCAAACAACAATATTGATCTTACCACAGCAGTAACCACACCTGATATTGTGTAGAAAGAGTATATATGACGTTACAGTCAGCGGAAGTACACGTAGAAACCAACAAATAACAACATGTATAGGAACTCAAGACAGAAATATGTTCACATCATAGAGCTTCCATAAGGAGAGCCTCCCTGGCTCAGCTGTTAGGCAGACCCAGCTACAGATCAACAGGTCATGGGTTCGCACCCTGGCACCACCTTTGGGGGTAAGTTTCATCGCAACCCATTTCCTTGTCCCGTGAGCTGTCTTGGTCCAATTTAGCCTTCATGTGCACAAACATTTGATCAATAGTTCATTTAACTGGGCAATAAAGCCAGCAAGCCACCTCATGAGAGTACAGTATATATCATTGTTCGCCCCGTATCTGTACGCGGTGTAGTGTCTCCGAGCACCGCGCTCATCATAAGGCTTTCACTCTGGGGCGCCTCAGTGTCAGCCAGCAGGACTCTCTGCTGGCTGGGCATCTGGCACCCATTTTTTTTTTAAATCTAGTTCACTTTGGGTAAAACGCTTCTAACACATACTGCTGAATATATATAGTATGCATAATACACCATTATTTTTGCATAAAAACAAAATTGCGATGTTACTTTGGACACTAACCACATAACATCGAACTCCCATCAAGACAGTTCGCGTTAATATAATTGCTGTCCTATGGCTTTTCGTAACCCAGTAACAACAACACGACAGAGTAGATCGTTTGTATGGTTCTTAAGTAGTAAGCAAAGTTAATGCACCTAAGAACCGAGTCACTCTTGGGAGTCTACAGTATCAGCACAGCACATGAGAGGTCTGGCCGATTATCCAACTCCCGTCCAACTTAGTACCTTTAAAGGCCATATCTGAGGTCTCAACATACTTGCCACATCCAAGCCCAAGCGCTATAAAACGTCACTATACTATTTATTTATATATTTCCCAAACCCCATTGCAGTCCCCCTTAAAATAATATGAACTGGTGACGTCAAGAGGCACGGATCATTGGATAATCGTGGTAGGATGGAACCACTTCTCACAGATCGTCCACCGCCTTGTGAGCTGGATAACGTGGACCATGAACCAAACTAGAGAACTTGGGAATTCCCTGGTTAAGTATTTTGATCTTGATCCGTGTTGGAACAATTGAAATATGAGATACATGAGAAGGATTTAGGCGTTTTACTTCTTGTGAATGTTATTTCACAAAAAGACTTACAATTCTTCTTCAACATATCCACATCCACCATACCCCCTCCACCAACCACGAGATGTCATAATTTGATCTAATCCCATTTTTGCGATTGGGGGTCGCGGTCGTGCGAAACTACCAATATATTAAATTGATAATCAGTCGCCATAACTTCCAAATTTAACCTTTAATGAATACGTTTTCGTGACTTCATAATGCAGAACCCAAGAGATGGACTTTTAAGATTCCATAGACGCCCACCCTTAGGTTTCCGTTACAACGGCTGGCTAAGATGATGGTGTTTGTGACGTGTATTGTTCGCCCCGTATCTGTACGCGGTGTAGTGTCTCCGAGCACCGCGCTCATCATAAGGCTTTCACTCTGGGGCGCCTCAGTGTCAGCCAGCTGGACTCTCTGCTGGCTGGGCATCTGGCACCCCTTCACAGCCACCCCGCTCTGGGGCGCCCCTCCACACTCACCCCACTCGCCGGGGGGGAGGGCTCCCTCCCGTCCCTCCCCCTACCTCTAAGGGGCCACACTTACCGTCTTTCTTGGTGTGTACTAGACTCTTGCCGTAGCTCTTGCCCGGAGCCGGGCCGTCCACGGTGTCCTTGACGCGATCGGCGGGCTGCAACCAAGGACAACCCAAGGTCAAAGTTTAATAGCGTCTTAGAGCCAAACGTAAACTGATATACCCGCGTGATACGACCTCGTCGTTCGCTATTTTAAAACATACCGAAGTCTTCGCAAAGACATTCTATCAGGTCACATATCTTATTCGGTTAATCTATATGCACACTGGGCAGTCGATGTTTCGCCGATCGCGCGATGACCACGTGACGCGCTGACCACGCCACGCGCTGACCACGCCACGCGCTGACCACGCCACGCGCTGACTACGTCACGCGCTGACCACCCCACGCGCTGACCACGCCACGCGCTGACCACGCCACGCGCTGACCACCCCACGCGCTGACCACGCCACGTGCTGACCACGCCACGCGCTGACCACGCCACGCGCTGACCACCCCACGCGCTGACCACGCCACGCGCAGACCACGCCACGCGCTGACCACCCCACGCGCTGACCACCCCACGCGCTGACCACGCCACGCGCTGACCACGCCACGCGCAGACCACGCCACGCGCTGACCACCCCGCGCGCTGACCACGCCACGCGCTGACCACGCCACGCGCTGACCACGCCACGCGCTGACCACGCCACGCGCAGACTCCGTGATAACCATGTAACGCGCTGACCCCGTGCTGACCATGTGACGCGCTGACCCCGTGCTGACCATGTAACAGTCCTCACATCCCCGTCCCGTCCATTCCCCGGGTACGCAAGTCGTCCACTCACGTCCGAGCCCCAGTCACAGACGCTGTGCTGCTCGATGAGGAGGAGGGCGCCGCCCTTGGACACGGCGTCCAGGTAGGCCTCCTCGACCACGTGCACGTCATGCTTCTTCGCGTCCTTGACCCCTTTACTCATCTTCTCGACCTCCGCTAGAGAGAGAGAGAGGGGGGGGGGTATAACAAGCCATTAGAGTCAAGCATCTCAAGCATATTGGCTGGTGGGGGTGGGCGTTAACACTCATTACCATAAAATATCTCAATATGGACTGGAAGAGGTAGGTTAAACGGCAATCTTGGTTTGTATTGACAAGTTACAGAGAGCTTTATCGTTTCAGCATTGTTTCATTGATTGATTGTATATTCAGGACGTGCTAACCATATTTGGTCATCTCGCGTCAATGGAAGAAGGAAAGGGAATGCGTAGCCATGCCCCCGGGGGTAACCCCCTACTCTTTGCGAAGAAGCACATGGGCTCTTTATCCTGCGACCACACAGACATGGCCACAGCAGGGCGCGAACCACCGATGCTCGCGCCGTTAGGCTATCGGGTGGCCAGAGCACTCAAGGCGAGCGCTGTAACCCACTGAGCTACCGGGCCGGCCCCTCAGCATTGAGGACACGAGGGCCATATAACCGCTTCGGGCCAACATGACTTACACGTAGTGCTGATACAAGCGGTCACCGTCTTGTCGATCTTTGACACCACTTTGCCGCCCAGCGCCACCACGTCCTTGTTGATTTGTATTTTAGACTTGCTGGTCTTGCCGACGATGGCGAAGGTCATACCGGCCAGGGGTCCGCCGCTAGGGGCGCTGGCGGCGCCGTCCAGGCTCTGACTGGCGCTGGCGCTGGCCTGCAGCTCGGCGGGAAACACGCGGTTTCGCTTCACGTACTTGTACTTCTTGCTGCAAGTATATATCCCAGTAAGAGTCACTCCGGGTACGCTAAGATCATGGTCTACTGCGCGGCTTGGAACTGCCGCTGTTCATCTGTAAATCGCGGCCCTGATCTCTCTGTCCGCGAGTGATAACATAGGGCGGTGCCACATGAATAGTCACAATATGCGTCACTGCTCCCGGCAAAATGGCGCTCTGCTTACATTGCTGGGAGCGGGTTGCCTTAATTTTTTCTCCTTACTAGTCGGGCCGAAACGAAGCGTTAACACTCGCCAATTTCATTTTAAAATGTGAACTTTCGGTGCAGATCGCGATTAAATTAGGTTGGACACCCGCTTTAAGCCTAGCTCACACTGTGTCGGTGTTCGCTGCGGTCCTCCCCGGTGCTAATACCGGGACGAACTGGGGCCATGTCGCAAACTTTGGGCGCGAAAACAGTAGGCCACGGTGTTACTACGGAGCTACGGTTCATCCCGGTAGTTTTGAACAGTTCAAAAACCACGGGGGAGACCTGCGGTTCGCCACAGTACACCCCGGACTGACTACGGACTCACTACGATTCCCCAGGGTTGCCCAAGGTTGTCCCCGGTTTTCAGGGCCGGGATGAACAGGGCCTATAAAAAGGCACAGTGAGAGGTAGCCTTTACAGCGACCCCCCCTTCCCCTCCTCCCAAAACTTGTATATTATATAAACTGCGGTTTAACAAAAGTACGGTTGAAATCACACCGAAAAGGTTATTGTTTTCCCTTATAATATTAATTAATTTATCATGTAAGCTAGGTCACCACTCACAGAATGTCCACGTCGTGGTATTCCTCGGGGATCTTGAAGGCTTTCCGCTTGGGGGTCGTGGTGCGGTTCACGCACTTCGTCCACTCCGTCAGGTTACCCGTGCAGCGGTAGCCACCATGACTGGAAGGAACAGAGGGAGAAGTCATTCACAGACATTTCACAAATACTACAAGGAATGTATCGCTGCATGTAATTGCAGTGAGTACCCTGACTGCGAGGAAATTGGCAAAAGATCTCTTTATCACCCCCCCCCAGTAACACCGCTCACCTGTAGGTCAGCTGACCGCCACCCCCCCCCCTCCCCCCAGTAACACCGCTCACCTGTAGGTCAGCTGACCGCCACACCCGCCCCCCCTCCCCCCAGTAACACCGCTCACCTGTAGGTCAGCTGACCGCCACACCCCACCCCCTCCCCCCAGTAACACCGCTCACCTGTAGGTCAGCTGACCGCCACACCCCTCCCCACCCCCAGTGACACCGCTCACCTTTAAGTCAGCTGACCGCCACACCCCTCCCCACCCCCCAGTAACACCGCTCACGTGTAGGTCAGCTGACCACCACCCCCACCCCTTCCCCCCAGTAACACCGCTCACCTGTAAGTCAGCTGACCATCACCCCCACCCTCCCCCCAGTAACACCGCTCACATGTAGGTCAGCTGACCGCCACACCCCCTCCCCCCTCCCCCCAGTAACACCGCTCACATGTAGGTCAGCTGACCGCCACACCCCCTCCCACCTCCCCAGTAACACCGCTCACCTGTAGATCAGATGACCACCACCCCCTCCCCTCCCCCCAGTAACACCGCTCACCTGTAGGTCAGATGACCACCATCCCCACCCCCTCCTCCCAGTAATACCGCTCACCTGTAGGTCAGATGACCACCACCCCCACCCCCTCCCCCCAGTAACACCGTTCACCTGTAGGTCAGCTGACCGCCACACCCCTCCCCACCCCCAGTAACACCGCTCCCTGTAGGTCAGATGACCACCACCCCCCACCCTCCCCCCAGTAACACCGCTCACCTGTAGGTCAGCTGACAGCCACACCCCTCCCCACCCCCCAGTAACACCGCTCACCTGTAGGTCAGCTGACCGCCACACCCCTCCCCACCCCCCAGTAACACCGCTCACCTGTAGGTCAGCTGACCGTCACACCCCTCCCCACCCCCCAGTAACACCGCTTACCTGTAGGTCAGCTGACAGCCACACCCCTCCCCACCCCCCAGTAACACCGCTCACCTGTAGGTCAGCTGACCGCCACACCCCTCCCCACCCCCCAGTAACACCGCTCACCTGTAGGTCAGCTGACCGCCACACCCCTCCCCACCCCCCAGTAACACCGCTCACCTGTAGGTCAGCTGACAGCCACACCCCTCCCCACCCCCCAGTAACACCGCTCACCTGTAGGTCAGCTGACCGACACACCCCTCCTCACCCCCCAGTAACACCGCTCACCTGTAGGTCAGCTGACCGCCACACCCCTCCCCACCTCCCCAGTAACACCGCTCACCTGTAGGTCAGCTGACCGCCACACCCCTCCCCACCCCCCAGTAACACCGCTCACCTGTAGGTCAGCTGACCACCCACCCCCACCCCCCCCCCAGTAACACCGCTCACCTGTAGGTCAGCTGACCGCCACACTCCTCCCCACCCCCCAGTAACACCGCTCACCTGCAGGTCAGCTGACCGCCACACCCCTCCCCACCCCCCAGTAACACCGCTCACCTGTAGGTCAGCTGACCGCCACACCCCTCCCCACCCCCCAGTAACACCGCTCACCTGTAGGTCAGCTGACCGCCACACCCCTCCTCCCAGTAACACCGCTCACCTGTAGGTCAGCTGACCGCCACACTCCTCCCCACCCCCCAGTAACACCGCTCACCTGTAGGTCAGCTGACCGCCACACCCCTCCCCACCCCCCAGTAACACCGCTCACCTGTAGGTCAGCTGACCGCCACACCCCTCCCCACCCCCCAGTAACACCGCTCACCTGTAGGTCAGCTGACCGCCACACCCCTCCCCACCCCCCAGTAACACCGCTCACCTGTAGGTCAGCTGACCGCCACACCCCTCCCCACCTCCCCAGTAACACCGCTCACCTGTAGGTCAGCTGACCACCACCCCCACCCCCCTCCCCCCAGTAACACCGCTCACCTGTAGGTCAGCTGACCGCCACACCCCTCCCCCCATTAACACCGCTCACCTGTAGGTCAGCTGACCGCCACACCCCTCCCCACCCCCCAGTAACACCGCTCACCTGTAGGTCAGCTGACCGCCACACCCCTCCCCACCTCCCCAGTAACACCGCTCACCTGTAGGTCAGCTGACCGCCACACCCCTCCCCCCAGTGACACCGCTCACCTGTAGGTCAGCTGACCGCCACACCCCTCCCTCCCAGTGACACCGCTCACCTGTTGGTCAGCTGACCGCCACCCCCCCCTCCCCAGTAACACCGCTCACCTGTAAGTCAGCTGACCGCCACCCCCCCTCCCTCCATAACACCGCTAACCTGCAGGTCAGCTGACCGCCACACCCCCCCCCCCCCCAGTGACACCGCTCACCTGTAGGTCAGCTGACCGCCACACCCCTCTCCCTCCCCCCAGTAACACCGCTCACCTGTAGGTCAGCTGACCGCCACCCCCCCCACCCCCTCCCACCAGTAACACCGCTCACATGTAGGTCAGAGGACCACCACCCCCACCCCCTCCCCCCAGTAACACCGCTCACCTGTAGGTCAGCTGACCACCACCCCCACCCCCTCCCCCCAGTAACACCGCTCCCTGTAGGTCAGCTGACCGCCACACCCCTCCCCCCCGCGTAACGCCGCTCACCTGTAGGTCAGCTGACCGCCACACCCCCTCCCCTCAGTAACACCGCTCACCTGTAGGTCAGCTGACCGCCACACCCCTCCCCACCCCCCAGTAACACCGCTCACCTGTAGGTCAGCTGACCACCACCCCCACCCCCTCCCCCCAGTAACACCGCTCACCTGTAGGTCAGCTGACCGCCACACTCCTCCCCACCCCCCAGTAACACCGCTCACCTGCAGGTCAGCTGACCGCCACACCCCTCCCCACCCCCCAGTAACACCGCTCACCTGTAGGTCAGCTGACCGCCACACCCCTCCCCACCCCCCAGTAACACCGCTCACCTGTAGGTCAGCTGACCGCCACACCCCTCCCCCCAGTAACACCGCTCGCCTGTAGGTCAGCTGACCGCCACACTCCTCCCCACCCCCCAGCAACACCGCTCACCTGTAGGTCAGCTGACCGCCACACCCCCTCCCACCCCCCCCAGTAACACCGCTCACCTGTAGGTCAGCTGACAACCACCCCCACCCCCTCCCCCCAGTAACACCGCTCACCTGTAGGTCAGCTGACCGCCACACCCCTCCCCACCCCCCAGTAACACCGCTCACCTGTAGGTCAGCTGACCACCACCCCCACCCCCTCCCCCCAGTAACACCGCTCACC
>OZ025252.1:2566425-2609176 GCA_964019135.1 Arenicola marina
AGCTGACCGCCACACACCCCCCCACCTCCCAGTAACACCGCTCACCTGTAGGTCAGCTGACCACCACACACCCCCCACCTCCCAGTAACACCGCTCACCTGTAGGTCAGCTGACCGCCACACCCCTCCCCACCCCCAGTGACACCGCTCACCTGAAGGTCAGCTGACCGCCCACACTCATCCCCACCCCCAGTAACACCGCTCACCTGTAGGTCAGCTGACCGCCACACGCCTCCCACCCCCGAGTAACACCGCTCACCTTTAGTCAGCTGACCGCCACACCCCTCCCCCCAGTAACACCGCTCACCTGTAGCTGGGCTGACCGCCACACCCCTCCCCACCTCCCCAGTAACACCGCTCACCTGTACGTCAGATGACCGCCACACCCCTCCCCCCAGTAACACCGCTCACCTGTAGCTGGGCTGACCGCACACACCCCTCCCCACCTCCACAGTAACACCGCTCACCTGTACGTCAGATGACCGCCACACCCCTCCCCCCAGTAACACCGCTCACCTGTAGCTGGGCTGACCGCCACACCCCTCCCCCACCTCCACAGTAACACCGCTCACCTGTAAGTCAGCTGACCGCCACACCCCTCCCCCACCTCCCCAGTAACACCGCTCACCTGTAAGTCAGCTGACCGCCACACCCCTCCCCACCTCCACAGTAACACCGCTCACCTGTAGGTCAGATGACCACCACACCCCTCCCCTCCCCCCAGTAACACCGCTCACCTGTAGCTGGGCTGACCGCCACACCCCTCCCCACCTCCACAGTAACACCGCTCACCTGTACGTCCGATGACCGCCACACCCCCTTCCACCTCCCCAGTAACACCGCTCACCTGTAGGTCAGCTGACCGCCACAACCCCTCCCCACCCCGAGTAAACACCGCTTACCTGTAGCTGGGCTGACCGCCACACCCCTCCCCTCCCCCCCCAGTAACACCGCACACCTGTAGCTGGGCTGACCGCCACACCCCCTCCCCACCCTCCACAGTAACACCGCTCACCTGTACGTCCGATGACCGCCACACCCCCTTCCACCTCCTCAGTAACACCGCTCACCTGTAGGTCAGCTGACCGCCACACCCCCTCCCCACCCCGAGTAACACCGCTTACCTGTAGCTGGGCTGACCGCCACACCCCCTCCCCTCCCCCCCAGTAACACCGCTCACACTGTACGTCAGATGACCACCACCCACCCCCCCCCCCCCTCCCCCCCAGAGTAACACCGCTCACCTGTAGGTCAGATGACCACACCACCCCCCCCCTCCCCCCCTGTAACACCGCTCACCTGTAGGTCAGATGACCACCACCCCCACCCCCTCCCCCCCCAGTAACACCGCTCACCTGTAGGTAAGCCGACCGCAACACCCCCACCCACCTCCCCAGTAACACCGCTCATCTGTAGGTCAGATGACCACCACCCCCACCCCCCTCCCCCCAGTAAACACCGCTCACCTGTAGGTAAGCCGACCGCAACACCCCCACCCACCTCCCAGTAACAACCGCTCATCTGTAGGTCAGATGACCACCACCCCCACCCCCTTCCCCCCAGTAACACCGCTCACCTGTAGGTAAGCCGACCGCCACACCCCCACCCACCCTCCCCAGTAACACCGCTCATCTGTAGGTCAGATGACCACCACCCCCCACCCCCTCCCCCCCAGTAACACTGCTCACCTGTAGGTCAGCCGACCGCCACACCCCCACCCACCTCCCCAGTAACACCGCTCATCTGTAGGTCAGATGACCGACACCCTCACCCCCTCCCCCCAGTAACACCGCTCACCTGTAGGTCAGATGACCACCACCCCCACCCCCTCCCCCCAGTAACACCGCTCACCTGTAGGTAAGCCGACCGCCACACCCCCACCCACCTCCCCAGTAACACCGCTCATCTGTAGGTCAGATGACCACCACCCCCACCCCCTCCCCCCAGTAACACCGCTCACCTGTAGGTAAGCCGACCGCCACACCCCCACCCACCTCCCCAGTAACACCGCTCATCTGTAGGTCAGATGACCACCACCCCGCCCCCTCCCCCCAGTAACACCGCTCACCTGTAGGTAAGCCGACCGCAACACCCCCACCCACCTCCCCAGTAACACCGCTCATCTGTAGGTCAGATGACCACCACCCCCACCCCCTCCCCCCAGTAACACCGCTCACCTGTAGGTAAGCCGACCGCCACACCCCCACCCACCTCCCCAGTAACACCGCTCATCTGTAGGTCAGATGACCACCACCCCCACCCCCTCCCCCCAGTAACACTGCTCACCTGTAGGTCAGCTGACCGCCACACCCCCACCCACCTCCCCAGTAACACCGCTCATCTGTAGGTCAGATGACCAACACCCCCACCCCCTCCCCCCAGTAACACCGCTCACCTGTACGTCAGCTGACCGCCACACCCCCACCCCCTCCCCCCAGTAACACCGCTCACCTGTAGGTCAACTGACCACCACCCCCACCCCCTCCCCCCAGTAACACCGCTCACCTGCAGGTCAGCTGACCGCCACACCCCCTCCCCCCAGTAACACCGCTCACTTGTAGGTCAGCTGACCGCCACCCCCACCCGCTCCCCCCAGTAACACCGCTCACCTGTAGGTCAGATGACCACCACACCCCTCCCCACCCCCCAGTAACAGCGCTCACCTGTAGGTCAGCCGACCGCCACACCCCCACCCCCCAGTAACACCGGTCACCTGTAAGTCAGCTGACCGCCACACCCCCTCCCCACCTCCCAGTCACACCGCTCACCTGTACGTCAGATGACCGCCACACCCCCTCCCCACCTCCCAGTCACACCGCTCACCTGTACGTCAGATGACCACCACACCCCCTCCCCCCAGTAACACCGCTCACCTGTAGGTCAGCTGACCGCCACACCCCCAACCCCTCCCCCCAGTAACACCGCTCACCTGTAGGTCCGCTGACCGCCACACCCCTCCCCCCAGTAACACCGGTCACCTGTAAGTCAGCTGACCGCCACACCCCCACCCCCTCACCCCAGTAACACCGCTCACCTGTAGGTCCGCTGACTGCCACATCCCTCCCCCCAGTAACACCGCTCATCTGTACGTCAGCTGACCGCCACACCCCCCCACCCTCCCCCCAGTAACACCGCTCACCTGTAGGTCAGCTGACCGCCACACTCGGAGCAGGGCTGCAGCGCGCCGAAGACCATCGCATCACTCACTCGGTCGAGGAGCTGAGAAATATGCACATGAAGGATAAATTGGACCAAGAAACCTAGAGCTAGACTAGTGTAATAGCTTCCAGAGCAAATTGACGTCTAACGATCGCAGTAACCAGTTGACGATTGATAAACACGATACATAAAACTAGATTTCGCGATGATGCTGCGTGACTAACAAATACAAACCTTGCAAATAATTAACTGTAGTAGCATTAATGATATGTAGAAACATAAGCTGATAAATAATTAACTACGTTAGATGCAATAATATAAGGCTGCGTGACAAATGAAGATATACTTTTAGACTGAAATTATAAATAATTAAATATGGGCAATAGTATTTTACCACGTGGGTCAACCTCCCCCGCCCCCCCCCCCCCAACCCTGTATTTCCTACCTTGCTCTCTCCAGACGCCAGATCTTGCTTGTTGTACTCCAGCAGACCCTTCAGCGCGTCATTCGCGACCTCTTTCTGCAGGGCATCTCGGTACTTCCACAGCAACTTGCTTTGTTCCTGCATTAACCCAATCGAATATACATATCACACCGCATGCGTGTTACGGAACTCGCATAACTATTAAAAGAATACAAGAAAAAGAAAGGCAAAGACAAATTATATGGAGTTGCAGGTTTGAGCACACAGAATAGTTACGCTTGTAAAATATTTCATATATAGCCCACATATATTTCAACCACATGTAGGGAAAGGTAGGGATTTTCACGATGTTCCGTGGGGCTGTTTGGTTAAGTTCAGTGTCGTTTTTTTCCAAAATCTGTCTCGATGTCGCCTTTTCAGATCCTCAGTGTCGGAATTTGGGGGTCAATGTTAAATGTTGATTTTTCGAACAAGCCCATGTGGCCATTTGCCCCTTCCAGACCCTACAGGCGCTATGCGTAGGACTTCCTAGTGTTGAAGGCTGCTCTTGCCATCACGTATGGCGATACCATAGGGCCTGCCCTATTCGTTAGCAGTGTAAGCGATACAAAATGCCCACCAAACCTCAAGTATTACGCACGCCAAGCTGTTGATGCCAATATAATTTCGCGGGAGAGAGCCAATGGGTCAGTCATGAATAATGCATTACCACGGACCTTCAGCGCTTTCTCCTCCTCGGTCTCTGTTTTCTGTTTCTTCAGGGCCACATCCGCAGTTTCAGATTTCCTCTTCTTGGATTTTCTAAATACGTAAATTCGCATAAAAATTCAGTAAAAATTGCCTGTAAAGTCACAGGCGTTCCATACGTAATTATTTTTATGTGATATATGTTTTGCACAGGTATATGCCAGACATTGCAGTGGAGGCAAACAACGCTTTCCCAATTAGTTCATAAACTTAAATTCTAAATAAAAAATACCGGGACATACATATTCTGCATGAAACCCGATTCGCCACATTCACCAAGATTGTCTAACACCCATAACGCCACCATCTGCAGGGTCTTAGAATTGGAACTTATCTCCAGAAAATGATGTTAAATGTACAAGGGAAGTTAACATGGGCTGAAGCATATAGACCATTTTTGCACATATAATTCATTTGCGTGAGGAAAACAAGTTGACAATTAACTCCACATTTTGGCTATTCGTAACGAACCATGTTTAATATCGATTCATGTTGATGTCAACGCTAACTCAATGGGTTATGAAAAGTCACGAAATCATATCATATTTTTTGCCATTTATTTGCTCAGTAGGGTTAAACTGTGCCAAGAAGTCTATCCGAACAAAGACATTTAGATGGATGAAAATGCCTCAGATGTCGGTACCAGAGACTCAAGGGCCACCCCGATAGCTCAGTGGGTTAGGGCGCTGGCATTCAGCAATCTGGCCACCTCAAGGCACGTGGATCGGTGGTTCGCGCATCGCTGCGGCCAGATCTGTGTGGTCGCAGGATAAAGATCCTATGTCCTTCTTCGCAAAGAGCAGAGGGGTTACCCCCAGGGACATAGCTCCACTCGGGGCCGGCGCGATAGCTCAGCGGGCTAGAGTGCTCGCATGGAGTGCTCTGGCCTCCTGAGAGCCTAACGGCACGTGGATCGATGATTCGCGCCTCGCTGTGGCCATGTCTGTGTGGTCGCAGGATAAAGATCCCATGTCTTTCTTCGTAAAGAGTAGGAGGTTACCCCCGGAGGCATGAATCCACTCTCCCTGCCTCCTCCCATTGACGCGATATGATCATTTGGTTGAAGCGTCCTGATTGTACAACCAACCAGGGCGCGAACCCATCACCTGTTGATCAGCTGAGCAGGAATATACCAAAACATACGGGTATTCGCGTCCTCCCAGTGCTCAAAACTAACGCCCTGAACACGTCAGCCCAATCATACTTACGATTCGCCTTTACCCAGTTTCTTTAGGAGCATTTCTTTGTCGTCACTGGTCACACTGTTGTACCCTTTGATCCTGAAATATAAAACAAACACGGCAACTAATGGAAATTTCAATTACCAGACAAAAAAAAAAAACTACAAATGCATTCCAGTGGACAATACACCGACCTTTAACAATGCTGTTAACTTTATATAAAAACTGTCCAAAGCTTAAAACATCTGAACGTTTACCACACTTGCCCATTGTAAAATTTTTACAAAAAATACTTATAAATTGAACTAAAGAAACTCAGCAAAACATATTTTTAAGAATAGGATATTTGTAAAATGTCACTGTTGTATACATGAATGTTAAATTGGGCCGCGACAACCCGCCAGGGGGTAGTGACATGGGTATGGATGACACGCGCAAGAAAGAAATGAATTTGTGTTTTAGGACGGTTGTTTGCACACGGATATAACACATGCCCCAGATTAGGGACACGGGCCTCGGATTCGAAACCAGGACTTACTGATCTGCGGTCTGGTATGCTATCCACTACACTGCTTGAAAAAATCATGCCCAACGACATGCTCCATAAACAGACACGGATTCTTTACTCCCGATAGCTCAGTGGGTTAGAGCGCACGCAATGAGCGCTTTGGCAACCGGAGAACCTAACGGCACGTGGATCGACCCCGCTGTGGTCATGTGTGGTCGCAGGATAAAGATCGCACGTCCTTCTTCGCAACGAGTAGTGGTTTACCCCGTCGACATGGCTCCGCTATGACCAATATGGTTAAATTGGGAGGGGGAGGGGGGGGGGGGTCGCGGTAAAGCCCCCCTGCCCCCTTTTCACCTCTAAAATCTGCTCGGAAGGGGCGTTTCATCGCCAAAGTATACAACTAACCAATCGTGACTCACGTTGTGGGATCCATGCTTTTTCCGAAGCCCAGCTCCTCTCGCTTCTCCACGAAGCAGTCGACGTGATGCCACAGGTCTTGGGGCCCATACCGCTTGGCGCGCTGGCTGTCAAACTCCTTCTTGGACAGCCGCAACTCATCCTGCAAAACAACATGCTGGTGATGACATCGTCATATTTCACTCGGGTGGCGTCTCACGCATGAAAGTGGAGTATTAAACAGATAGCCTTAAGAACTGGGACACATTACTATAACATTGTTTTTATCCATAGTCTCAAATGGTAAGAACTCCTGGGGGCATCCTTAGGTAATTAACTGCTGGGGCCGTGCCGCTAAAAAGGATGTCTTGTTCCTGCATTTTTGTATGCCAATGGGTCCTAGCTTATTCACATTTCCTCCCTGCATGGGTCTATGTTGGGTTGCAGTTGGGAAAAAAATGTTATACTTACTACAGACCATACTATATTATATTAATTATACATATAATTAGACCTAATTATCAAGAAAATCCTGTCTTATAGCCATTCTACGTTTCTTGGACAATCTTGAGAATCTTGGGACAGCCTGACCAACATGGCCTCTTTACCATCTTAACTGACGAAAGGTCAAAGGAGGCCGGCACCGAGCTAGTTCCGGGTATATAAAAGTATGCAATCCTAAGAATTTTCGTCATAGTTGATTTTGCCAAAGTCTAGCAACTTTCTCAGCTGATATGTGATGGGCTCCCGGAAGGGTACTTAATACATTGCTGGGTTTGGGGGGGGTTCCGCGGTAATGGTGTTTTGCCGCCAAAATCCGCTCGGTAGGGGCGTTTTATCGCCAAAATCCGCTCGGAAGGGGTATTTATTTCCGTTTACCCGCTCTATGTCGCAGTACCAAGCAGACACTCACTCGGCTTATACTGTTTTCCCCGCAAACCCGCTCGATGATCGCACATTTTCAGAGCCCCCCCCCCCCCCCCGCCCCCCCAGTCGCAAGTTTTACAATATCCTAGCTATAATGGTATCTTTTTCATAACAAATGTCCGCTCTCTCAGGCATCAAGGGCCACCCGCGGAACCCCCCCACCCACCAGATTCGAATAACAGTGCCCCCCCGCCCCCCCGAGGATGCCATAATTTTTGATATTTGGATGAGTCAGATTTGGGAGCACCCAGTGGCAACCCCCCCCCCCCCTACCCAAGGGTAAGATCACAAAACCTAAATATATTTTCTTGCCTTCAGAGACATATGATAACATGTGAAGTTCATATTGAGTCAATAGATATGATCAAGGATAGAGTGGAGCAGAGCAAAGGACCTGAGATCTGTGTCCTGGGTGAACATAGATAGTCGCACAGTGGGACGCCAGCCACAAGACATCTGACATTATGGCTGGCCTGGCAGTTGTCCCGTGACTAAGCATGAGTGTGTAAGAAACCAACCATTCAGGTATCCAACTCCAACATACAGTAAATTGAGCAAAATGAACTATTCACTGCTGTAATCATTGCCACAACTGATCATTAACAGTTTAAAGCCTTATAATAACATAAATTGTTAATGCCGCTGTTAAAATGCCAATAAAAGCAAGGTGTCTCTAGATAAGAAGTTATTCCCCCTATTTCATTGGCGTTAATTGAATCAATGTTGACCAGCGCACCTTATCAATCTTGCTGTCACAGCCTCGGCAGGTGCTGCGGTTGGACTTGGCATACTCCGCCGTGTACTCTCCTACAGGCCCATCACCCCCACCTCCTTCTCCTGCTGTTTAACATAGGCAAACACGGTCCGTGAAACTATAGAGGTAGTGTCTAATAGACTAACGAATATGATAACAATTTCATTCAAAAAGTCTCCGGGAGAATGCAAGTAAATTTATGGACAAAATCGCATAATAATTTATTATGGGACTACTGTACACTGTACTTTGGACAGTAAGCAGTTGTTTTTATCCACATTTTCGGTACATTCAAAGATAAATATTTTTTTGCAGCTGGTACTGTTAGACGTAGTTAATTCATATGGGATGTACCCTCATATAACTGCAATACTGGTACTAACATGCAATCTTTTCCTTGACTTTCTCTTGATCGTCCCATCTTAAGCAGTCATAGCCATGAATATCT
Organism: Arenicola marina; assembly: GCA_964019135.1. NCBI lineage: Eukaryota > Metazoa > Annelida > Polychaeta > Arenicolidae > Arenicola > Arenicola marina. Next base: position 2,574,972 of record OZ025252.1, read on the forward strand.
GTACAAGTAGGGACTCTGGCCTTCTTCCAGAAACATTTAAAGTGATACCAGTTGGGAACCTGTGAAAATAATTGAATAGAATTGTCTTACATGTAAATGTGAACTGACAAAAAGTCAAATATGGACTGAATGAATATGTGCTAGTAGCACTATTATAAATCAATAAAGTCAGTAAAGCAACTATAACCTCAAATAATATTTTATAAATGACAAGCCTTATTTTAATTAAGAAGAGAAGCTTCTGGGGGATGATACGCACCTTGCCGTCAAACATAGAAGACTGAAAAATAATCAGAAACTGATAATTAAGCATAAATTAATAAACATACTGAGCGCATATCATGTTAGACGAAAACCAATGTTATTAGAATATACCAGAAACGTATCATGGAGACATGTATCATTATAAACTATGTATTTGCATCCCAGTTACTAGACATAAGTTGGATAATCTTATGACACCATGTATATATGGAGTTGAGAAAGATATATTCATGTGCAAGGTTCTGCAAATATATATGTAATCATCAATTTCTAAAAATACAGTCAGACTCTGTTAATCCAACACATTCGGTTACACTCGAATTTGTGCCAGATAACGAATATGTTGGATTAAAGAATTTAGAAATCCAATTGTGTTGGTGTGACTTGCATGATCCTTAGGCAATGGCCGATTGTAGGAGTTGTCCTTGCTTACATGCAGCAACAGTAATTTTCTGTGATGTTGAAGACGTGTGGCTAAATTACTTCAATTTTAAGAAAGTATCCAAAGTACATTGCACACGGACTTAGGCAGAATAATTCTGCAAGTCTTTTAGAAAATCTACGATATGCTTCAGGTTTGCATTACACATGATGAACCCTAACCATATGCTTCAGGTTTGCATTACACATGATGAACCCTAACCAGCTAACGCAGTACTGACTGCCATTCGTGCCTCCATATGAGAGTTTGGCACAAGCTGTTGACTAGTCGTCATCTTCGCCATCAGCAGAATCACTCTTCCGTTCCATTGGCATTGAGGGGAGTGTGCGAATGTCAGTCAAAGCATCACTGGTTTCAATAGCATGGTCTATAGCAACATACGCCTGACCGTTTGATTGTTTAATGATAGCAGGGTTTTGGGATTATCAAGTGTCGGATAAACTGTATACTGTAAATAATGAACAGATCTGTGAAAGGCTAGGGGTTGGATCAAATTTTTCATATTCTATACTCATTCTATACTCATTCACAGTCCAGAGTGCCTCAGCATTGTTTGGGCTCTGTTATCCCAATCCTTGATCTCTGTCATGTGACTTTTGACCGGATCTGCAGCTAGGGCCCCAGAACGTCAAGTGACACAGACTCACGTCTGTTATCTTTAGTCCTGGCCTTGGCCCTATCCACATCTCTAACTTCATACTATACCTCAATGTATACATCTTACCTGCATCTGGGGTTTGGCAACTATAATAATATATTACTTATTATACTTATTATTTCACACCATTCTATCTTTTACATTTAAGATTGACTTTTCCATTATCTCAACTTGTTAATTATGGTTGGTTGGTTGTATATTTAGGATGCTTTATAGGGAACCGCTAGCCTGGCCTCTAACTCTGCTTTACCGATCCATATAATACCCAATTGTCTATCCTCCAAATTACAGAATTTTTCGTCTGATCTATAGCTAACAATAAAATTTAGAAGTGACTGCTGAGCACGACTTCGCCAATCGTCACAAGAGAAATATCAATTTGTTTGGATGGTACTTTTCCATGAAATACTAAGATCATGGTCTACTGCGCGGCTTGGAACTGCAGCTGTTCATCCGTAAATCGCAGACCTGATCTCTCTCTGCGAGTGATAACATAAGGCAGTGCCACATGAATAGTCACAATATGTGTCACTGCTCCCAGCAAAATGGCGCTCTGTTTGACATTGCTGAGGGCAGGTTGCTGAAACGAAGCATTAACACGCGCTAATTCAATTGTAAGATGTAAACTTTCGGTGCAGATCACGATTAAATTAGGTTGGACACACACTTTAAACACTTTTGGTCCTATCAGGTCAATAAGAGAAAGAAGGGAGAGTGGAGCCATATCCCCATACCATACCATACAGACATGGCCACAGCAGGGCTCCAACCACCATTCAGGTGGCCAGAGCACTCGACGGGGGCATTCTAGTATACTGAGCTATGAGAATTCACGATTGGCGCTTGAGGCCTCCAATTTTGGTAAATGACTGTTCATAAATGTATCCGGGTTATAAATATGTGACATATATATGGCATCTTCATTAGCCCTGTTGCATGCCCCTCCCTGGCCTATCCGCTCTGGGGAGCAGGCCGGAGGGCCAAATTTAGCGTTGATTAAAAAATGTACACTCTTCGGGCGGCGATTACAGAAAAGTACACACATAAACAGTCCTTATCGATGTGTCAAGTTGTTCTTCATACCTTTATAGTTCCGAGGGCAAAGTGATTGAATACACACAAATGTGATCACTTTTCGTACTGGCAAAACTTTCCAACAACAACAACAACATGTCACAGTTCTCGTCGATCTCCCGGCAGACTGAGCTCGTTCCTCGCATCACAATTTTTCCTAGGACTATGGCGTAAGCATAATGCCCTCCGCCGGGAGATCGACGAGAACTGTGACGTAACAGCAACATAGCCGCGAGGAGAAGTTGTAAAAAATTGTTGTTCGCTCCCCAGAGCGGATAAGCCAGGGAGAGGCATGTAACAGGGCTAGCGTCTTCATCACATTCTTGTGGAAACAAGAAACCTTTGTCACAAGTCCCTGCTCTCAGACAGCAGGCTGATCTCAGCCATCTATAGCCCTCTGGTTAAAAGGCTAGGGTGAGCAATTGGACAGGGCATTACTGGGCAACTGAGTCAGCCACATCAACTCCAGCGACCGGAATACATAGTTGGGTATCCAAGGGTCTGATGACCAAATGCCTGGAATAGCGAGACCTGGTCTCATTCCCCAGCCACATATGATCAAGGCCTATAAACCCTTCCTCTGCACACTTTTACAGTGTAATCATCCAGCAGTCAATCCAGCGGTTAATGTGGGTGTTCACCAAAAAAGTATTGGACATTGCCATTGAAAACGAGACAGACTATTACCCCTAAATATACTGGACATAATTGGTGCAATTTCATTGGCATGTCATAATGCAATCAGAACGCCTGGAAGAGTACTGTTGTAATTAAGTTTGTTTATTTATTACTCAAATATCTTGGACAGTGTCCCAAGCCACCAGCTCAATACAACTGACAACATAACAGAATCTAATTACAATATAAACCCGGAAGTACTAAACTGCTGAAGTACGGATATCTTTACAACCGTCACATGTAATGTTTACCAGGTCCTGCAATCCAAACTTCCAAAGAAATGCACCCAGTCAGGTCAGTGTTTCATGTTCACTGGCACTGCATCATGCAAGGGGAGGGGGATGGGATGTGAAATGGAGAGTGTCAGCTACTTTTGCGATATCAATAGAAGGGTACAAGATGTGATGTAAAGATGTCGCTGTGGCCTTTGTCCCTGAGATTGACATGACAGAAACTGCAACACAAATTAATTTTCGTTTGCTTGTTAGCCGGCCGGTTACCAAAAATTCGGTTTGTACCTGAATCATAATCGCCAATCTCAAACTGTCCTTTGAAATAAGCCCCGAACATCCTTTACAAGAGGCCCGGTTACTTTTAGCATACTCTGCTCTGAAAGGCAAATCATGATGTTCTGCCATCGTGGGAACGTTGCGGAGTGACAAGGTACGAACGATATTCTTGCTTTCGTTTGTAGTTGGAGTAAATCCTTGCTGACTTAGCAGGAAAATAACAGCAAGCCCATGCTGGCTTTAACTTTTGCACACGGTGCGCAAGCGTTCCCGCGGAAATTGGAATCAACTTCCGGTGTTGTTATGGAGCGCCGATAGCTTTCACACTGGCCTGTGCGTAAAAGAACTTGAGGGGAGGCCCAAGGGTTGGTGACGTGGGGACACGTTCGGCCCATTTTTTTCTCGTTCACAAAATTACAACACTTTTTGAAGGAAATTGCGTTTTGGAGAAATTACAGTCGTCCCTCGGAACAGATGATATAAACATAATTTAAATATATAGCTATAGTAGCTATCATTAACGGGATTAAAGTGTTCGTGCCACGATTTTGTTCAGCTCACAGTTAATTAACTTTGTTTAGGGAGATGCACAAATAAGAATTTGTTTTAACGGGAGTTTACAGTGTTTAATCCACGATATAACTATAAACGCGTTCGTCAAATTAGCAAAAGTGAGGTCCGGCGGGTTTATTTCTGAGAGCAGTTGCATCTGAGCGTTATTTCCCCAATGATGTCACAAGATTGGCAGGTGAGCTTTGATGCAGTGCATAGGCATCTGTTGTCGAGGGCGTGTATTGTTCTCATGGCTGAGTGCTTTTTGTTGAGTTCAAGCCAATGAGGGAGAATCCTATTGTAAAAGCACATGCGCGTTTGTATTCACTTCACTTTCCTCGCTCACAAAATTTAAATTGGTTGGTGGGAAAGCAAGTGTAAAAAGTATTCTCTTCTACTCTGTGGGGCGTTATAGCTCGATAATATAAGCGTGGAAACACAGAAGATTAAAATGAGCTCAAGTTGTTTTGGCGTGGCACCAACTCTTTCAATAATTCTCAACCCTGTTATTTGCATGGCTATCTGGACATGCGGTGTGCTAACCGCGTGAGCTAAACCATACTTGCCTTCTCTATGATGGAGAAAATCATTAATGCCAAAAGTTAAAATCATTAACTGGTCTGGACATGTTGCATGTTGCCAGTCGTAAACCTCCTTCAACAACGTTTTGACCGGCAACCTGAGGAGAACTGTAAAAAAAAATACGATAGCAATGATCAAGTTGCAGGAGCGAACCTAGGATTTGTTGAATGTCGGGAATGATAGGGGCACGATTAACGAAATAATCTGTAAACATGGACAGAATCTAAGGTTATCATCATCTATACAGTAAGCCTTATAATCGAACGTCAAGTCCTGAATCCCTGGCGGATCCATAAGCGGGTGGGGGGGGGGGGGGTGGGGGGTCGTACGTTCGCCCCTCCCTATTTTGCGAAAATTATGTTCCAGTAGAGATACCTTTTCCCTAATGAATGCGACAAACCCCTACCTCCCCCGTCCGTGTCGTATAATTAATCAGAGCTAAGCTCTCTTCGCACAAATTGGCCCCTAGTACCCCCTAGCCCCCCCCCCCCCCTCCCCCACTCCCCTCGGCGAATAAAAATAGGAAAAATGATTCCTTATGATGATTGAAGCTTAGAATAGTTCCTACTCATTTTATGCACATAATAATGCACCCAAAAGTTATGAAACCTCACATCTGACTAAACAATATAAATGTCTTTATCAGAACCGACCAAAAGCTTCCCCAGCAATAAATTGATTATGGCGTTCCATAGTCGATTGCGCTGACGTCACATTGCAGCGCTTGTGACCAGTGACGAGTCAGTATCGGGACAAAAACAATTGACACAACATTTGGTCGACGAATATCAACAGGTGTTTTGTGTTTATGTATAGTATTTTGGATATTTTGAAAGTTCGAAAACTTCCTGACGTTTTTACTCGGCACGGGAAGAATGCCGGACAAGAATGACATCGATGGAAAGTCGTTCAAGCAGCGAAAATCCTTCGGTAAACATATCCATCGTTTCGTTTAGACTTTTGTCAAAAGTTTTGTAAACAACAATTTATTACAAAGTGAAAGTTGCATGTCGAGCTCCTTCCTGTCAAAACTAAAGTAGTAAAGAGGTCAAAATACTGATAAGAATCAGTCCTAGAATAATTCAAGACTTCTTTTGTCTATACTCCACCCATGCCAGACTGCCAAATAGTGTCTCTTAGCCTTGCCCGTGATATCAATTTACCACAAGTTTTCATTTTAGTGGTAAACGTCATCAGTTTGTGTGCTTCGCGATGCTTTGGTATAAGTAGCAGTACCGCGACCGAGTTCTGTGGTGTCCCGGGATAGACAAGTTTGCCACACCATAGCCAAAATGACGATGTTTATCAGGTTTTTGAATTCATAGAATGAAACAATCGAGTTTTCTGCAAATTTTGATATAAATTTTGCCTAGGCTTAGTTTTGGCGGGAAAGAACTCGACATGCAACTTGAATCATTCTCAACTCAACTTCAACAAATCGCGTAGATATGACGTATCACTTGATAAACATAATTCAGGATCGTTTATAACCATGTGTAAAGTTAAGGGTCTACTGACCTAAGCCCCAAACCTAGAACATACATGTCTTGACTGAACTTCATAAAATTGATTGATTAAAGCGGGTGCAGCCTCCTCGACCGCGGGACGGGTCGACCGCGGGCCACTTGAACCGCAAGAGGGGGGTGGTAGGGGGTGTCAGGGGGGTGGGGGTACATGTTGTAAGGGGTGGTGCGCACTGACCCTAGACCTCGCAAATATGCAAGACCAAGAAGCCAGTTAATTGCCAAGCGAGATAACAAATACGTAAGCGTCTAAGCCGCTTAACACCGCCAGATACCCCCACCACCGACCCAAACCCCCTTCCGCCCCACCCCTACCGCTTCATACTCCACCCCAACCGGCGGTCCAGATGAACTGCGGTCGAAGCGAGCAGTGGTCGTAGAGACCTTAGACTGATTAAAACACTCATACAGACAGTTATATTTTATCATGGGTGTCAAACTGTCCTTTAAATGAGTTGAAAGTGATACTTGATAAGCTTAATGTAGAAAAGTTCCAGCTGTTTTATATTTGAAATATTTGCATTATCAACTGTAACTTCAAATATCTTAAATTGACAACATTTTAAAGCTACATGTGGAGCTGACCGTTGCAACGGCTGTACCAAAATAAACATAAACAGGAAATGTTATCTTTGACCACAAGCAGTGTCAACGGCCACCGCCAAAGAAAAAGTGGCGCTCCGGATGCTTCTATTGTCTCATATAATTTAGCGCTTGGGCCCCCTGTCGGTGACACCGGTGTATACACGTTTATGACGTTTCAAATCAGCATAAGTTTTCATTTTTGTGGCGGACAATTCATGAATTTGAAATGTTTTGCTCATTGGCAGATAATTAGTGAGCGATATGGTAGGTGTTTATTGTCTGTTATGAACCTTAAGGCCTTAGGTTTGTGTTCTTATATGCAAATTTGGCATTCAAAAACAGCGAAACAACTCCACATGCATCTTTAACATCTTATAAATAAAATGAGAATGTAAACTTATTCTGATCGAGAAGACTAGAAAATGTCTTGCTCTCCTTCATCAGTCTTATAGACAATATAATGTGATTTCCGGTTTGTCAAGAAGTTATATGGCCAAGTTGAAATTTACGACATTGTTTATATGTAATTCTAATGCATATCATTTTAATTTAGGGTTTTTAAATATATGTATTATCTGATGTGATTAACATCATCAGTCACATATTCTGATATCTATAGAAAGTACAAGATGTATAGGTTTTTAGTGTAAAGCATATAAGTACCATTCAAGGTAATATACCACTAAGTTATATCCTAGCGCTTATCCATAAATCATTTTTTTCGAAAATCAGCTGTGAAATAATAAAATAAGTATTGTAGCTTTTGCCATATCTTGGCAGCCTGGCTGGCCATTAACTGTTGAGAAGATAGAGTCTGGAGAGGGTCTAGCTGTAGACTGACCAATTCACCAGGCAATATATTCCACTGATCTGTATGTATGCTTGATTTCACTCTTGGTTTGCATTATCTGATGGTCTTCTCAATATCTCTTGCAGCTCAACGCAAGGAAGAAGTTGCTGGCATCCGAACAAAATTCCCCACAAAAGTGCCTGTAAGTTTCACCTGTCGCCTGTTTTTTTTAATACATAAACTACATCAAAATACATAAATAATGTCAATTTCTGCATACCAGCAGTTTGCATATAGATATTGAACACACTTTGCAGGTTTTCATCTTGTTCTACATGTATCCTGCATTCACATGATGGAGCCACCATTGGTCAAGATATGGTAAAGTTGACTATGGACTAATGGATTGTGTCTGAGGTCATTTCATCTTTACATATATCATTCTCATCTCATCAAATAGCTTGTGTCTGAGGTCATTTCATCTTTACATATATTATTCTCATCTCATCCAATGGATTGTGTCTGAGGTCATTTCATCTTTACATATATCATTCTCATCTCATCCAATAGCTTGCGTCTGAGGTCATTCCATCTTTACATATATCATTCTCATCTCATCCAATAGCTTGTGTCTGAGGTCATTTCATCTTTACATATATTATTCTCATCTCATCCAATGGATTGTGTCTGAGGTCATTTCATCTTTACATATATCATTCTCATCTCATCCAATAGCTTGTGTCTGAGGTCATTTCATCTTTACATATATCATTCTCATCTCATCCAATAGCTTGTGTCTGAGGTCATTTCATCTTTACATATATTATTCTCATCTCATCCAATGGATTGTGTCTGAGGTCATTTCATCTTTACATATATTATTCTCATCTCATCCAATGGATTGTGTCTGGGGTCATTCCATCTTTACATATATCATTCTCATCTCATCCAATGGATTGTGTCTGGGGTCATTTCATCTTTACATATATCATTCTCATCTCATCCAATAGCTTGTGTCTGAGGTCATTTCATCTTTACATATATTATTCTCATCTCATCCAATGGATTGTGTCTGAGGTCATTTCATCTTTACATATATCATTCTCATCTCATCCAATAGCTTGTGTCTGAGGTCATTTCATCTTTACATATAGTATTCTCATCTCATCCAATGGATTGTGTGTGGGGTCATTCCATCTTTACATATATCATTCTCATCTCATCCAATGGATTGTGTGTGGGGTCATTCCATCTTTACATATATCATTCTCATCTCATCCAATGGATTGTGTGTGGGGTCATTCCATCTTTACATATATCATTCTCATCTCATCCATTGGATTGTGTCTGGGGTCATTCCATCTTTACATATATCATTCTCATCTCATCCAATGGATTGTGTGTGGGGTCATTCCATCTTTACATATATCATTCTCATCTCATCCATTCCTGGGATCAATTTATTGTACACCAAAATGGCTTACAACACTAACCATCTGTCTGAATGCATAACTTTAGGGATGATAAATAACCAAATATTTTCCTTTCTTGTTTTCAGGTCATCGTAGAAAGGTATCACAAGGAAGGCCAGCTGCCAGTTCTCGACAAAACAAAGTTTCTTGTTCCTCAAGAACTCACAATGTCTCAGTTTGTAACCATCATACGGTGAGTCATCCAAAAGCTAAGGTTATAATCAGTGTTATGATAACTAATGCATATTTATAGTGAATCTTGCACATAAAGTGTGTGCCAGGAGGCTCCAAGTGCAGGTCATCTGCGAAGTAAACCCCAAAGCTACCAGGGTGCAGCCTCAGTTAAGATAAGATATTTTAACGTCGGTACAAAGGGTTAAAAGGGCAACATTAGCACTTGCGCGCTATTAGCAGACAGTGACATCCGGATGAAACGCTATGGTTAGGCTTATGTACAATGGATACTAATGATTAACATTGTGTCAAATAAACACCAGATGGACACTAATGCTTAACATTGTGTCAAATAAACAACTGGAACATGTTGACTAGGTACTATATACCATAAAAAGAATGTATTGCACGTCGTGGGCGACTAAGAGGAACTATCCTATATAGAGCTATGGTTTCACATTACATGCATGCTAAGGAACATATGGCACAATGCGAACATTCACATGCTTGACCTTTCCATGAAGAAATTAAATATTAAAACTCATCTTTAGTAGTAACATCTTTAATCTTGTTGCATAAGTGATTCCATAATATAGCACCATGCTTCCTAAAACTGTTCTGATCATATTTGACTGTATTAACTGTGGGTTGTTCGAGCACTTGTTTGTTTCGACCAGAATATGCTTGTTTTTTCCTTTGGCACAAGGTGTGTATGTAGAGCTGGCCCACGTTGTTAACTATCTTAACGACCTCGGTCATAATTGTCGGTAACCGTTCTATATAAAGTAAGGGTCGGTTCCCCTTTTGCTGTAAGACACTGTAGGACGACGGTGAAATCACTGTAAATAAACCCTATGGCTCACTCTTGAATTTTTTTTAATTCTCTTCATATGAGCTATACTGCTGTAATGCCATATAATCGGACAATAATTGAAATGTGATATAATGAAACAGTTAAATAACCTTTGCTTGGTATCTGTACTTAACGTTGTCGACAAGCGACCTAATACATTTATCTGTGTGCCAGCCTTTTAACATATATCTGCAATATGATTACTGAAGTTACGCTTAGAATCTATAATAACCCCAAGTAGAATGAAAAATTTGACAGAATTTTGACATTGAATTTCCAGGGTAAGTCTTAGCTATGATGGTAACACTCAGTTACCAGGGTACACCCTCACTTCCCAAGGTGCACCCTTAGTTACCAGGCTACAGTCCCAGTTACAAGGGTACAGTTCCAGTTTTCAGAATACACCCCGAAATTTCCGGGTACTTCCCCAGTTACCAGGATACTATTCCAGTTACCAGGGTACACCTCCAGTTACAAGAGTACACCTCCAGTTACCTCCAGTTACCAGGGTACACCCCCAGTTACCAGGGTACACCCCCAGGTACCAGGGTATACCCTCTAGTTACCAGGGTACGCCACCCGTTACCAGGGTACACCCCCAGTTACCAGAGTACATCTCCAGTTACCAGGGTACAACTCCAGTTACCAGGGTACACCTCCAGTTACCAGGGTACACCCCCAGGTACCAGGGTACACCCTCTAGTTACCAGGGTACGCCACCCGTTACCAGGGTCCACCCCCAGTTACCAGGGTACACCCCCAGTTACCAGGGTACACCCCCAGTTACCAGGGTAAATCCCCAGTTACCAGGGTACACCCTCAGTTACCAGGGTTCACCCCCAGTTACCAGGGGCACACCCCCAGTTACCAGGGTACGCCACCCGTTACCAGGATGATCATCTAGTTACCAGGGTACACCCCCAGTTACCAGGGTACGCCACCCGTTACCAGGGTACACCCCCAGTTACCAAGGTACACCCCATTTACCAAGGGTACACCCCCATTTACCAGGGTACACCCCCAGTTACCAGGGTACACCCCCATTTACCAGGGTACACCCCCAGTTACATGTGCACCTCAATTAGCTGTTCAGTTACAGCAGGGTATGCCGTATTCAGGCCCCCACCTCCCAATCACGAGAAGGATCTATCGCTATGACAACAGCCTCTTGCTGAACGTCTTCTTGTTGATAACACGTTTAGTTGCGCGAGATGTGCCATTGTTGCAGTTACAAAGTGGGTGTCAGTATAACCTGTTGTTAATAGAATAATGGGTGGCGGGTGGGGGCTGGCAGGTTGCCAATCTGGTATCTAGGGCTCCAAGGGCTGACGGCGCCCTCGTGGTTGAGAGTTGGTCAAGAGACCGTATTATCCACTCATTCACGTCCCAGGCGTCACTTGGCCTTGCTCTACAGCTCAGTAGCCCACAAACGTTAGACATCCACTTGCTGCATGGCCGTCTTGGCTGATCCCCATATGAGATGCACGACCCCGTCACACCCTTGGCGGCTTGCCACTCACAATATTTGAACAGTCATAACACACAATGCCGTTTGTTATGACAGTAGAACGTCTCTAAACTGAACCAGAGTAAACCGGAATTCACTCTGACATTTCCGGGTACTGATTTTATTTTATCCCGTACTTGAAACCAAACGAACCTACACCTATAAAGCCCATTTACCGTTGGGTGCCAAAAGTATGAGGTTTATAGCTCGACCTGCTTGCCAAGAGAATAAAAAATGTCGTGTATTGCACAATGCTATTTATATGAAGACCTAATTCACCCGTTAAGCCGTTAGGTGGCGGTTGCATCAAGCTCAAGGCCGTATTTAGGTCGACAATCAATACATGTTTACGCGCAAATGTCAGGGTGAAGAATGTGTATTGCTATTGGACATATATATTGTTATGTGAAGGACGACTGAAGGTCAGGGACGGCGAGTTACAGTGTAGCTGGGTCAATTACGTACGCTTTTAAACCTGCTCATACAAAATTGTTTTGACGAAGAAACGTTTAAAGTATATTCAGTGAAACTTACGTATTTGGGCCCTTATTGAAGACATATATATATTTAATGTGCAATAATTAAAACGTCATGTTGTTAAAGGCATCTTTGCCGGATTGGTGAACGTGTGGCTTTCTTGTGTACTACGTCATGTTGTTAAAGGCATCTTTGCCGGATTGGTGAACGTGTGGCTTTCTTGTGTACTACGTCATCAAAATTCGAACGTTGCTGTCGTCTGTCATCAAAGCTGAGCTTCCCAGCGCTCGAACTGTAGTGCTTTTATTGGGCGTTATTCAGATAGGGGGCCGCCTCGGCACGTGGATCGGTGGTTCGCGCCCCGTTGTGGTCATGTATGTGTGGTCGGAGGATAAAGATCCCATGTCCTTCTTTACAAAGAGTAGGGGGTTACCCCCGGAGACATGATTCCACTCTCCCTTCCTTCAACCAAATAGATAGGACACTATCAATCAATGCACATGAGAGCTTCAGTTGTCACAATGTCAGCAGCTCTTTGACGAACCTGCCAAATTGTACACATAAGCAAATTAAGAGTAGATGACGTTCCAAAACGTTCCTTGAATTTAGATACGGATTGTGATGAATACCACCTTTATATTGTGGTTATCATCGTCCAGGTTTGCCTTTGTGAGTGTATATTTCGCCATTTCACATTGATTATCATCTAGATTTGCATGACATTTGATGGATTACTTTCCCGCAGTTTAGGACGTTTTCACTCGTAATCTATTATAATTTTTATTCAACCAAGTGGTTATAGGTGCAGATATTTAATATACGCCAATCGCAAATTTTGTCTTGAGTAATATATCTACTCCATGTCGACTAATAGATAAGTGAGCCGCCTGAAGTGTTTATAAATGCTTGTATAGATGCTTATGAAAAGCGCGTTCGCCCGTTTGAGGACCTATTGATTAAACACACGACCACCCAGCACAGTGAGACCAGATGGACGCTCGGGAATTGCTGTCTGAAATCATCTGACCCCCCCACCCTTTCCCTTCCCTCCCCCCTCTCTCTATCCCTCCTCTCCCTACCCCAGCCGCCCACTCCTCCCTGACCCCCCGACATCGCCGTAAGCGCTTCATCAGCTGATGACGTTGTGAGGTGACCGCCTCGCACGTTCCTTGTGTGACCCACATAATCCCCGCCGTCTATTGATCGGCTGGCAACGGGTCGTTCGCGCCACGTGCGAGTGTTGCTGTCTCATTGGGGGAAATGTGGTTCAGTGCATAGGCTGTTATATGCAGCATGTACACCAACAAATGCATGGGCTGCTACATGGAGCATGTGCACCAACAAATATTTATTGAGCCACGAGGTATTTTACTGGGCATTCGCTTGATTACTTTACCCAAACAGTCAAACTGGAGTACTTTTTTGTAGCAGATTCAGATGCTAACTTCTAGACTCGTACTTCAATGGTTTTCCAATGCGTTATTCATATTGAACTGCATAGTTGCGTTTGAGGCTTGTTTGGCCTATTATGCAATATGTTAATTGCTTCTTGTAATAAGGGGTAGCGGACCGCCTATAATGAGGAATTATCGATCATGGGTCATTTGTGGAGGATTGGACGAGGGTCAATTGCGAGCCAAGAGACAATATATATATATGACTGTCCGATCCGAACCATATATGGGGATTCAATTAAGGTTAACTTAGACAGAAGCCGGGCCTAAAGTGGGGTAAACTCTACTCTTGTCCAAGAAATATCTGGTCAAAGGTAGACATTTTGCGCCGTTGGGGTTCGATCTGTTGTATATTCAGGACTCATTAACGATCTGGTCATATCGCGTAATGGGAGAAGAAAGGGAAGAGCGGAGCCATATCTCCAAGGGTTAACCCCCTACTCTTGGCGAAGAAGGACATGGGATCTTTATCTTGCGACCACACAGACATGACCACAGCGGGGTGCGAACCACCGATCCACGTGTCGTTAGGCTCTCAGGTGGCCAGAGCCGCTGGGCTGAGCTAGAGAAGATCACATGGCGATCTGCCACTGCACAGTAGACAACAGAGCCGAGCACGCTACCCACTCAGCCACGGGGTGACCCCACACGGGCGTACCCTGATACAAGGGCCACCCACCCCCTATATATAGCTTCATGAGCTCCATGCACCCAATGTGGACCCGCTTATGAATAATCTTTCACGCCCACATTGGGTTCTAGCCCAGAATGACCTCCCCCCCCTCCCCTAATCTCATTGGGTGCTGACGCGTGGGCTGACGAGAGCCTCTAGTGACAGACGGTGCGGCTCCCATAACGGTAATCCCATCATTCGATGCCCAGACGCTGCAGGCGGCATGCCTCCACATGCCACTCTCGTCTTGAAGGACCAACACTCACGAGATTCTCGTAACTCGTTACCGCCCTGTCTCGGGGCAAGCTCCCCGCACGGTGGCGCTACGCAAGCTCCGCTTTTACCGCTGCTGTCGGCCGGGGGCAAATTTCTAGATTCTTGAAAAACGGTCATATCAGCTGTAATTTTTTTCAACATTATAGTTTTCAACAATTAAACATAAAAATAACAAGCTTTGTTTATTTAATACAACAAAACACATCTTGTAACCTTTCGAAAAAGTTATAATTGTGACAGAACTCTTTCTTTTCATCACCTGATTTCATGCGTTATTAGGCTTAGGCTGGGTCCCACCACTAATTTGTAGAAATGCGCGACGCATTTTTCCTATCAATCTGCGCAGCGCCGACCTGCCGAACGAGTGTGAAAATGCATTCAGGACGTAGGCGACAACAGAGATATAATGGAGCCCTAGCGGAGTGAGTCGAAGGCAGAGAGTGGTCTCGGGGATGTTTTTCAGGTCTTGCATGTCATTGTCCCGTCCTTCTCTTTACTCTGTTGAGCCATTGGGTCCACGAGGTGGCTTTAGTTCGTTCGTCGCTGAGGGATCTATTTAAAACTGAAGGCAGTGGAATAGTAAGATTGTTTTGCGATTCACGTTGATCTACTAAGATCATCGGCACGCAAATATGTAATGGAATTAGTAATATGCTTATAGGGTGCACTCGACGCGTGAAGGAAATATGTATTTATAACTCTCCTACATCATCTTTTCCTACACTGCCCTACACTACACTATTTTCTTCGAAGATTTTCCTTATTCGGTAACAAGCAAAGATTTGCCCCAATTCTCCAACCAATGACGGATTTCACGAACGCAGTTTAGCCGACTAAGGGGCTTAGCCGGCTAAAGTTACCATGTAAATAATGGGCGATTTTAGCCGACTAAGACCCGTAGCCGGCTACACTTTGTTCGAGAAATAGGCCACAAGGTTAATGGGTATAGATCTACAGGTTAAAAACTATTATCTGTTTAAAATTATATAAAAACATTATTTTTCCTTCTTTTCTTTCCTTTTCCTTCCTTGCCATTGTAGGAATCGGATGTCCCTAAACGCCAACCAAGCCTTCTACTTAATCGTGAACAACAAGAGCATTGCCAGCATGTCGACCTCTCTGGCCGAGATTTACAAGGACGAGCGGGACGAGGACGGCTTTCTCTACATGACCTACGCCTCCCAGGAAATGTTCGGCGGCCTCCACTGCTAACGCCGCTTACAAACCTCGGGCTGGCTCCAAGGCAACGGGTCCAGCGCGACCCCTGGCGAGCGCGCCACGCACCTGACAGCGGCGGAAGCGGAAGCGGAAGTGAAGCCCCCCCCCCCGCCCCGCGTTTCTGGCTCACAAGGACCTTATTATTATACCCGCTGCGATGTTTTGTCCTGGTAGACTGCGGCGTCGGATTCGTACTGACCAATCACGCAACCATGTAACTTTGTGGCCCGGGACCAATTATCGTCTTTAGGTATTTGTTCAGTCATGTCTGAGTAATAGTTTTATTGCTTCCATTTCGATGTTGATGCTAAGTTTTGTAATATGTGATTTGAATTTGGTATTTGCCCCTCCCCCCCACCCCCCCCACACACCTCACAAGCCCCAATTTTACCCTCCATTTTCCAACATGCGAGGTCCATCGTTGTCTGAAAAGCTAGGTTTTTTTTCATGCTTCTTTACATCATTTAGTCCACTGTGCATGCCAGAATAATTTATACTGTGCGACAACCACGGGTACAAGAGGGTATAGGCGGTTGGGTGAGATGCCTTGAGGCGTTTGTATGCGGTGATACTTGTATTTATGTACTTAATTAACGAACCTTGTGATGGGGCATGGCGAAGCCCATTTAGTGTAAATACGCGTCCACAATAATGCAGTCACACACACACCAGTTTGAGCGACTTAGGCGTTGACTATATACCATATACATACCAGGTCCTGGTTGACGCCAAAACGAACTTCATTAAATCCAAAATGGCGCCCATGCGTCCCACGTGCCATAGAAACCCGCGCACAGTGTTCTGGGCTGTCTATCATACCGGAAGTGCGTCACTATAGTTTGAGGTGATGCCGAGTATTGTGAATATAGTCCTCGCAGGAAGTCGCGCTCTGCCGTGTGTTTTCCTGCATTATCGCCCATTCTAATTACCTTATCCGCAAGTAATTAATTAACATTTTAATTTACTCATTGTTGACAAATATTGACATAACATTGTAATAAAATTCTTTCTACGTATTACTAAGCATATTAGCGGAGTGACCACTCACGAAAATGGGAATTGTGTACTTCACATGAGTAACTATAAAACTTTGACTGTTCATATATTGGGATATTGGGTTTGTTGCTTGTTGCCTTGATCGCGTTGAAATGAGATTAAGACTGTGTGCCTTTACAGAACCGAATTGTTCCAGTGATGTGGCAATTACCACGTCACCGATATATTATAATCCATATCACGTGACCTGCTCACGCTCTCGCGATAACGTAATTTCTCGATTTCTGCTGTCAATATCGGATTTAGCCGTAAGAGATTGTCCTGGAATTTGGAATTGAAGGATAGGGTTGCCATGGTTACTTGTACGGTTATCTCTTGGAAGTTGGAATTGAAGCATATGGTTGCCATGGTTACTGTGGCGTATACTTCTAGTCTATATAGGATGGACTGTTGCCTAGGGTCCGCGTGTATCACCCCTGAGTTGTATCTTGCTATGGGCATAATGGGATGGGACTTGTAACCTACAGATCTCGACTTCACATGATGGCAAAGATGTAGTCCCATGACAATGTATTATTTTGAGTACTGCCAAATACGTTAAATGGAACAAAATGTGCAGCATCAATCAGCTGACGCGATTGAACAACAACGGCTCATCGTATCCTATTTACTGCGAAATTTTCTTTTTCAGTCAATATTACTGTCTTAATTTACTCTTATGCAACTATAATGTTAAAATTGGAAGATAAATGTTCTTGCGTCTTTTCTTTAAAATAAAAAAATATCTCTTTATTTTAATAATGCTCTTCTTGCATATGGTAATCGGTTGTGGTGCTGTATATGCAACGAAATGGTAACGCTATGGAGTAGCGCATGGTGGGATGGGAGAACTAGTGTATTGTAGTATAAGTGTGTTCAGGTTACAGTTCTGGTCTCTACGGAGAATTTCGCCAATCTGTGTGATATAACCAATAACTGTGGCATGGATGGATGTAGGCGCAGTGAAGGGGACTCGTGGATAACAAAATGCTACGCCTATTTTTGCAAATTGATTGTTTGACGTTCTTCCATATATATCGACGGGAGTATTGCGCAACATGCGTGGAGTATTGCGCAACACGCGTGGAGTATTGCGCAACACGCGTGGAGTATTGCGCAACACGCGTGGAGTGGGCACGAGGACTATTGTCTGTTGTCTTGTCAACAAAGGGTGCTTCTAGAAAATAATATTGTGAAAACAGCTGTTTTATAGTGTTCTCTTCCAACTTTGGCCCCAGAATTTGATTTAGTTTTCTCTTTTAGACCATGATTGAGATATTTCTGGCGGCGATGCCTTTCTATCGCTTCCATTTCACCATGATTTCTGCTGTCTTAGCTCGACACGTCGGACCACGAGCAAGGCTGATGAAATGTGATATACCATCGAGTGTACATTCCTGGAGACAAAGTATTCTTGTAAATTCTTATCTTGTATATTTATGTGATTGTAGTTTAATGTGGAGGAGAAATACACATTTTTGTAACGTTGCCTTTTGAGTGGTTTTGGTTTGTTTATGTAAACATCCCTACTTTAATAGCCCGGAACGTGAATAACACACGGAACGGAACGTGAACACATGTGTTAGCCCGAAAAAACCGCGGACACGGGTGTTAACCCGAAAGGAGCGTAAACACCTGTGTTAACAACCCGAACAGAAGACCTCTTTCTTAGCCTATATTCATTACCATGCGAACGAGACCTGAACAGCCTACTAATGAAAACAAGACCGCTTCACAAATCATGCTTTATTTAACATTATTTAGTACATGCTTTAATTTGAAAATATAAATATAGTCATTTCATTAAAATAACGCATATAGTCTTTCGTGAATATACCACAGTTTAATGGCAGACTAATATGTCCCAGTTAGAGAAAAGGTAGTTTACAACAAATTCATTACCCAAATTGGACGGATATCAACTGCTGGAGTATGTATTACGTTTTTGTTAACACAAGATAATGTATGTATTATTATGAAGAACCGTTAGTATTATATACATCACAAACACAAAATAACGTATTTTACAATAATCCAAAGCAATCTTTATTTTGGAATCTGGCCTTTGATTGTACCAGTTATTACGCCATGGTAGTTACGCATGAGCTCACTAGACGGTGCCTTTACACACTGGGCTCAGAAAGCCGGGTTTTGAGGATTCATTTATATATACATTGTTCTCAAAAGCCTTTTTTTGAAGCTGCCTTTATACATGTGGCCCCGCTCATTAAGCCATTTGAGGATTCCTTTCTAATATGGTGTCCCAAGTGGGCTTTGTGAAGATGCCTCCCCCCCACCCCCCCACACAACCCCTCACTGGACTCAGACATGAGCGCATTGTGCTCACATTTGGTTTCAAGGTATCACGAAGACTATTTCTCGAACTGGATTCCGACTTCGGACTAATTATGTTTCCACAAAAATATAATTTGTACATACAACGATCACACAAAAGTGGACTTTGTCAGGTAGTTGGCCAATGAAGGGTATTTGCGTGTAGAACAAAAACGTCTATGAGCGATAATTGATTTGTTTGTCGTAAATTGAACTGGCAGCATCGAATGGTCAAGTTAGAAGCTGCTGTAGCCGAAAAGAAACGAAAAGGTCACAACTGGACAAGATGGGAAACCTATTTCCGGTAGATTGATAAGTATATTGGCTTCTTTTGTGTTTTGTGATCTTTTTTGTGTGTATTGTTGTGGCGTGGTCTGAAAGGATTAGTTTTATCTGTCGTTTTTTTCCTCTCGCTGCATTGCAATGTGATGCTCATCTTACAATATAAATGTTAATAAAATCTAATGGTAGATTCTCGCTGTTTCACCATCTCACCATCTCAGAATCCTGGGTTTCTTGAGTAGATAAGATATACGGAAAGCTACACTGACAATAATCTACATAACAATATATACAGCACTAGTCTCCAAGTATCAGATCCAGAAGAGCCCCGAGAGTACCTAATAGACGGATGCGATGCATATGAATACAGCACTTCCTTACATACCGTAGTTGCTCGAATATGCGCCCTGACGGTTATTTTAGTCTCCTAACAAACTATGGGGTTACTTGATACGGGTCGATCTTTCATGTTAGCGAGTATCATTGTTTCAAAACAGCTCACGCATTACTTACGCCTTGTATTACTACAATACTCCATATCGTGGAGGCTGAAATACAAGATGGACCTTGTTGCGTCACTCTACTTGAAGTTCTTGAACTTGACTCTTGAACTGGGTCAGGTCGCTGACGGAGCTGGCCTCCTGGATCATGGCCGACCTTGAAATTGAGACGCCCTAGTGACCTCCGAGGGACAGTTCCGAGATGTCCTCTCCGGAGAGGTCGCTGACGGAGCTGGCCTCCTGGATCATGGACGGGATGGTGACCGCCACCTGGCGAGTGGGGTGCTGTCCGGCCGCCCGGGGTGCCGCCACGCGGTCTGGCCCGCCGTACCCCTGGCCGGAGAGGGTGAGGGTGTCGGCCGGGGAGTCCAGGCTGTCGGCGGGGTAGAGGCGGCCGCCGCTGGCGCGCAGGTCGTCGCCGCGTCGGTCAGTGTCGCCGTCCTCGTCCTCGGCGTGGTCGATGGTGTAGGTGGCCCGCTTGGCCTGTTGCAGCTCCTCCTTGGAGCGCTCCAGGGTCTGGGTCAGCCCGGGGGAGAGGCTCATGTCCGAGGTGCTGCCCAGGGTCCCGCCTCCAACCCCACCCCCGCCTCCGCCTCCTCCCAGGACCCCACCTGCCCCGGACCACTCTCCCCCCGCGCTCAGACTGAGCGTCCCCCCCAGGCGCCCGGAACCAGCCCCGGACCCGGACTGGAGGTCACCCCAGTCCCTCGACCTTGACCTTCCCATGGACGGGTGGGTGCCCCCCAGGCGGCTGGACCGGTCCCCCCACTCGCCGGAGCGCCCCCCAGCGGCGGCCCCGGACAGCGCGCCACCAGACTGCTCCCTCCAGTCGAGAGAGGCCCCTGTCGGCAGAGTGCCGCCGAGGTCGGACTGCGTGCTCGCCAGGTAGTCACGTGACCGCAGCAGGGCGTCGACGTTCATCTGGTCTGACGTCATGGTATCCAGGTCGCTGGTGGCTTGAAGACCTGCGGGGAGATCCCGAAGAGAGGTTAGACCGTGGAGTCAACTGAAACACACCTTACTGCAAATAGAATGTATGTGCACCACCTTACTGTAAATAGAATGTATGTACACCACCTTACTGTAAATAGAATGCATGTACACCGCCTTACTGTAAATAGAATGCATGTACACCGCCTTACTGTAAATAGAATGTATGTAAACCACCTTACTGTAAATAGAATGTATGTACACCTCCTTACTGTAAGTAGAATGTATGTACACCACCTTACTGTAAATAGAATGTATGTACACCTCCTTACTGTAAGTAGAATGTGTGTACACCACCTTACTTTAAATAGAATTTATGTACACCACCTTACTGTAAATAGAATGTGTGTACACCACCTTACTGTAAATAGAATGTATGTACACCACCTTACTGTAAATAGAATGTATGTACACCACCTTACTGTAAATAGAATGTGTGTACACCACCTAACTGTAAATATAATATACATGTATGAGAAGAACGCACAGACAAAAGACTTTTGCACAGGCGCGGCTCGAACCAACGCCCGGGCCGCTGGGCTGACCAATCACAGAGCGCAATCTCCAAAAATAGACGAACACGCCGTCCACACTTAGTCTAATAGGGCGGGGAACCACATTGACTCGTGTGACCAATACATAATAGCATGGTATAAACCTGGATGGTTACTGTACAATATGAACGCCAGAAGGACAAACAAGGTAATACCACAAGAGTGGAATGAGAAATCCGAGCCCACAACAAAAGGCGGCGTCATCAGACACCAGGCACATCAGACACGGCAACCTAATATTGTCCGCTAAGAATCCGCCGGTATGAAGGTCAAGGCCATGGGTGCCCCACTTCCTGCGGTCATCACCGCCGGTCTACTAGTTCGCGCAAAGGTCACCGCCATTTGACACGGGCCACGTAACCGTTAAGGCTACCACAGCGGCGTGATCTCAGTCGGTCTCCCGGCGTGCTTATGTCGGCGGGAAAGGCCCACATGACGGAGCACGCCCCCATTCGCTAGGTGGCGCTACGCAAGTTCCGCTTTTACCGCTGCTTTCGGCCGGGGGCAAATTTCAAGATTCTCGAAAAACGGTCAATTTCAGCTGTAATTTCATTATAATTGTCAAGAATAAATCATAAAAAAATAACGAGCTCTGCGTATTTATTACAGCAAAAAACATCGTGTACTCTTGCGAAAAAGTTAGAATTGTGATTCTAACTGATTTCTCATGAACTGATACGGTGTGTTATTAGGCTTACGCTGGGTCCCGGCACTAATTTGTAGAAACGCGCGGCGCATCTTTCCTATCAATTCACGCAGCGCCGCCCTGGCGAGCGAGTGTGAAAATGCATTGAGGAAGTAGGCGACAACAGAGACATAACGGAGCCCTGGCGGAGTGAGTCGAAGGCGGAGAGTGATGAAGGAGCTGACGACGAACACGCGCGCCGTCGGTTCTCTCTTCTTCACCCTGACAGCGGACTTCCCGGGTAATGTGGGACGGCCAAGGATCAATCTCACTCAGCCCACGTCCAAAATATCAGGCTGGGCGCATGGCCCTGTAGAAAACATAGGGAACTACCACCGAACGGGGAGGGGGGATTGTCGAAGGGGACAGATATATCGAATAGTTCGGAATAAATATCGCCCGGAGTGGTGCCTCACAGTGGAGTAATACGAACTACAACTTACGCGGTCGCCAACGGTCGTAGTTCGCAGCGTTCAGATGGCACTGGCATTAACAAGACAGTAACTACGCAGTTTATGGGGTTGTTTTGGGATCCAGTCAGGCCTCCAGGCCGTAGATAGATAAAACCAACATAGAGTACCAAATTAACATGCAAAGGCCTGGAGCTAACCTCGTTATTTGGAGAAAACTAGGCCGTAAAACTGAGGTTTCTTAAGGTAATGTGCAACATCCCCCCCCCCCCCCCCCCCACTGAAGCCGAATGTCACATCAACGCAAGGTGTCATGTAGCAATTAACCAAACGCTAATGGCATGAGGACTTCACCCAGAGCCAAATTCAGCCAGAGCCAGATTCAGGTGTACGACTATAAATAAGAAGGTATACTACACGAAGGTATACTACACGAGTGACAACTCCTTATGTAAAGGTGCTGGCACTGGGACTATCACATTTAGACCAGTTCCATATTTTTGTACGAAAAAAAGAAGAAAAGGTTTAGGCCTGTTTTCACCCCGTTCTGTCTTAATGCCATTCGCTCCAGTCGGTCGCAGAACGGAACGTCGTGAAAAGTCGTCATTCGATACTGAGAATTTTGAAAAGTCTCAACTGGACACTCCCTTCCAGACCCCTTTAAATAGTAAACACCATAAATTAAATGATTTTGGCCGGCAAAGTACTTGAAGTGGGTTGTTCCCCACTAATCGCAGCGTAACGTTTATTTTGTTGCTCGTAATCTTACGACCAATCGTTAATTTACCATGTACAAGTTAGAGTTATCAGCTCGTAATTATTATTGATACGACGCCCATGCGAGTACCTGAAGTTATTACTGATCTATCACTCTATAAGATATATCTCTTATATATGAAACTACTTACTGCTCTGAGTCACAGCTGAATCGGCTGACTCCCGCAGGGGACGCCCCACTCCCCCTCCCCCTCCGCCGCCGCTCGGTGTCGTGCCTGCCGCCCTGCCAACCGTCTCTGGGCTCAGCGAGCGGCCCACTTGGAATACCCGAGGGGGGCGGTTGCCATGGTTACCTGCAAAGGGCAATATCGCGATGAGTAAGGCGAGAGCGCCGGGAAAGGATAAGTTGGCCGGGCACAAAGACCAAGCAGGGTGTAGTGTCAAGTAATTAGTACACTCTGCGGATGTAATTGCCGAGGCGTCTTCATTGTTAGAACGTCAATCACGGATAAATTAAGCCGTGGCTTCTTATTGCCGTAGGTGGCGCATCGCACCCTCTTGTCTATCACAAGTGTCCTCTACAGACACCAGTGTGTCTACCTGGGGCTCCCTGTCCTCTACAGACACCAGCTTGTCTACCTGGGGCTATCTGTCATCTACAGACACCAGCCTGTCTACCTGGGGCTATCTGTCCTCTACAGACACCAGCCTGTCTACCTGGGGCTATCTGTCCTCTACAGACACCAGTCTGTCTACCTGGGGCTCCCTGTCCTCTACAGACACCAGCCTGTCTACCTGGGGCTCCCCGTCCTCTACAGACACCAGCCTGTCTACCTGGGGTTATCTGTCCTCTACAGACACCAGCCTGTCTACCTGGGGCTCCCTGTCCTCTACAGACACCAGCTTGTCTACCTGGGGCTATCTGTCATCAACAGACACCAGCCTGTCTACCTGGGGCTATCTGTCCTCTACAGACACCAGCCTGTCTACCTGGGGCTACCTGTCCTCTACAGACACCAGTCTGTCTACCTGGGGCTCCCTGTCCTCTACAGACACCAGCCTGTCTACCTGGGGCTCCCCGTCCTCTACAGACACCAGCCTGTCTACCTGGGGCTCCCTGTCCTCTAAAGACACCAGCCTGTCTACCTGCGGCTCCCCGTCCTCTACAGACACCAGCCTGTCTACCTGGGGCTCCCTGTCCTCTACAGACACCAGCCTGTCTACCTGGGGCTCTCTGTCCTCTACAGACACCAGCCTGTCTACCTGGGGCACCGTGTCCTCTACAGACACCAGCCTGTCTAGCTGGGCCTCCCTGTCCTCTACAGACACCAGCCTGTCTACCTGGGGCTCTCTGTCCTCTACAGACACCAGCCTGTCTACCTGGGGCTCTCTGTCCTCTACAGACACCAGCCTGTCTACCTGGGGCTCCCTGTCCTCTACAGACACCAGCCTGTCTACCTGGGGCTATCTGTCCTCTACAGACACCAGCCTGTCTACCTGGGGCTCCCTGTTCTCTACAGACACCAGCCTGTCTACCTGGGGCTCCCTGTCCTCTACAGACACCAGCTTGTCTAGCTGGGGCTCCCTGTCCTCTACAGACACCAGCCTGTCTACCTGGGGCTCTCTGTCCTCTACAGACACCAGCCTGTCTACCTGGGGCTCCCTGTCCTCTACAGACACCAGCCTGTCTAGCTGGGGCTCCCTGTCCTCTACAGACACCAGCTTGTCTAGCTGGGCCTCCCTGTCCTCTACAGACACCAGCCTGTCTACCTGGGGCTCTCTGTCCTCTACAGGCACCAGCCTGTCTACCTGGGGCTCCCTGTCCTCTACAGACACCAGCCTGTCTACCTGGGGCTCCCTATCCTCTACAGACACCAGCCTGTCTAGCTGGGGCTCCCTGTCCTCTACAGACACCAGCCTGTCTACCTGAGGCTCCCTGTCCCCTACAGACACCAGTCTGTCTACCTGGGGCTCCCTGTCCTCTACAGACACCAGCCTGTCTACCTGGGGCTCCCTGTCCTCTACAGACACCAGTCTGTCTAGCTGGGGCTCCCTGTCCTCTACAGACACCAGCCTGTCTACCTGGGGCTCCCTGTCCTCTACAGACACCAGCCTGTCTAGCTGGGGCTCCCTGTCCTCTACAGACACCAGCCTGTCTAGCTGGGCCTCCCTGTCCTCTACAGACACCAGCCTGTCTACCTGGGGCTCTCTGTCCTCTACAGACACCAGCCTGTCTACCTGGGCCTCCCTGTCCTCTACAGACACCAGTCTGTCTACCTGGGGCTCCCTGTCCTCTACAGACACCAGCCTGTCTACCTGGGGCTCTCTGTCCTCTACAGACACCAGCCTGGCTACCTGGGGCTCCCCGTCCTCTACAGACACCAGCCTGTCTACCTGGGGCTCCCTGTCCTCTACAGACACCAGCCTGTCTACCTGGGGCTCCCTATCCTCTACAGACACCAGCCTGTCTAGCTGGGGCTCCCTGTCCTCTACAGACACCAGCTTGTCTAGCTGGGCCTCCCTGTCCTCTACAGACACCAGCCTGTCTAGCTGGGCCTCCCTGTCCTCTACATACACCAGTCTGTCTACCTGGGGCTCTCTGTCCCCTACAGACACCAGCCTGTCTAGCTGGGCCTCCCTGTCCTCTACATACACCAGTCTGTCTACCTGGGGCTCCCTGTCCTCTACAGACACCAGCCTGTCTACCTGGGGCTCTCTGTCCTCTACAGACACCAGCCTGTCTACCTGGGGCTCCCTGTCCTCTACAGACACCAGCCTGTCTACCTGGGGCTCCCTGTCCTCTACAGACACCAGCCTGTCTACCTGGGGCTCCCTATCCTCTACAGACACCAGCCTGTCTAGCTGGGGCTCCCTGTCCTCTACAGACACCAGCTTGTCTAGCTGGGCCTCCCTGTCCTCTACAGACACCAGCCTGTCTACCTGGGGCTCTCCGTCCTCGACAGACACCAGCCTGTCTAGCTGGGCCTCCCTGTCCTCTACATACACCAGTCTGTCTACCTGGGGCTCTCTGTCCTCTACAGACACCAGCCTGTCTAGCTGGGCCTCCCTGTCCTCTACATACACCAGTCTGTCTACCTGGGGCTCCCTGTACTCTACAGACACCAGTCTGTCTACCTGGGGCTCCCTGTACTCTACAGACACCAGTCTGTCTACCTGGGGCTCCCTGTCCCCTACAGACACCAGTCTGTCTACCTGGGGCTCCCTGTACTCTACAGACACCAGCCTGTCTACCTGGGGCTCCCTGTCCTCTACAGACACTAGCCTGTCTAGCTGGGGCTCCCTGTCCTCTACAGACACCAGCCTGTCTACCTGGGGCTCCCTGTCCTCTACAGACACCAGCCTGTCTAGCTGGGGCTCCCTGTCCTCTACAGACACCAGCCTGTCTAGCTGGGCCTCCCTGTCCTCTACAGACACCAGCCTGTCTACCTGGGGCTCTCTGTCCTCTACAGACACCAGCCTGTCTACCTGGGGCTCCCTGTCCTCTACAGACACCAGCCTGTCTACCTGGGGCTCCCTGTCCTCTACAGACACCAGCCTGTCTACCTGGGGCTCCCTGTGCTCCTCAGACACCGGCCTGTCTAGCTGGGGCTCCCTGTCCTCTACAGACACCAGCCTGTCTACCTGGGGCTCCCTGTCCTCTACAGACACCAACCTGTCTACCTGGGGCTCTCTGTGCTCCTCAGACACCAGCCTGTCTAGCTGGGGCTCCCTGTCCTCTACAGACACCAGCCTGTCTACCTGGGGCTCCCTGTCCTCCTCAGACACCAGCCTGTCTACCTGGGGCTCCCTGTCCTCTACAGACACCAGCCTGTCTACCTGGGGCACCCTGTCCTCTACAGACACCAGCCTGTCTACCTGGGGCTCTCTGTCCTCTACAGACACCAGCCTGTCTAACTAGGGCTCTCTGTCATCTACAGACACCAGCCTGTCTACCTGGGGCTCCCTGTCCTCCTCAGACACCAGCCTGTCTACCTGGGGCTCTCTGTCATCTACAGACACCAGCCTGTCTACCTGGGGCTCTCTGTCCTCTACAGACACCAGCCTGTCTACCTGGGCCTCCCTGTCCTCTACAGACACCAGTCTGTCTACCTGGGGCTCCCTGTCCCCTACAGACACCAGCCTGTCTACCTGAGGCTCCCTGTCCTCTACAGACACCAGCCTGTCTACCTGAGGCTCCCTGTCCTCTACAGACACCAGCCTGTCTACCTGGGGCTCCCTGTCCTCTACAGACACCAGCCTGTCTACCTGGGGCTCCCTGTCCTCTACAGACACCAGCCTGTCTACCTGGAGCTCCCTGTCCTCTACAGTCACCAGCCTGTCTTCCTGGGGCTCTCTGTCCTCTACAGACACCAGCCTGTCTACCTGGGGCTCCCTGTCCTCTACAGACACCAGCCTGTCTCCCTGGAGCTCCCTGTCCTCTACAGACACCAGCCTGTCTTCCTGGGGCTCTCTGTCCTCTACAGACACCAGCCTGTCTACCTGGGGCTCCCTGTCCTCTACAGACACCAGCCTGTCTACCTGGAGCTCCCTGTCCTCTACAGTCACCAGCCTGTCTTCCTGGGGCTCTCTGTCCTCTACAGACACCAGCCTGTCTACCTGGGGCTCCCTGTCCTCTACAGACACCAGCCTGTCTCCCTGGAGCTCCCTGTCCTCTACAGACACCAGCCTGTCTCCCTGGAGCTCCCTGTCCTCTACAGACACCAGCCTGTCTCCCTGGAGCTCCCTGTCCTCTACAGACACCAGCCTGTTTTCCTGGGGCTCTCTGTCCTCTACAGACACCAGCCTGTCTACCTGGGGCTCCCTGTCCTCTACAGACACCAGCCTGTCTACCTGGAGCTCCCTGTCCTCTACAGTCACCAGCCTGTCTTCCTGGGGCTCTCTGTCCTCTACAGACACCAGCCTGTCTACCTGGGGCTCCCTGTCCTCTACAGACACCAGCCTGTCTCCCTGGAGCTCCCTGTCCTCTACAGACACCAGCCTGTCTACCTGGGGCTCCCTGTCCTCTACAGTCACCAGCCTGTCTTCCTGGGGCTCTCTGTCCTCTACAGACACCAGCCTGTCTACCTGGGGCTCCCTGTCCTCTACAGACACCAGCCTGTCTCCCTGGAGCTCCCTGTCCTCTGCAGACACCAGCCTGTCTCCCTGGAGCTCCCTGTCCTCTACAGACACCAGCCTGTCTACCTGAGGCTCCCTATCCTCTACAGACACCAGTCTGTCTACCTGAGGCTCCCTGTCCCCTACATACACCAGTCTGTCTACCTGGGGCTCCCTGTACTCTACAGACACCAGCCTGTCTACCTGGGGCTCCCTGTCCTCTACAGACACCAGCCTGTCTCCCTGGAGCTCCCTGTCCTCTACAGACACCAGCCTGTCTACCTGAGGCTCCCTGTCCCCTACAGACACCAGCCTGTCTCCCTGGAGCTCCCTGTCCTCTATAGACACCAGTCTGTCTACCTGGGGCTCCCTGTACTCTACAGACACCAGTCTGTCTACCTGAGGCTCCCTGTCCCCTACAGACACCAGTCTGTCTACCTGGGGCTCCCTGTACTCTACAGACACCAGTCTGTCTACCTGGGGCTCCCTGTACTCTACAGACACCAGTCTGTCTTCCTGGGGCTCTCTGTCCTCTACAGACACCAGCCTGTCTACCTGGGGCTCCCTGTCCTCTACAGACACCAGCCTGTCTCCCTGGAGCTCCCTGTCCTCTACAGACACCAGCCTGTCTACCTGAGGCTCCCTATCCTCTACGGACACCAGTCTGTCTACCTGAGGCTCCCTGTCCCCTACAGACACCAGTCTGTCTACCTGGGGCTCCCTGTACTCTACAGACACCAGTCTGTCTACCTGAGGCTCCCTGTCCCCTACAGACACCAGTCTGTCTACCTGGGGCTCCCTGTACTCTACAGACACCAGTCTGTCTACCTGAGGCTCCCTGTCCCCTACAGACACCAGTCTGTCTACCTGGGGCTCCCTGTACTCTACAGACACCAGTCTGTCTACCTGGGGCTCCCTGTACTCTACAGACACCAGTCTGTCTACCTGGGGCTCCCTGTACTCTACAGACACCAGTCTGTCTACCTGGGGCTCCCTGTACTCTACAGACACCAGCCTGTCTACCTGGGGCTCCCTGTACTCTACAGACACCAGTCTGTCTACCTGGGGCTCCCTGTACTCTACAGACACCAGTCTGTCTACCTGGGGCTCCCTGTCCCCTACAGACACCAGTCTGTCTACCTGGGGCTCCCTGTACTCTACAGACACCAGCCTGTCTACCTGGGGCTCCCTGTCCTCTACAGACACTAGCCTGTCTAGCTGGGGCTTCCTGTCCTCTACAGACAGTAGCTTGTCTAGCTGGGGTTCTCTGTCCTCTACAGACACCAGCCTGTCTACCTGGGGCTCTCTGTCCTCTACAGACACCAGCCTGTCTACCTGGGCTCCCTGTCCTCTACAGACACCAGCCTGTCTAGCTGGGGCTCCCTGTCCTCTACAGACACCACCCTGTCTACCAGGGGCTCCCTGTCCTCCTCAGACACCAGCCTGTCTACTTGGGGCTCTCTGTCCTCTACAGACACCAGCCTGTCTACCTGGGGCTCCCTGTCCTCTACATACACCAGCTTGTCTACCTGGGGCTCTGTCGTCTACAGACACTTGCCAGTCTACCTGGGGCTCTCTGTCATCTACAGACACTTGCCTGTCCACCTGGGGCTCTCTGGCATCTACAGACACCAGTCTGTCTTCCTGGGGCTCTCTGTCCTCTACAGACACCTGCCTGTCTACCTGGGGCTCCCTGTCCTCTACAGACACCAGCCTGTCTACCTGGGGCTTCCTGTCCTCTACAGACACCAGCCTGTCTACCTGGGGCTCTCTGTCCTCTACAGACACCAGCCTGTCTACCTGGGGCTCCCTGTCCTCTACAGACACCAGCCTGTCTGCCTGGGGCTTTCTGTCCTCTACAAACACCAGCCTGTCTACCTGGGGCTTCCTGTCCTCTACAGACAGTAGCTTGTCTAGCTGGGGTTCTCTGTCCTCTACAGACACCAGCCTGTCTACCTGGGGCTCTGTCCTCTACAGACACCAGCCTGTCTACCTGGGCTCCCTGTCCTCTACAGACACCAGCCTGTCTAGCTGGGGCTCCCTGTCCTCTACAGACACCACCCTGTCTACCAGGGGCTCCCTGTCCTCCTCAGACACCAGCCTGTCTACTTGGGGCTCTCTGTCCTCTACAGACACCAGCCTGTCTACCTGGGGCTCCCTGTCCTCTACATACACCAGCTTGTCTACCTGGGGCTCTGTCGTCTACAGACACTTGCCAGTCTACCTGGGGCTCTCTGTCATCTACAGACACTTGCCTGTCCACCTGGGGCTCTCTGGCATCTACAGACACCAGCCTGTCTTCCTGGGGCTCTCTGTCCTCTACAGACACCTGCCTGTCTACCTGGGGCTCCCTGTCCTCTACAGACACCAGCCTGTCTACCTGGGGCTTCCTGTCCTCTACAGACACCAGCCTGTCTACCTGGGGCTCTCTGTCCTCTACAGACACCAGCCTGTCTACCTGGGGCTCCCTGTCCTCTACAGACACCAGCCTGTCTGCCTGGGGCTTTCTGTCCTCTACAAACACCAGCCTGTCTACCTGGGGCTCCCTGTCCTCTACAGACACCAACCTGTCTTCCTGGGGCTCCCTGTCCTCTACAGACACCAGCCTTTCTAGCTGGGGCTCTCTGTCCTCTACAGACACCAGGTTGTCTACCTGGGGCTCCCTGTCCTCTACAGACACCAGCCTGTCTACCTGGGGCTCTCTGTCCTCTACAGACACCAGCCTGTCTACCTGGGGTTCCCTGTCCTCTACAGACACCAATCTGTCTACCGGGGGCTCCCTGTCCTCTACAGACACCAATCTGTCTACCGGGGGCTCCCTGTCCTCTACAGACACCAGCCTGTCTACCTGGGGCTCCCTGTCCTCTACAGACACCAGCCTGTCTACCGGGGGCTCCCTGTCCTCTACAGACACCAATCTGTCTACCTGGGGCTCCCTGTCCTCTACAGACACCAGCCTGTCTACCTGGGGCTCCCTGTCCTCTACAGACACCAGCCTGTCTACCTGGGGCTCCCTGTCCCCTACAGACACCAGCCTGTCTACCTGGGGCTCCCTGTCCTCTACAGACACCAGCTTGTCTAGCTGGGGCTCCCTGTCCTCTACAGACACCCAACCTGTCTTCCTGGGGCTCCCTGTCCTCTACAGACACCAGCCTGTCTACCTGGGGCTCTCTGTCCTCTACAGACACCAGCCTGTTTACCTGGGGCTCCCTGTCCTCTACAGACACCAGCCTGTCTACCTGGGGCTCCCTGTCCTCCACAGACACCAGCCTGTCTACCTGGGGCTCTCTGTCCTCTACAGACACCAGCCTGTCTACCTAGAGCTCTCTGTCCTCTACAGACACCAGCCTGTCTAGCTGGACCTCCCTGTCCTCTACAGACACCAGCCTGTCTACCTGGGGCTCTCTGTCCTCTACAGACACCAGCCTGTCTACCTGGGTCTCTCTGTCCTCTACAGACACCAGCTTGTCTAGCTGGGCCTCCCTGTCCTCTACAGACACCAGCCTGTCTACCTGGGGCTATCTGTCCTCTACAGACACCAGCCTGTCTACCTGGGGCTATCTGTCCTCTACAGACACCAGCCGGTCTGCCTGAGGCTTCCTGTCCTCTACAGACACCAGCCTGTCTACCTGGGGCTCCCTGTCCTCTACAGACACCAGCCTGTCTACCTGGGGCTCCCTGTCCTCTACAGACACCAGCTTGTCTACCTGGGGCTCGCTGTCCTCTACAGACACCAGCCTGTCTACCTGGGGCTCCCTGTCCTCTACAGACACCAGCCTGTCTACCTGGGGCTCCCTGTCCTCTACAGACACCAGCCTGTCTACCTGGGCCTCTCTGTCCTTTACAAACACCAACCTGTCTTCCTGGGGCTATCTGTCGTCTACAGACACCAGCCTGTCTACCTGGGGCTCCCTATCCTCTACAGACACCAGCCTGTCTACCGGGGGCTCCCTGTCCTCTACAGACACCAGCCTGTCTACCTGAGGCTCTCTGTCCTCTTCAGTCACCAGCCTGTCTACCGGGGGCTCCCTGTCCTCTACAGACACCAGTCTGTCTTCCTGGGGCTCCCTGTCCTCTACAGTCACCAGCCTGTCTACCGGGGGCTCCCTGTCCTCTACAGACACCAACCTGTCTTCCTGGGGCTCCCTGTCCTCTACAGACACCAGCCTGTCTACCTGGGGCTCCCTGTCCTCTACAGACACCAACCTGTCTTCCTGGGGCTCCCTGTCCTCTAGAGACACCAGCCTGTCTACCGGGGGCTCCCTGTCCTCTACAGACACCAACCTGTCTTCCTGGGGCTCCCTGTCCTCTACAGACACCAGCCTGTCTACCGGGGGCTCCCTGTCCTCTACAGTCACCAGCCTGTCTACCGGGGGCTCCCTGTCCTCTACAGACACCAACCTGTCTTCCTGGGGCTCCCTGTCCTCTACAGACACCAGCCTGTCTACCTGGGGCTCTCTGTCCACTACAGACACCAGCCTGTCTACCTGGGGATCCCTATCCTCTACAGACACCAGCCTGTCTACCTGGGGCTCTGTCCTCTACAGACACCAGCCTGTCTACCTGGGGCTCCCTGTCCTCTACAGACACCAATCTGTCTACCGGGGGCTCCCTGTCCTCTACAGACACCAATCTGTCTACCGGGGGCTCCCTGTCCTCTACAGACACCAGCCTGTCTACCTGGGGCTCCCTGTCCTCTACAGACACCAATCTGTCTACCGGGGGCTCCCTGTCCTCTACAGACACCAATCTGTCTACCTGGGGCTCCCTGTCCTCTACAGACACCAGCCTGTCTACCTGGGGCTCCCTGTCCTCTACAGACACCAGCCTATCTACCTGGGGCTCCCTGTCCCCTACAGACACCAGCCTGTCTACCTGAGGCTCCCTGTCCTCTACAGTCACCAGCCTGTCTACCGGGGGCTCCCTGTCCTCTACAGACACCAACCTGTCTTCCTGGGGCTCCCTGTCCTCTACAGACACCCAGCCTGTCTACCTGGGGCTCTCTGTCCTCTACAGACACCAGCCTGTCTACCTGGGGCTCCCTGTCCTCTACAGACACCAGCCTGTCTACCTGGGGCTCTCTGTCCTCTACAGACACCAGCCTGTCTACCTGGGGCTCCCTATCCTCTACAGACACCAGCCTGTCTACCTGGGGCTCCCTGTCCTCTACAGACACCAGCCTGTCTACCTGGGGCTCTCTGTCCTCTACAGACACCAATCTGTCTACCGGGGGCTCCCTGTCCTCTACAGACACAAACCTGTCTTCCTGGGGCTATCTATCCTCTACCTGCCACCCTTCGCTCCGTACGTGGGGCTCTCTGCCACCCACCCCCAAAATCCAAACCCCCACGCTCCTTCCCGAGCCCCCACCCCGCTCTCCCTAACCGTTCCTACCTGGGGCTCCGAGTCCGCCCATGCCCCCGGTGGGGCGGTAGGCTCTCTGCGCAGGCTCCCGCCCTCCGGCCGCTACGGTCGCCATCACCTGCCCCGTCGGCGCTTGGCGGCGGCCCGCCGGCCCGGGGCTGCGGGTCCGCCCACCCCCGGCCCCGGCCCCAGCCCCGGCCTCGGCCCCGGCCCCGGCCCCGGCCCAGGGCCCGGTCCCGGCCCCGGCCCAGGGCCCGGTCCCGGCCCCGGCCCCGGCGCCCAGCCCCACCCCTGGCCCGGAGAGCGCCGGGGACACCCCCCGCCGCCGCCAGGGAACCCCACTCTCCACCTCCAGCAGCGCCACCTGCAGGCAAAGAGAATAGATGAGATTGGATCCAACAACAGGAACACGTGACGAGCGCCCTTCTACACTGAGACCGCATGTCCAAGTTCATGTC
>OZ025252.1:2609376-2642201 GCA_964019135.1 Arenicola marina
ATGCCGTGTAAGGCAGCGGACGTCGCTCTATGTGTACACTGATATATGCCGTGCAAGGCAGAGGACGTCGCTCTATGTGTACACTGATATATGCCGTGTAAGGCAGAGGACGTCGCTCTATGTGTACACTGATATATGCCGTGTACGGCAGCGGACGTCGCTCTATGTGTACACTGATATATGCCGTGTAAGGCAGCGGACGTCGCTCTATGGGTACACTGATATATGCCGTTGTAAGGCAGCGGACGTCGCTCTGTGTGTACACTGATATATGCCGTGTAAGGCAGAGGACGTCGCTCTATGTGTACACTGATATATGTCGTGTAAAGCAGAGGACGTCGCTCTATGTGTACACTGATATATGCCGTATAAGGCAGCGGACGTCGCTCTATGTGTACACTGATATCTGCCGTGTAAGGCAGAGGACGTCGCTCTATGTGTACACTGATATATGCCGTATAAGGCAGCGGACGTCGCTCTATGTGTACACTGATATATGCCGTATAAGGCAGCGGACGTCGCTCTATGTGTACACTGATATATGCCGTGTACGGCAGCGGACGTCGCTCTATGTGTACACTGATATATGCCGTGTAAGGCAGAGGACGTCGCTCTGTGTACACTGATGTATGCCGTGTAAGGCAGCGGACGTCGCTCTATGTGTACACTGATATATGCCGTGTAAGGCAGCGGACGTCGCTCTGTGTGTACACTGATATATGCCGTGTAAAGCAGAGGACGTCGCTCTATGTGTACACTGATATATGCCGTGTAAGGCAGAGGACGTCGCTCTATGTGTACACTGATATATGCCGTGTAAGGCAGCGGACGTCGCTCTATGTGTACACTGATATATGCCGTGTACGGCAGCGGACGTCACTCTGTGTGTACACTGATATTTGCCGTGTAATGCAGCGGACGTCACTCTGTGTGTACACTGATATATGCCGTGTAAGGCAGCGGACGTCGCTCTATGTGTACACTGATATATGCCGTGTAAGGCAGCGGACGTCACTCTGTGTGTACACTGATATATGCCGTGCAAGGCAGAGGACGTCGCTCTATGTGTACACTGATATATGCCGTGTAAGGCAGCGGACGTCGCTCTATGTGTACACTGATATATGCCGTGCAAGGCAGCGGACGTCACTCTGTGTGTACACTGATATATGCCGTGTACGGCAGCGGACGTCACTCTGTGTGTACACTGATATATGCCGTGTAAGGCAGCGGACGTCACTCTATGTGTACACTGATATATGCCGTGCAAGGCAGCGGACGTCACTCTGTGTGTACACTGATATATGCCGTGTACGGCAGCGGACGTCACTCTGTGTGTACACTGATATATGCCGTGTACGGCAGCGGACGTCACTCTGTGTGTACACTGATATATGCCGTGTACGGCAGCGGACGTCACTCTGTGTGTACACTGATATTTGCCGTGTAATGCAGCGGACGTCACTCTGTGTGTACACTGATATATGCCGTGTAAGGCAGCGGACGTCGCTCTATGGGTACACTGATATATGCCGTGCAAGGCAGCGGACGTCGCTCTATGTGTACACTGATATATGCCGTGCAAGGCAGCGGGACGTCACTCTGTGTGTACACTGATATATGCCGTGTAAGGCAGAGGACGTCGCTCTATGTGTACACTGATATATGCTGTGTAAGGCAGCGGACGTCACTCTGTGTGTACACTGATATATGCCGTGCAAGGCAGCGGACGTCACTGTGTGTACACTGATATATGCCGTGTAAGGCAGCGGACGTCACTCTGTGTGTACACTGATATTTGCCGTGCAAGGCAGCGGACGTCACTCTGTGTGTACACTGATATTTGCCGTGCAAGGCAGCGGACGTCGCTCTATGTGTACACTGATATATGCCGTGTAAGGCAGCGGACGTCACTCTATGTGTACACTGATATATGCCGTGTAAGGCAGCGGACGTCGCTCTATGTGTACACTGATATATGCCGTGTAAGGCAGCGGACGTCGCTCTATGGGTACACTGATATATGCCGTGTAAGGCAGCGGACGTCGCTCTATGTGTACACTGATATATGCCGTGTAAGGCAGCGGACGTCACTCTATGTGTACACTGATATATGCCGTGTAAGGCAGCGGACGTCGCTCTATGGGTACACTGATATATGCCGTGTAAGGCAGCGGACGTCGCTCTATGTGTACACTGATATATGCCGTGTAAGGCAGCGGACGTCGCTCTATGTGTACACTGATATATGCCGTGTAAGGCAGCGGACGTCGCTCTATGTGTACACTGATATATGCCGTGTACGGCAGCGGACGTCACTCTGTGTGTGCGTGTACATCTATGTGACGTACAACGGTGCTAAATAGATAAAACGAGACCAGAGCCCCCTACCCCCCCCCCCCGCCCCCACCACCCTCCCGCTATGTCTTCGCTGACGTCCGCTGCCTTACACCAAATAACTTGTATGGAACAGAAATTCTTTGCTTACACGGCAGTATGTACCACACTGACTGTTGTGACCACGTGTCTGATGAGCAGTGACCAGTACCTCCGCCCCCCCCCCCCCACCCCTCCGCACACACTCACACACACGTTCCCTGCCACAGTGTATCGGCGTATCATGCTCAGTTGCGTAACACATGTCATGTTATTATATATATTATATGTGAGTGAATAAACAAATTCACCGAAATAATGGTCTTCAAGCCGTAATTAAGAGTTCTCTAACCATTCGATCAGAGCCTACTTGGGCACGTTGGTTACTGGTTAATCATCGCAATTGTGGGTTCACCCATGAGGACCTGTTATTTACAGAAGACACTTCATCCATATAACTTATTGTCCTTGACATTCAGCAATAGAGTAAATGTGCTCCGTACCGTATGACGTCACTGTGACCTTGACCAATGACCGATTCGTTCCGAATTAGGACCTTGACCTCACTTTTGTATGTTGTGTATTTTGATGAAGATTGACAAGATTGAGTTTCCCTTAGACTTAATCATTGCCCTTTTGGTTGCCATGGAAGCTACCGATACCGAGTAGGATACCAGTAAAACTCCCACAGCTCCTAGGGGTTGGTTTGAATCCCATCTGGCACGGACTTTCTAATACGGGTCATATGCCAAATCCGAGAAAACGCTGAATGTTGGCGTCCTTGTAACTTTGTAACATTAAGTTGGTTGGTTAGTTTGTTGTATATTCGGGACGCTTTAACCACTTTTAGTCATATCGCGTCACTGGGAGAAGAAAGGGAGAGTGGAGCCATGTCCCGGGGGTAACACCCTACTCTTTGCGAAGAAAGACATGGGATCCTTATCCTGCGACCACACAGACAGCTTTGTAATATTGAAGGCGCCAGGTGGGCAAATATGACGTCATCTTTGTCCTTGGCCATTGTCCGGTAGATCACGTGATCGAGAGTTCTCCGAGTCGAGTACTCTACTTCTCCGCCAGGGTGGCACTCCCTCACACAACACGGCGCTTCCCTCTCTCCCATGTAAACGCGTTTTAGATTATTGACGCTGTCAATATAACAGTGGATACTCGCTTTTTAACTTGGTACCATGCTCAGGATTGCATGAGTTATCTGTGTGTTCATCATTAATCAAAGCAACAGTCATACACCTCTACCTCTAGACTACAGACCCCCCCCCCCCCAACCCAACCACCCCTTCCATCACCATGGGCATTCTCGCTCGTTCTCCAATCCCTAAACACGCCCTGCAGACAATTAACGTAATCTCTAGCCCCGCCCCCCCCCCCCCAAAAGAAAACCCACCACCACCACTGACAGACTCCTCGAACGGCTGACAGGAAGCGGCATTCTCCTCAGAGCTATTTGGTTGCCGCCCCGGAACCGGAAAAAAGGCGTATGGAGAGCATGGGAGGTAGCCGGTGGGGGAGGCGGGGGCGGTGGGGGGGGGGGGGGCTTATTACGGTACGAGTCGATTTCTAG
Organism: Arenicola marina; assembly: GCA_964019135.1. Classification (NCBI taxonomy): domain Eukaryota; kingdom Metazoa; phylum Annelida; class Polychaeta; family Arenicolidae; genus Arenicola; species Arenicola marina. The sequence continues at coordinate 2,613,335 of OZ025252.1, forward strand.
GTTTGTATTAGGAACAATTGACGGTAACCTCAACGCACACGGTAATAGGGTATGTAAGTGACATCACGGACAGCGCGCGCTCACCTCCAGCGAATTCGGTTTTGGGTACATGACGCTTCACCGCCCCATATACAAAGCATAGGGAGCTCTTTGTAATGGTGTGAAACGCACAGAAAACCAGCGTCTTGCGATTTAAAACTAGTACGAGTATGAAGGTACACCCCTAAACATTTATTCCATATGGTTTTCAAATCTAACATTGCATTCATATCTCAAACATCAGTGAGTCTAGTTTGAGGCCCATAGTAAAGTATAGGGACCCGCTGACGCGTTGTACCCAGAACGGTTGTTTCTAGAGGTGAGCGCGCGCTGTCTGTGACGTCACTTACAGACCCTATAGCGGCTCCCGTTTACCGGTCACGAGGAACTGAGCGCTCGCGAGACTTGCAGCGGGGGATTTAGTCTTCCCGTCCACCAAGCTCCCCGCACGGTGGCGCTACGCAAGCTCCACCTTTACCGCTGCTGTCGGCCGAAGGCAAATTTCAAGGTGCTTGAAGAACGGTCAAATCAGCTGTAATTTTATGCAGCATTATAATTTTCAATCATAAAACATAAAATTAACGAGGTCTGTGCAAATATCTTGTACCCTTTCGAAAAAAAACCAAAAAAACTCCTACTTATAAATGCGGCGCATTTTTCTATCAATTTGCGCAGCGCCGCCCTGACGCGCGAGCGTGAAAATGCATTGAGGAAGTAGGCGACAACAGTTATAATGGAGCCCTAGCGGAGCGAGTCGAAGGCAGAGTGCCTGCCCACATACCTTCAGCTCTTGAACTAACTGGGCCGTCTTGAACTATCTGGGCCGTCTTGAACTACCTGGGCGGTCTTGAACTAACTGGGCCGTCTTGAACTAACTGGGCCGTTTTGAACTAACTGGGCCGTCTTGAACTACCTGGGCCGTCTTGAACTAACTGGGCCGTCTTGAACTAACTAGGCCATCTTGAACTAACTGGGCCGTCTTGAACTAACTGGGCCGTCTTGAACTAACTGGGCCGTCTTAAACTACCTGGGCCGTCTTGAACTAACTGGGCCGTCTTGAACTATCTGGGCCGTCTTGACCTAACTGGGCCGTCTTGAACTATCTGGGCCGTCTTGAACTAACTGGGCCGTCTTGAACTAACTGGGCCGTCTTGAACTAACTGGGCCGTCTTGAACTAACTGGGCCGTCTTGAACTAACTGGGCAGTCTTGAACTAACTGGGCCGTCTTGAACTAACTGGGCCGTCTTGAACTAACTGGACCGTCTTGAACTAACTGGGCCGTCTTGAACTAACTGGGCTGTCTTGAACTAACTGGGCCGTCTTGAACTAACTGGGCCGTCTTGAACTACCTGGGCCGTCTTGAACTAACTGGGCCGTCTTGAACTAACTGGGCAGTCTTGAACTAACTGGGCCGTCTTGAACTAACTGGGCCGTCTTGAACTAACTGGGCTGTCTTGATCTAACTGGGCTGTCTTGAACTAACTGGGCCGTCTTGAACTAACTGGGCCGTCTTGAACTACCTGGGCCGTCTTGAACTAACTGGGCCGTCTTGAACTAACTGGACAGTCTTGAACTACCTGGGCAGTCTTGAACTAACTGGGCTGTCTTGAACTAACTGGGCCGTCTTGAACTAACTGGGCCGTCTTGAACTAACGAGGCCGTTTTGAACTAACTGGGCCGTCTTGAACTAACTAGGCCGTTTTGAACAAACTAGGCCGTCTTGAACTAACTGGGCCTGGTATAAAACAATGTGTTATCTCTTGTGTTATAACGGTTATCTGTAGCTTGGTGTCAAATTTAGCCATTTTTACAGAAAAAAAAAGGTTAATTTAAAATGAGATATATGATTGTTTCCAATTAGCTTACACGTGCTTTTCTACTAGAAAGTGTATCTAGGGTAGTAGACGGTAATTTTAACTCAGGTCCCCACGCAAACCATCCAACGTTACAAAGATGACCCACAGCATAGGTCTTTGCCTGCGGATTTCTCGTTGTGATAATATCCCTTCTAGACATTCGAGAACAAATATGACAGGGAGAATTGCCTGTTCCTACAGTGGACTGGTCGGTGGTCCCTGGGCAGTGACTCCTTAATTGGCGGTGACCCTCACCTGGTCGTGCTCTAAGTCGTCTGTTTCCCCCAGAGTGTCCTCCGCCAGGCTGTCGTCTGCTTCCGTTCCCGCTCTTTTTTCCGGCGGGTGAATGCCCGCCAAGAGGCGCGAGCGAATCTGCTGTCGAAAATCTGTAGGCAAGGAGGGGGGGGGGGGATAATGTGATTAATCTCATTGAGAAAGCCAGTAATTTCCTGTCGCTTCCACTAGGAATTCAAGTCCTACATAATTAGACTTCGTATTTGTTTTAGTTTTAAGGTACCGTGTGTGAATTTACTGATCATCGATTAATTTATTTGGCATAAAATCAAACTGTACATACTGTATGATATAAAGATTCACCCAGTGAACGGACGTTTCCGTGATACACCATGTACATGTAGAGAGTGGACTAATATTACAATGACAGGCGTTAGTTTGAAAGACGCTATATGTTACCGAGGGAACCGCTAACAGCGGCGGTTATCGGCTGGGTATCTCAAGCGTAGGCTCATCATTGGCACTGGTGCCAGGCGAAGGCTAAAGGGAGGTATGCATGTAACCGGCCTGAGACGATACTGTTAGCATTATGGAAGCATGCGGTGGCCGAGATAGAGGCAGTCGGAGCTGAGGCGATTTGTTATCACGCCAGTTTAAGCCAGTTTAATCCATAGAACTGGATCCGAGGAACGTTAAAGCAGCCTATTCACATGCGCCATCTTAGAGTTTTAACATTTTAGAATCAAGAGTAAAAGAATCTCAAAATGATGATGCATATGTTTTGTATCTCTTTGAGTCTGTAAAACAACAATTTAAACATAAAACTGCGCGATCGACATCACACAGAATATCGAACAGCGAACAGGCGCGCAGGGATATAAACCGGCCAACAACTTCTGCTCCAGTGAACAAATTTGCTTCTCTCCGGATAGCCCACAGGCTTTCAGACTTTAAATTCAAGACAGAACTTACTTATTTGACATGGAAAAGAGGTTGGTAATACCAAAAATTACAGAATATATTACATTAATGCAATAGTGAAGCGAGATTACACCATGCCCGTCATGTGGCGCCACCGTTCGTTTTATTCATTGACATTAATTCATTATGTAAAAAGGATGCCCTTACATCCTCAGATTCTCGTCTTCACGTGTTTTAGAGGCTACAGTCTCGATCTACTCTTGTCGTTTTTAATCAGGGGTATTTGCGTACAGGTGGAGGGAAGGGATGAATCTAGATTAAGGCATAGGCTGCAGTTCTACGCCATGTTTGTGGACAGGAGGTGAATCGAAATCCCTGGGAGAATCAAATGAAACGAAGTTAAGACGTACTTTTGACGTCATATTTAGATTTACTTTAGACGGCATATTAAGACTTACTTTAGACGTCATATTAAGACGTACTCTAGACGTCATATTAAGACTTACTTGAGACGTCATATTTATACTAACTCTATACGTCATATTTAAATTAAATGTAGACGTTATATTTTTGCTTTTAAACTGCTGGAATGACCCCTCTTAATATTAACTCTAGACGTCATATTTGGACATACATTATACATCATATTTAGACTTATTTTAGATGTCATATTTACTTTAGACGTAATTTTAGACTTACCGGTCTCGAACTTGGGGCGCGGCACTTCGCCCTCACTGCGCATGCTCAGCAGCCACTGGCCCTCGGAGAGACGGTCGTTCACGGTCTCCGTGAGGGTGGAGTCCGGAGGGGGGGACCCTTCAGAGCTGGCGCTGGAGAGGGGCCGGCGGGGGGCCGGAGAGCGCGACCCCGGCTGGGGCGCCTCACGGACAGGGGTAACCACGTGGTCCGCCTCCAATAAGTCGTCTGCTTCCACGTCCGCGGCTACGGAAAGCCCACTGTGGCGGAAATGAGGTGCGTGAAGGGTCGCACTTTTACCCAGTAAATGTCGCATAAGGGGCAAAAACTATATAATTCAAGTAAATAAGGCAATTACGTTGTCTGGGAGGACAGCGTAGGGACACTGTATGTCTCGTGCCAAGTCTCATGAATTTCAGGTGCGTGATAAGAAATACATGTATATGCAAAAAATTATTTCAAGCCACACCTTTAACAAAACACAAAATTGTGCAAAAGAGGCATTCTTAAATGATAAATAATCACTACGTGATTAGTTGCCGTATGTTACAAGTTTAAAACATCTACCGATATAGCATGCAACACTATTGCTTAACCTGCTGGAATGACCCCTCTTAATATTAGATATTATTATTGTATAGATATTATTAATATTAGAAGTCCTAACAAGACAGATGGCCATTCAAATTCAGTACACACCCGCAAAAGGGTGATTGTTGTACTAAAAACACTAAGGAGAGTACTACGTGAGCTATCCTCAAACCACTCAAGATATATGTGCATTTCCTTGGGGCTGTACGTCCCCTTCAATGGCTGCAGCTGCGCGCCGTGGAACGCTGACAGCCGACGTCAGCAAAGGTTAAACGGTACATATATAAACACTCACTCGGCCTTGACCTCTGCCTCGTCTTGGTGGTCCGGGTTCTCCTCGGCGACCGGTGAGTCGGGGTTCCCCCAGGGTTGGGGGGACGTGACGAGGGGCGTGGAGGGTGGGGCGGCGGCGGCGGGGGGTGGCGTGCCGGGGTGGGGGGTGAGATCCCCGGGGGTGGGCGCCCGGCTGGAGGGTGATGGGGTGCAGACCGCCAAGAGCTCCTCCTCCTCCGCGGGGGGCGGGGTGGCGGGAGGGGTGGTGACGTCATATCTCGCGGGCGCCATGGCAACAGGAGACGGTGGCTCTACCAGGTCTTCGTGAGAGAAAAGAAGAAATATTGTGTCAGTCAGGGCCTCCGTCGCGGCGTCTTGAGGCACTCTGCCTGTCGCTGCTAATTACCACAGTTGCCATGACTACACCCGCTGTAAACCTGCACCTCCTACAGCACTGGCTTTTTTGCCTGCTGCCCATCGCGCAACCACAAATCCCGCGACGCGATATTAAAGCGGGTGACCAACCTAATTTAATCACGATCTGCACCGAAAGTTTACATCTTAAAATTAAATTGGTGAGTGTTAACGCTTCGTTTCGCTGACTGGTAAGCAGAAGAAAATTAAGGCAACCCGCCCCCATCAATGTTAAGAAGAGCGCCATTTTGCCGGGAGCAGTGACGCATATTGTGACTATTCATATGGCGCCGCCTTACGTTATAACTCGCGGAGAGAGAGATCAGAGCCGCAATTTACAGATGAACAGCGGCAGTTCCAAGCCGCGCAGTAGCGCAAGATCTTAGTCTTTCATGGAAAAGTACCGTCCTAACACATTGATATAAATCTTGCGACGATTGACTCCGCACCAATGCCATGATTGGAGTTACATCCGCAGCTATTTATATTAGCGATTATCACGCGCTCTTGTTTTGCTCACACAATAGACGCAATTTCCGGTTTGAATAAATTAGAGTATCGCCTCCTGATTGGTCAATCACAGATACGCCTACAAAAAGACCTGCCGCCTGGGTAGGCGGCGAAATCGTGCCTGGCGGTCACTTCTAAATTTTATTGAGAGCTACAGACAAAATGAAAAATTCTGTAATTTGGGGGATAGACAATTGGGTATAATATGAATCGGTAAAGCAGCGTTAGAGGTCAGGCTGGTGGTTCCCTTTAACAAACCGGAAGTCTCATTTATAGTTGTGATGAGCAAATCTATGTCTAGTTCTTCGGCAATCAGCAATCCTTTTACCGATCCATTAAACTCTTCTTACTAACAGGCGTACATGTGGTGTTGCAGGTATGTGAGTCCCAAGCTAATTAACTATATTAATTAACTAATAAACAGATATATGTTACATTAATTATAAAATGTAATTGCATGCGTTGCCAAATCGTAACGAATATTGGATGAAATGCAGGTAAATCGATGAAAAATAATGGGCCATTTATTACTATTGACCAAGAAAATCATTTGTTACGTATTATGTTATATTATTTTGTTAAGCTAATCCTACAGCAATATTTTTCTGAGAATGAGGGATAATATGTAGTTAAAACCGAATCGCAAATACATAAGTTTGCAATGATTCGGAGGTCACGTGTTCACCAGACCGGTGCATCTCGTGTCGCTTTCTTGCGTACTACGTCACTTTTTTAACATAACAAATGACATGTTTTAAGCCACTTTTGTGCACATGAATACGGCCCATGTACAGAGGCCAGAGTTTGTACCCACAACTCTTTCATCTGCAGCGCAACCAGCTTACCAAGTTAGCTATGGAGACTCCCTTTAACATGAAAACAGAAAATGACGTCTCAAGTGCGCGTGAACATCGCAAATATAAATAGCTGCGATTCGAACACAAATCATGGCTTTTTTACGGAGATAACCGCTGCAAGAGATATATCAGTATGTTTGGATGCTATGTTTCCATGAAACGCTAAGATCATGGTCTACTGCGCGGCTTGGAACTGCCACAATTCCTCCGTAAATCGCGGCCCTGATCTCTTATTTCACGCGTTTCCCCCGAACGTACTTCGAGTGTGAAGAGTTCCCTCCGCGAGATAATGTCCAGTTCCAACGTAAGGCGGCGCCACATGAAGGGTCACAATATACGTCACTTGCTCCAGCAAAAGGGTTGGCTTATTTTCTTTTTCTCCTTACCAGTCGGCCGAAACGAAGCGTTAACACTCGCCAAATCAATTTTAAGATGTTGGGTTGGACACCCGTTTTAAAGGGTTAGTGAGACCAAGATCCTCGGTGTTTGCTCAGTGCCTTCTCAGCAACAATTTCAGTAGCGATGCTTAGTGAATGCTTACCCTCTGTTGCAGCAGCTACTGCCGCGGATGACGTCACAAAGGGTGTGATCATTCCAAGGTCTTCCACCAGTGACGGGGTGGGGGTGACGTCAGGGGTGCGGGGAGGTGAGGTGGTGACCCGGGGGTCGCTGAGGGTGGGGGACTGCCTCGGTGTGGGTTCTGGGGTGGGCACGGGGGTCGCCATCAACTGTTCAGGGTAAAGAGAGTGTCGATAAAGACAATGGTAAGCACCTCACTATAATGACATGCAACATACATCCCAGGGAGAGTTTGTCAGTAAGAGGGGTCTGAAAGTGGGGGTCTTGTGTCCAGTGTTGGTTTTTTTTTTAAAAATTACGACGTTCCGTGTCGTTTTTTGGCTAAATTCAGTGCGTTTATTTTTATTTTTATTTTAAATGCCAGTGCATGTGTCTATGTCGCTTTTTCAGATCCTCAATGTCGGAATTCGGGGGTCAAGGTCGAATGTAGATTTTTCAAATATGCCTGTGTCGCGTGTCGCAATTTACCCCATCCAGACCCCTAGTAATGAGTATGGGTGGCGTATGATGGGTTGGTTGGTTGTATATTCTGGACGCTTTAACCACTTTTGGTCATATCGCGTCATTGGGAGAAGGAAGGAAGAGTGGAGCCATGTCCCCGGGGGTAACCCCCCCCCGGGGGTAACCCCCTACTCTTAGCGAAGAAGGACATTGGATCTATATCCTGCGACCACACAGACATGGCCACAGCAGGGCTCGAACCACCGATCCACGTGCCGTTAGGCTCTCAGGTGGCCAGAGCGCTCAAGGCCAGCGCTCTAACGCACTGAGGTACCGGGCCGGCCCCTTGCGAAATAGGAAAGCTGCGGTGGGGGGTTTATCCTGCAAAGGATCCGTCGTCTCGATAATATGATGTTTATCTTTCAGTGAGTAAGGAAATGTTGTCCGTGCTTTAGGCCAGACGCGTTTGTGCACGTGAAGAAAGTAATTTTGGCGTTGTATGTTAAAAACGTATGTTTGGTGCTTAGACCAATTTAGTGCTCATGAAGAATATACTTTCGGCGTTTTAGTCCACTTTTGTGTACATGGAAATTGTACTTTCAGGTCGAGTGTGAGCACGTGAAGGCCGGCACTTGGCCCTATCACAGAACGAGGTAAGATGATACCAAATCGTTTCCCTTCCTCCTGGGGATGGGGACAGAGATGGGGATAGGGACAGAGATAGGGATAGGGACAGAGATAGGGATGGGGACAGAGATGGGGATGGGGATGGGGATAGGGATGGGGATGGAGATGGGGGTGGGGATGGGGATAGGGATGGGGATGGGGACAGAGATGGGGATAGGGATGGGGATGGTGACAGAGATGGGGATGGGGACAGAGATGGGGATGGGGATGGAGATGGGGATTGGGATAGGGATGGGGATGGAGATGGGGGTGGGGATGGGGATGGTGACAGAGATGGGGATGGGGACAGAGATAGGCAATGGGACAGAGATGGGGATGGGGGTGGGGATGGGGATGGGGATTGGGATAGGGATGGGGATAGGATTGGGAATGGGGGTGGGATGGGGATGGAGATGGAGATGGCGGTGGGGATGGGGATGGGGATGGGGATGGGGATGGGGATAGGGATTGGGATGGGGATGGGGACAGAGATAGGGATGGGGACAGAGATAGGGATGGAGACAGAGATGGGGATAGGGATGGGGACAGAGATGGGGATGGGGATAGGGGTGGGGGTGGGGATGGGGATAGGAGTGGGGGTGGGGATGGAGATGGGAATAGGGATGGGGATGGGGATGGGGATGGGGATGGGATTGGGAATGTGGGTGGGATGGGGATGGGGATGGGGATGGGGATGGGAATGGGGGTGGGATGGGGATGGGGATGGGGATGGGGATGGGATTGGGAATGGGGGTGGGATGGGGATGGGGATGGGGATGGGGATGGGGATGGGGATGGCGATAGGGTGGGGGACAGGGATCGGAGCGGGCGTCGATACATGAATATGCTTCCAAACATCAGATGCGGGCACACAATGGGAAGGCCAACTAATCCACGCCTGCCCAGTAAGTACTGCAATTTTCTCTGTGGTCCCCAAACTGGGTCAGCGTGCTTTGCGCCCTCTGGACATACGCAGGACTCTCTCATTAATGGGTGTGGTGTCAGCCCTGGGTCGGATTACCTACCAACTAACTAAACACGGCTCACACACGGCTCAAGGCGGAGTGGGAATAATGGTGACCTTGGCCTGTGGTGACACCACGGACCAATAGATCTCCCTACAAAGAGCTGAGGTATGTCTTAAGGCCATTGTTGCCGGCCTGCGATTAACCTCTCAATCGGGGAAAAACGTAGTGACAGATATAGATGTGTCCGATAAGTAGCTCACTCCGACAATAGTTTGTCGTCCCTACGTAGGTATAACTTTCTCATCTTAATGTCTTGTACCAATACTAGGACTCTAGAATTTGGCTATGCATATTCACACTGTCGAAGGAGACATTTTTGTTAAATACTTGATAATTTATTGTGTACGCCCAACGTTTGTTTGTTTATTCTGTATTTCGTTTGCATTGACTCGTTTTTATTGTGTACTTTGGGCCTGATGGCCTTGGAAACGGAAATAAATAAATCCAAATATAATCATACTTTCCCAACGATTTATCCACCCACCCGCACTTGATTTTGACATGACTTTACGCGAGCCGGTAAGTTCGCAACGACAGGGCGGAATATGTCGCCCTCGAATAGGGTATCAGCAGTGTACTGGGCGAAACGTCCGGCCCCAACGTGTCCCACCTATGGGCACTGGCAACAAAATCATAGAGGTACCCTGCTCTCTTCAGTGATCGGCAATCAACAATCACCAAAGATCCCGAAAGCATTGGTTTCAATCGATTTTATCCGATCTTCTAGCTTCAGAAGAGTACTTTGCGTTTCACCTGGTCAACTAAAGAAAAAAGTAGGGAAAACAGAAATCAGTTGGGAAGTTGGAAAGTCTGGAGAACATCGTGGGGGGACACCCTGGATTCGAACCTAGGACCGATTGATCTGCGCTCTAGTGCGCTAACCAGCACACCAGGGATCGTGAAAGGAGTTGCTAGTTCGCCTCACCCCAGAGAGAGTGACCGGTCAGAAGGAACGTTTATACTGTAAAAGCAAGGGAATCGATATATTAGGAGATGAATCCCACTCTGTGATGATATGCGGGTTATATGAAGAACTCTGCATAAAATAAAGTAACATTTATTTCATTTATGCGCACAAAGAATACTGTAACTTATTATTGAATAACCTAGGTGCATTCTGCTACCATGCAGCACAAGTACACAGCTTGTCTTACAGTAGCGTGCCACGTGTTGTGTACATGTTTGTATATGTTTCATGGTCCCGTCGCCCGGAAGTCGCCAAAAAAGACACAATACTGTACTCACCCCGGTGAAATCTGGATCAGCCGCTGGTGGTCGATGGACGGATGCCGGGGTGGAGGTCGAGGGGCGGGGCCTGGGTGACGGGGGTCCCGGCCTGGGGGTCGGCTGGACATCTCCACCGTGACCCCGTGACCCCTGCTGGCCCAGCGCGGCCTTGACCTTCTCCAGCAAGACCTGCTCGACGAGGGCGTGGACCAGCTTGTCGTCGACCGGCTGGCCCGCGTCGACAAACAGCTGGAAGCCGTCCTGACCCAAGGTCTCGGCTGCAAGGTACAGGGAAACTTACATCATGGCTGGGGGAAAGGCACACGGAAACCTACATCATGGCTGGGAGAAAGGTACAGGGAAACCTACATCATGGCTGGGGGAAAGGTACACGGAAACCTACATCATGGCTGGGGGAAAGGTACACGGAAACCTACATCATGGCTGGGGGAAAGGTACACAAAAACCTACATCATGGCTGGGGGAAAGGTACACGGAAACCTACATCATGGCTGGGGGAAAGGTACACAAAAACCTACATCATGGCTGGGGGAAAGGTACACGGAAACCTACATCATGGCTGGGAGAAAGGTACACAAAAACCTACATCATGGCTGGGGGAAAGGTACACGGAAACCTACATCATGGCTGGGAGAAAGGTACAGGGAAACTGACATCATGGCTGGGGGAAAGGTACACGGAAACCGACATCATGGCTGAGGGAAAGGTACAGGGAAACCTACATCATGGCTGGGGGAAAGGTACACAAAAAACCTACATCATGGCTGGGGGAAAGGTACACAAAAACCTGCATCATGGCCGATGGAAAGGTACACAAAAACCGACATCATGGCTGAGGGAAAGGTACAGGGAAACCTACATCATGGCTGGGGGAAAGGCACACGGAAACCTACATCATGGCTGGGGGAAAGGCACGCGAAAACCTAAATCATGGCTGGGGGAAAGGCACACGAAAACCTACATCATGGCTGGGGGAAAGGCACACGGAAACCTACATCATGGCTGGGGGAAAGGTACACAAAAACCTACATCATGGCTGGGGGAAAGGTACACAAAAACCTACATCATGGCTGGGGGAAAGGTACACAAAAACCTACATCATGGCTGGGGGAAAGGTACACAAAAACCTACATCATGGCTGGGGGAAAGGTACACAAAAACCGACATCATGGCTGAGGGAAAGGTACAGGGAAACCTACCTCATGGTTGTGGGAAAGGTACACGAAAACCTACATCATGGCTGGGGGAAAGGTACACGAAAACCTACATCATGGCTGGAGGGAAAGGTACACGAAAACCTACATCATGGCTGAGGGAAAGGTACACGAAAACCTACATCATGGCTGGAGGGAAAGGTACAAGAACACCTACATCATGGCTGGGGGAAAGGTACAAAAGGGCCCAAATCATGTAATACTATATAGGAAGGGGATCTGAGGACCCGGACTATGGATATAGAAAGGGGATCTGAGGGCCCCAATCATGTATATAGAAAGGGGATTTGAAGGCCACAACGATGAATATATATAAAAAGGGGATCTGAGGACCCCAGTAATGGACATAGAAAGGGGATCTGAGGGTCACAATCATGGATATAGGAAGGGGATATGAGGACCCCAGTAATGGACATAGAAAGGGGATCTGAAGGTCACAATCATGGACATAGAAAGGGGATCTGAGGGCCCCAGTAATGGACATAGAAAGGGGATCTGAGGGTCACAATCATGGATATAGAAAGGGGATATGAGGGCCCCATTAATGGACATAGAAAGGGGTTCTGACGGTCACAATCATGAATATAGAAAGGGGATCTGTGGGTCCTAAACATGGATATAGAAAGTGGGCGTGGCCAATGAGTCTTGTCTTTAAATACAAAATCGACAAAACATTTAAGAAAAAGTGTTTGACAAAAAATGTACATTTAATTCAATTCAATTCAACACATTAAAGAAAACTACGATATAGAAAAAATGACTACCGATCAAAGCTTCCTCTTCAGATATACGGGAATCCTCGGAATGTGACTCGGCCGCCAATCTGTCCTCCCCCTCACCCTCCCCCGATCCGTGCGGGGGGTAGCCCCCCCTCTGTTTGACCTTCGGGGTGTGGGGCACGGGGTCAGGGCGCTGTAGGTGCAGCTCGCTGATCATTTTGGCCATCAACTCTTGTTCGATCCTGTAATGTAATACCATTTCAGCTACCCCAGTTAATTACTAGTATCATTCAGAGCGGATTATCATGGTGCACACAAATAAAATTAGTACATCATAGTGAACACCAATAAAATCAGTATATCATGGTGAACACCAATAAAATCAGTATTTAATTACACACTTTAAATGTAACTAGTATCCTAATTTGTATTTGATAATTATCTGGTATATCTATTATCTAGTATTGCAACAGCATGTCAGTCACTATACTTTCGCTTTTATTATTATTATTATTATTATTACTGATATCAACTTTATTCGTATCGATCAGCAAAATAGAAACATAACAAAAATGTACACTGCAGTTGAGAAAAAATTACGGTTCTCATATTACAAACGAAATGCAGGATGTAATTTGAGCTTCTCAGTAGACATAACAGTACCGCGAGAACAAAGGTCCCTCTCGTAAAAAATATATTATGTATCAAAATGATCACCAACAAAAGCGCCCGCAGTACACACAAACAGCGCCACCTACCATTGGAGAGCCTTGTTTTGCAACAGATCTCGCCGCCTGATGTCCGCGGATATGACGTTATTGGTGTCGATTTCCGGCGCCGCGGGCTGTACCGGAGGCGGGAACTGGGGCCCGTGGTAACGGTTGGGGGTTCGAGCCCTGCCCCCGGGCAACGAGATGGGGCTCTCTTCACCATCAGTCCGCGTCTCCTCGACAGACTCCTCAGAGTCCTGAGACAAAAAACCGCGCAACTGTCATAATTTAATTTAACGCAATATAAATACTCTCATGGGATTAGATTTTTAAGATCATTCTTAATAAGACGCACAGATGTATAGAGCATGCACTTACGTGAGCGTACAAAACAAGGAGCGCGGATATACCCCTAGACACAGAGGGTATGTGTATATGACGTCATCAGCACCCATTGAGATAGCATTGACAGATGCATATTGTTAACGCCGAATCAAGAGATACAAAAAAGCGATTCCAAAATGGCATCGAGAGGAAGACTCAAGTTCATATGGAATGCAGAAGATTCTTGAAGATCAATGTTATATGGCCGAATCCCTATGTGTTCGAGCCAGAAGATACACAGAAAGTCACTGCCAGAGGCATCTTATGATTCATTCAGAAACCGTATTGCAAACCACTCTTACTTTCCAAAGTCTACTCATTATACGTTGTCTGCCACTTTCGTGCACAGTAAGGCAACATGGGGCCAAGGAAAGCCCCGGGACAATAAGATGAAATATGGGGGAAGGTTCCAATTTATCCCAGGAAGCGAAATGTAACACGCTTCCTGTCACTGTTAGTGACAGGCAAATGACGTCACATCCTCCCACGGCCAGATATCTCGTCTTTCTTAATCACTTTCGATATTTTAGCAGACTACGTATTACCAAGGTCCCCGCATGGTGGATTCTTGGAAAACGGTCAAATCAGCTGTAATTTCTTGCAACATTATAATTTTCAAGAATAAAGCATAAAAAAACGAGCTCTGCGTATTTAATACAGCAAAACACATCTTGAACCCTTTCGAAAAAATTATAATTGTGACTGAACTCCTTGTTTTCATCACCTGATACCGTGTGTTATTAGGCTTAGGCTGGGTCCCGGCACTAATTTGTAGAACTGCGCGGCGCATTTTGCCTATCAATGTGCGCAGCGCCGCCCTGGCCAGCGAGTGTGAAAATGCATTGAGTAAGCAGGCGACAACAGATATTTAATGGACCCCTAGCGGAGTGAGTCGAAGGCAGAGATCCCATTTCCATGGTTGCCATCCGCTCAGATCAGATCTAAGCAGATACACTTCCGGTTACGGAATTGTACGGATAACGATCCCCCAAAATGGCCAACAGCCTGGATGCCAATCGCGGAGATCGGAAAAGGTATTTCCGGTTTACGAGGTTTGCTCGGAAAACACGCGGCGACGCGGTCAGCGGGGCTGGCTCGGCCAACAACAATAACAGCCAATGATGCACCATAATACTGATACCATACACCCCCGCCCCCCTCCCCCCCCCCCCTCCCCCTCCCCGGCCATGTGTTAAGGTGTACGAAGGTTAGGTGATCAAATCTGATATATATTGGTTATGTCAGTGGCGGATAAATTAATTGAGGTAGGTATGGGGGGGGGGGGGGAGGGGGGCGGGGGGGGGTCTGTCCCCTGAGAAAATATAGTTAGACTGTTAAACTATTTCTGGTTGATGACGTTATGGAGTAAAGACGAGACACCCCGGGGAGGCATATCAAGGTAATTGACTGCTGGGAATTTGCCGGTGGAAAGAACTTTGTTTTCGTGCATTTTGGTACGCCAATGGGTCCTAATTTATGCACTTTTGGTACCTGGATGGGTCTACTTGGGGGGGGGGGCAGTTGGTACGCCAATGGGTCCGCTCAATTTTCAAGATGGAGAGGGGCTGATCTTAAGGATTTTCGTCACAGTAGATATTGCCTAAGTGGTGCAACTTTCTCAGCTGGTACGTGGTTGTGCAATTTAACTCATGGGTAAGATTTTGGGGCTCCCAGCGGCACCTCTTAAGCCCCTCCTTATACGTTATTGTATCTATTAACCTCCCCCCCCCCGCCCCCCCCCCCCGCAGGCGTCACATGAATGGCAGCTATTGTCTGCACCTGTGTCTCTTGGTCTCCCGTTATGTCGGAGTCGTGCAGGGTTCTCTCTGGTACCGAGGTCACACTTTTGACCTTGACCTTTGATCCGCCGGGGGAAGCCTCCGGAGACGCGAGTACGGTGTCAATATCGACAGAGGGTAGCGTCTATGTACAGACCGCGGAGAGAGAGCGGACGAGGGAAGGAGACAACAGATAAAGGCAGAGACATCATTAACAAGAAAGAACATTGGTTATTCATAAGGTAATCGTTATTCATAAATGGTTATTCATAATGTCATGTAAATCAGGATAAGGTGATAGATATTCATGAAATAGGTCATGGATATTCATGATAAGGTCATGGATATTCATGATAAGGTCATGGATATTCATGATAAGGTCATTGATATGCATGATAAACATCATAAGGTCATTGATATGCATGATAAGCATCATAAGGTCATTGATATGCATGATAAGCATCATAAGGTCATTGATATGCATGATAAACATCATAAGGTCATTGATATGCATGATAAACATCATAAGGTCATTGATATGCATGATAAACATCATAAGGTCATTGATATGCATGATAAGCATCATAAGGTCATTGATATGCATGATAAACATCATAAGGTCATTGATATGCATGATAAGCATCATAAGGTCATTGATATGCATGATATATGGCCTGAAATGGTATAACTTGACATTCATAGCTACATATTGTACAACCATTAGTGTTATATCTACTACGTGTTAATGATAGTACAAAGAATCAAAGTCTGAAGGCAAAGTCAAAGTTAAAAAGTTTTTTATACAAGATAAGGGACAGTGCAAGGAACATGTGAAGATCGTGATTGCACTGAAATGAGCTTTCATTATACAGACCTGCATTGTGAGCGTCGTCTTTCGCTTCTCCCGCTTCTCCTCAAAGGTAACCATGCCAACGTTAGGAGGGTGGGCGGCTGGGGCTGCGGCCACGCCGATGGGGGTGGAGGTGACGGGGCCTTGGGGGGTGAAGGGCGTGGGTTCCGGGAGGCTGCTCTGTTTCCTTGGCTTCCCCAGCGGAACGGCCATCGGGATTAACTGGCCTGGAACCGGACCCCCTGATCCAGAAGGAAGTGCCGTATGATGCATCCGGATCATTGTCAAATTATCGGGGCTTCCAGGATCAGGACGAGGGGTAGTTTGTAAGGGCGGGCAGCAATATGAGGTGGTCAATTGTGATAGGTGGTCGCTTATACCATGCGGTCGCTTTTAGCAGTTGGCCGCTTATGACACGTGGTCGCTTGTGACGGTTGATCGCTATGATATGTGGTCGCTTATGACGGTTAGTCGCTATGACAGGTGGTCGCTTATGACAGGTGGTCGCTTATGACAGGTGGTCGCTTATGACGGTTGGTGGCTGTGACAGGTGGTCGCTTAGGGCAAGTGTTCGGTATTTGGGACCGTCACGTAGGCTAGATGATGACATCGCAAATATTGGCCGATTTTGAAAAACAACATAGGTGACGCAAGAAGTAGGCATATTGGACAATATTTGTATGTATTTTTTCTTAACGGCCAAAATACTTTTTCTCGGCGGACATGGCATAGAATGTATAGCATTATTGAGCAATTACATCAATTCATATATCTTTTCCATAACATATATCTTTTCTATTACATATATCGTTTCAATTACACATATCTTTTCCATTACATATACATTTTTCATTACATATATCTTTTCCATTACATAAATCTGTTCAATTAGTACATAGATATTTAATTGTCTACAGAATATATCGTTATGCGATGACCCCATCTTGACTGCGTAAAGATCAAACTAATACCCAGAATGCTTTGCACATGCAGTGGCGCCTCGCAGTGGAATAATCTGAACTATGGGTCGGGAAATGGTCTAAGGGAGGTATGACGATATGATTGGGGGTGGCTTATGTTCTTCACAAGTCTTCCTAAGATCAAAGCTTCCTCACCTTGAGAGGACCAGTGCTGTCGTCTGGCGGTGTCAAAGTAATACTGGGTCGGTCTCGGAACCACATCACCAGGAGTTTGTGTTTTAGCCGTCGCCATTGAAATCGCTGTCAAAATCACCGGGAAAATTACCTGAATTTACTTACCGACGATTATAGTGTTTATATAAATATGATGCTCAATCTGTGTCGACAATAACAATATTGATCTAAATTATCAGTTCATACTTCAAGTAAACAATTCAGAAATATGAACTGAACTGAACTAAATCATGATCAAGATCAAGGGAAATTCAAGTTCGTTTATCAAATGGAAGGCAAAAAACAGCGCCTTTTCATTCCTTGTCATGTCTGTCTGAAGATTACTGTTTATTACCACGCCGTTATCAAGTATACTACCCATTAAAAAAGGTATCACATTGACGAAACCCAAACTAAGCATACTAGCTTCCATATCAGCGACGTGCGATGGCGTCTATTTACCTGGCGTCTCGGTAGGCGGCGCTAGGGGTCGGTGTCCCTTAGCCTTGGGGGAGGACTGGTACCGGAGGTAAGGGTCCCTCTGCGTGACTCTCTGGGGGTGGTAGGCCGCCACCCTGCCACCCAGGCCGCCCACCCCCCCGCGGGGAGCCGCTCCGATTCCCTGGGTCTGTTAGCCGAAGATAAAAGGGGGATGTTTGTCAGCGTGAGTGTGCGTCAAGCATTATGTGTATATATATCTATATATATGCAAGTTAACATAGCAACACAGGTGTGTACGTAATAATGGATGGTTGGTTGTATATTCAAGACGCTTTAACCGCTTTTGGTCATATCGCGTCAATGGGAGAAGGAAGGGACAGTGAAGCCATGTCCCCGGGGGTAACCCCCTACTCTTTGCGAAGGAAGGACATTTGATCGTTATCCTGCGACCACACAGACATGGCCACAGCGGGGCTCGGACCACCGATCCACGTGCCGTTAGGCTCTCAGGTGGCCAGCGCACTCCAGGCGAACGCTCTAACCCACTGAGCTACCGGGCCGCGCCCTCGTAATAATGGAACAGCCGACGATGTTGTCGTTGTGTTAATTTTGTATGATAGTGATTGTGGAAATTAATTAAATAGCTCCGCCGATCATGTTGTCTGCCAGCGCACGGCACGCGGTGGAAGTCAGGCCACACCCGAGTTTTAGTTTTAAAGAGCCTCATTATTACAGAATTTACAAAAGACACATGGAGGCGCTCAACACAGAGGGGAGCCTAATATTGACATGAGCGAAGTGGTAGCAAGTCTGAACAAACAATGTAAGAAAGGGGGAATGGCAGGGGGGGGGGGGGGGGTACAGTTTTTGAAGTCAATCTTTGCTAAACTTAAGACTCCCAGGCAGGTGTGCGAACCCGCCACCTATGGATATGCGGTGCAGTGGGTCAACCACTATATCAGGGAGCCCCTCATCAAAGGGTCACGTCTTTCTGTCATAACGTACTCCTGTTGATTACGTAATGTTCGCACCGAAGCAGGTTATCTTGTATGAAATACAGCAACACGGCAGCCATCGTCGACATTGGGTCAGAGAGTAAAGCCTGAGGTCTTAGATGTTTTTCAGGGTAACGTTATACATGTATGAGCAGCTGAATTAGTAACTTTATTACTAATTAGTAATTACTAGTTAGTAATAGTAGTTACGAATTAGTAAATTAGTATTTTTTCCTCGTTCTGCGAGATCCTATATCTTAGGGGTAATACAGAGAAGATTCTAGTGATATGGTGCCTGGGACTATGTACAATTTGATTTAAATCCCAAACCCCGTCATAACGCCATCCATATCAAACCAGCTTCATGGCCCACATATCAGTCAGCCACATCGTGCGTAATCATTTCATAAAGCGAGTAAAATGTTGGTGGTCGGGCCACTTTTGTGCCCATGAAGACTAAATTGGCCAAGACACCTCCCTGGACAATGAAAGAGGATTGGGTGAAACAGTCAGATGTAGGTACCAGGGCGCGAACCCATGGCCTGTTTATAGGGATCTGGGAGGGATAAATGGCGACACGCGACACAGGCATATTTAAAACATCGATATTCGACATTGACCCTCAAATTCTGACACTGGGAATCTGAAAAAATCGACACTGATTGAAAAAAACGACACTGAGTTTTGCCAAAAAGCGTCACGTAACGTCGTGAAAAATCGACATTTGACACTGACAATATTGAAAAATCGACACTCGACACTGGACTGAACTGAAGTGAACGAACTGTCGATGTTGTAGGCCATATTTACTGAGTGAAGGCTAACTTAGGGCCCAAGGACTTCCCGAGACAACGCAACAGAACTGGCTGAAACATGCCCGGCTGCCCAGCTGAGCCATGGAATCTCCAGGACCCGTCAGACAAACATCCGGATTACCTTGTCTTTATTCAGTGCCGGGACCTCCTTGTTATCTGCCTTCTTCCTTCGGGGATCCGGAGCCGCTCCCAGTCCTCTCCGGATACCGCTGTCAATCCGGGACTCGGCACGACCTCTCGAAGCCGCGACCTTGACCCCTGGTCGAGATGTGACCTTGACGCCGGGCTTCGCGGCGACCTTGCTTCCCGTGTCGCGCTCAGGAATCATGAAGTTGGCTTTGTTCTTTCTGGACTCTTCCACTTTCAAGAGTTCATCAAGTACTTCTCTCTTGATGAAAAAATACATTTGAACCAAATTGTAAAGTATTTAAATGGAAGAAAAAGTCAACCGTCCGATGATAAATTCCGTTAAATAAGTTTAATATAAATAAGCGTAAAGTCAACCATATAAACACATGTTATCCCCAGAAACATGGCTTCGCTCTACTTTAACATGGCTCCGCTCTACGCCAACGAGGGCATTACGATTGGCGCAACTCTTTGCACCTTTGCCGCTGACACCAACTTCATGATAGTGTATACACTATCCTTGGTGACACCGCAACCCAGAGATTGGGAGACCCATACCGTGCATGGAGGCATTATGACACAAAATCCATGGAATGGGTTCAACATGGAGCAACATTCTTACCTCGAGATCTGTGTTCATATTTTTGATATATTCATCAACAATCTTCTGAATTCGGTGTTTCTCCACCAGGGAACTGCGCGAAAAGAAACATATGTAATCACTAGAACAAGAAACAGCACAGTGAATAGAGCAATACAACTGCTTCATGGTGGCTGATCGCCTATTCCACGTGAGTGTTTGGCTTAACCGATCGAACATTTTAAGCGGTCGTTTTGCTAAAGCCATCGCATCTTTAAAGCAGTCGTTTTCTTTAACCGATCACCCATTTAAGGCAACGATTTTCTCACCAGATCGCTTGTATAAAACGTTCGTCTCTAAACCGAAACTAAGTCAAGTGCCTGTCTAAAGCAATATTTTTTCCTTAACCAGTCTATTTAAAGCGAACTTTTCTCTTCGCCGATCGCTTATTCGCACCGATTCTTTTTGGCCGTTTGTCTATTGTCTCTATTTAAAAAGCTATAGAACAATCGCCCATTTAAAGCGATGGTTTCTCTTAAAATGCCATACTTGTTATGATCGGATATGCAAAACTTGTGCCGTACCTGTCCTGTGCCAGGGTGTCCAGAAGATATCCCTTACCTGTCCTGTCCCAGAGTATGCAGAAGGGGTCCCTTACCTGTCCTGTGCCAGGGTGTCCAGAAGATATCCCTTACCTGTCATGTGCCTGAGTATGCAGAAAGGATCTCTTACCTGTCCTGTGCCAGGGTGTCCAGAAGATATCCCTTACCTGTCATGTGCCTGAGTATGCAGAAGGGATCCCTTACCTGTCCTGTGCCAGGGTATCCAGAAGGGGTCCCTTACCTGTCCTGTGCCAGGGTATCCAGAAGGGGTCCCTTACCTGTCCTGCGCCAGGGTATCCAGAAGAGATCCCTTACCTGTCCTGTGCCAGTGTATCCAAAAAGGATGCCTTACCTATCCTGTGCCGGGGTATCCAGAAGAGATCCCTCACCTGTCCTGAGCCAGGGTATCCAGAAGGGGTCCCTTACCGGTCCTGCGCCAGGGTATCCAGAAGAGATCTTTTACCTGTCCTGCGCCAGGGTATCCAGAAGGGGTCCATTACCTGTCCTGTGCCAGGGTATCCAGAAGCGAGTAGACATCGGACTCCTGTCTGTGTCTCATGATCCCATCCAGATTGGATTCCAGGTAATCCCGACTCATCTGGACTTGACGTAACACGTGCTCCACGTCAGCGAACTTGTTGGACTTCACCGGGGCGTTGCCATGGCTGTCTACGTCACGGAACTTGGGGTAGGGGCTGGTCGGGGGGGCGTCCTTGGCTTTCACCTGCGATAGAAAGTGAGTCTTGTAAAGCCGGTTTCTGCATATCGTATATTTGTGATAGTAATCGTATCAATGTGTTGCATATCGCGCATATGTATCGGGCATGTGTTATATACCGTGTATGTGTTATAAACCGTGTATACGTGTTATATACCGTGTATATGTGTTATATACCGTGTATATGTGTTATCTACCGTGTATACGTGTTATATACCGTGTATGTGTGTTACATACCATGTGTATGTGTTATATACCGTGTATATGTGTTATATACCTACATATGTGTTGCATACCGTGTGTATGTGTTATATACCGTATATATGTGTTATCTAACGTGTATATGTGTTATCTAGCGTGTATATGTGTTATATACCGTGTATGTGTGCTATATGCTTATATATGTGTTATATATCGTGTGTATGTTTTATATACCGTGTATATGTGTTATCTACCGTGTATATGTGTTATATACCGTGTATATTTGTAATCTACCGTGTATATACCGTGTATATTTGTAATCTACCGTGTATATACCGTGTATACGTGTGATATACCGTGTATGTGTTATATACATTGTATATGTGTTATCTACCGTGTATACGTGTTATATACCGTGTATGTGTTATATAACTTGTATGTGTTATCTGCCGTGTATACGTGTTATATACCGTGTATGTGTTATATACCGTGTATACGTGTTATATCCCGTGTATGTGCTATATACCTTGTATATGTGTTATCTGCCGTGTATGCGTGTTATATACCGTGCATACGTGTTATATACCGTGTATATGTGTAATATACCGTGTATATACCGTGTATATGAGTTATATACCGTGTATATGGGCTATATATCATTTGCATGTGTTACATATAAGGTATATGTTGGATATGTGTTCTATATTGGGCAAATAGATATCGCATCTACGGGGTTTGTGTAAATCGTGTAAGATAGGTTATATATCGTGTATACGTGTTATATAATGTATAAGCATTATATGTATGTAATACTGTGTCGTGCCTATCGTACAATGGAGAAGGGATTAACGTGCTCGCTTGCAGATCAACCGGTCGTGGGTTCAAATCCCATCTGTGTCGCATTTCATTGTCACAACGGTTCCCCAAAGTTGCTTTACAGTTGACGAGAGTGGTTTAAACATCAACCCTCCTTTCACTAATCCATGGCATCCGTCTCGTGCAATTAGTTTGTCCATTTATTATGGCAATGACATATATATGTATGTACAGTTATGTACAGTTATGTACAGTTATACGTAATATATATATATATATATATATATATATATATATATAAATAAAAGGAAACGCCTACGATGTGGTTAACACAATCGTTCATATATATGACCAATGGACATTTCTACAAAATTGTCCATAAACTCTAGTACAATCCAGGTCAATGGATACCAAATTATACATAAATGCAACGGATATTACACCCAAAAATATTGTCAATGGTCACGCCTGCAAGTAGGCTCAACCCTAAAGTACAATTACTGACAACAACGACGCAAGTCCGCGTATTACCGGATTAGTGTGGCGCTAGATTCATGCGCCATCAAGGAAAAAACGATGTTTGCTCATTCGCAGTCTGCCGTGAGCTACCCAGCCACTGTCAACTAGGGGTATAATACGCACACAGTCCTCACGACGGCAACGCCTACCCCCGCCCCAGCCCTCCTCACCCTCTCTCCCCCACGCCCCTGCCCCCTCACCCTCAGCCCCCTGTCCAGCCTCCTCACCTCCTCACCCCCAGCCCCCTCACCCCCCCTCCCCCCGCCCCAGCCCTCTCACCCCCCCCCCCCCCGCCTCCTCACCCGCTGTTCTCTCGTCGTCCATCGCAGTTTTCGCGATCGTTTGTGGCGGCGCCTAGCAGCTGGGCACCGTCATACACACCCACTATCATGGCGGCATTTCCTCCTGACCGTAGGTTCTACTTTATGATACTGACCTTTTTTTTTATTCAGTCATCGGTTTCAATCCCCCCCCCCCCTTCCCGGGCCTTTTCCCATCCCCAATCACCCCTCCTTTCTCTTCTTCTAAGAACCCCTGAGCCTAATACGGGCATTAAGTGACTTAACTGGCTCGTTAAGTTACCACGTGTTTCGCGTACAGAATGCCACACTCGTTGCCCGTCGCAGCGTCACCTAGCGAGACGCAGGCGCAATCTATACCTTTATAAGTTACCCCCATCGGGAAAACGTGGACAAAAATATTCACTGCAATCGCTCCCATTTTAAAACGCGATCATGCCACCACTAAAAAATATCAGGTAATTATAACCAGTAAATGAGATAAAACGATCGAAGGTGATTAGTTTTTTAAATAATAAGGTTAAAAATTAAAACGTCCGTTAGCAGTGATAAAGGATTCCGAGAAGCCATATGTTGATGTTGGATTGCTCGTATTGGTAAAGGGAGTGGTAGCATCACTGCATGCTCAGACAAGAATTCCTTTGTAGTCTATCTATCGTAAAACTCAACCAGAAATCTTTATCTGGTCACGGCGGGAACTGTCGTCGTGAAGTGGACAATCCCAGGAACACGCACCCGGCGGCCGCAAACAGGAACAAAAGATGGAACGCCGTTCTGATATAAACATCTCTTCAAGGAGCTTCAAATACAAATGATGTTTAATGCGGCGCATTGCGTCTGAGATTGATATATTGATAGACAACTAGACTAAACGACAGGTCATCGATGCGATGACTGCGGTAAACTGTGCCGGTCACAGATAGGCTTATTTAGTCATAGGCGCAAATGCCGCGAAACAATTCTTTCGACCTAAACCCAAAAAGCTTTAAATCCATCGTGTTTCGCAGAGGGACGGATGCCAACCATTGCGTCTGATATACTTGTCATAACTCGATAGCTTCTGTCATAAATCTGGCGCTGCGTGACAGATACAATCTGTAACTATAGCGCTACGTGACAGGACAGGACGTTAAATGACAAAAACACATCGTGACCACCAGACCAACGAGTGTGATATAACATATATATATTACACTCTTTGACCACCTCTGGCGCTGCACCCAGGATGTACCCAGAATGTCGTGTTTTAGCTGTAACCGGTGATTCACTCGCAGACCCAATACAGACACCGAGAGGGTGCAGGACGGCGCCCCATACTTGAGAGGCCGTGACAATCTGGCGAACAGCTGTGGGTAGTGATCACAGGGATGCCCTCACGGGGGTGATAACGACAAGGGGTCAATGCGTGCACACAGTGGTATATCGGGTAGACAAAAATATACCCGGACAAAAGTGGGGATGGGGGAGGGAAGAGGGGTGGCGTGATTTCATGTAGGTTAGAGTGGGGTGAAGTGGGGGTGATGTTCTAGGTAGTCGAGGGTTGGGGTCGGGCGGGGTCGTGATGGGGTGAAGAGGGGGGGGGGGGTGGAGCGAGGAAACAAAGTTGTTCTTAGAAGCCTCCATCTCAGAATAGGGTCGTATTTAGTGTATAGCTCACACCTCGATACTTGGAAAGGGAGGGAGGGGGAAGCAACCAGGGGGGAGGGGGGGGGCAGGGCAAAATAATTGTCCTATGTATACTTTGTGAAGGAGGAAAAATAGCGGGACATTAAGGGAGGGGTGGGTGGGTGGATAGTGAAGGATAGTGGGTGGTGGGGTATGTAGATAGGGCCCGGGGTGTGGTCACAGTGGCAGTCACAGGTGCGGCTTGACCGCGATGGCATTGGGAGGGGGGGGGGGGATCGGGTAGACGCTACAAACGATGACCGGAAGTGCTGAGCCCCACGGAGAGTGCTTCGGTCACTCAGCCGTTGGCGGTCAGCGTGCCCCCCCCCCACTCCCTTCCCCCCTAAGGCCTTTCCCCAACCCCTACCCCCCATTCCACAGGGGCCACGTGGTCCCAGGGTGTGTCAAGTTAAGACGCCCCCTTCCGGAGACTGCCGACATCTTCAGCACACCCTTATACCGCCGCGGAGTCTTGAGGGGCTATAGGGGAGCCGGGGTGGGGGTAGTGGGGTAGTGGCGGGGTTGGAGGGGCGGGGGGGGGGGGGGAGGTACACATGTCGGCAGGATGTCGGCAGACCCAGACCCCCAAGAATTTACGTGGAACACGTTAAGGCGAAAGATTCTGTTCAGCCAATATCAGGTCGATATCAAAATTGATTGAACATGTATTCCGGATTAGTGCAAGAATATTGTATTCTTGTTCCCCATCATGATATCAGCGCAGTGGTTCGCGCCCCACCTGTCCAAATGTTAATTATATTTGTGCATGGTGAGCTCTCATATCTTCCTGTGTACAGGTTACAGGGTTACTCCCGAAGACATGGCTCCTCTCTGCCTTGACCCCTCCCATTGTCGCGAAATGACCTAAAGAGGTGAAGGCGTCCTACTTAGTACAGCAACCAACATCCACATATCTGGTTTCCTGCGGGCTGTTAATCATTGATAAAACCATGTAATAAATCAGTGACGTAGTACACATACTTTCCACTTTCCATCAGTTGTTTTTCCCTTTATTCGTTACGCCTCCGCTTTCAACTTCTCCGTACCTCAGTGAGATACTAACTGCGCTACATCGGGTGACGTCAAACACACAGAGATCTAGTTCATATTTGCGGGACGGGGAGGGGGGAGTGGGGGGGGAGGCTGCATCATATATCACCCAACCCATTATCCCCCAGCATGTACCGCGGCCTAGTTTGGCCAAAGTGCGATGGGGAGGGGGCGGGGGGGGGGATTGAACGCTGAGAGCCAGATATCGATCGCTCATACATCCATCATATCGTGAACAGTGGTCCAGAATCTTACGAGAGAGTAAGAGTACCTGGCGTGAGCGTGAACGAGGCGTGAATGGGGAGATTGCCACGTGCTGGGTGGGGTGCGACGTCTGTGGAGTTCAGTATTCACTGTCACAGATATGGTTGGTTGGTTGTAATATGTATTCAGGACGCTTTAACCACTTTCGGTCATATCGCGTCAATAGGAGAAGGCGGGGAGAGTGGAGCCATGTGACCGGGGGTAACCCCCTACTCTTTGCGATGAAGGACATGGGATCTTTATCCTGCGACAGATAAGGCCGCAGATATAGATATATACATATCACAGATAAGATATATATATCACAGATAAGATATATATATCACAGATAAGATATATATATCACAGATATATGTATATATATACACTAGATATGCATATATATACAGATATGGCCGCAACGGGGCTCGAACCATCACAGATATGGAAGTGGAGAGAAGGTTATGGGGGGGGGGGGGTTAAGGGCTAAGCTGATGACCGCTGGTTTCTGGGTTGTGCCCACATGTTGCCCACCCCCCCTCCCCTGATCGCCTCACTCGCTCCTACGCGGGGTCTAGAGCCCGAAACGCACACATCCTAGTGGAGCGGGAACGGTCACTCAACGGTCATCGTTCACGCCAGATGGCGCCACTGTATAGACAGGGATGGTGACGGCCAACGCCTCTGAGATTACTTGGCGCGACGGCCATTTGCAAAAAGCTCACAGCACTGGGGATACCGAAGGGAGTTAAGGGAGACCCTCCTTGCCCAGAAGGCATTGAGCAAAAGCAACATTTATTTTACATCCCGATACCATGTTCACGTCCCTGATGTCAGTTCTATTGCGAATATCCGGTTCCGGTTTTGTACTTCTTTGAATGGTTGTCATGACAACATTTGAAAAATGGGTTATCACATAGCGTGCAATTTGACGTTGCCCTAGCAACTGACAACAGAAAATGCCACTCTGTCAAGGCTTCATTTTCTTATATTCGTTAGCACAGTCACATAATATTATGAGACGGTATATTTAGTTTGAGTTCACGCACTCGCAGCGCAAAACACGTAGCACACGACCTAAGACATATTGGCCACCATGAAATATGATATGAGCGAAAATGACCATAAAAGAGAATATGACCTTAGGTAATTGTTCAATGTCGCTAACGGAAAGTGGAATACGGTTTCCGGTTAAACTATCGCTGTAAACACCAGAAACAACAACAAAAAGCGCCTGATCATGTGAAAACGTGGAGGGCATATTCTTCCTAAGTGTTGAAGATAAATAAAATGTACTTAAATATCAGCTCCAAAATATGAACGTTAGTCCGAGGACGAACTCATTACATGTCACGAACGTTCTTACTATCTAAGAACTTTAACGATTGCTCCATTGGCACAAATGCCGCCAAGTCTTTCCGGTTCCGCTGATGCGTGATGGTCGCCAAATGAATCTTCTTTGTGACTGATTACCATGACAACATTTGACAAATATATAATGGCATCGTGTTACCACGTTGATGTGGCGTCAATTCGGTTGAGGTTACCATTGCAGCTGTCCGTTATGGCAGAAGAAATAGAAATGCTACTGCCGCAAATATTAGGCCTGGTGCCCCGGCTCCAACCATCGCCGAGTGAACTTACTTGTGAGCTGATGAGTATCAGCGGCGGTACCAGCTTATCGCAATGTTAACATTTATTGTGGTGCACCTTTTCTAACCCACACACGACAATCTGGCACCATTATCATACCTATGACCAGGGGCCGCCCGGTAGCCCAGTGGGTTAGAGCCCTCGCATTGAGTGCTCTGGCCACCTGAGAGCCTAACGGCACGTGGGTCGGTGTTTCGCGCCCCGCCGTGGCCATGTGGCCATGTCTGTGTGGTCGCAGGATAAAGATCCCATGTCCTTCTTCGCAAAGAGTAGAGGTTACCCCTAGGGACATGGCTCCACTCCCCATTCCTTCTCCCATCGACGCGATATGACCAAAAGTGGTTAAAGCCTCCTGAATATACAACCAATCATACCTATGAGCATGTATTTTCAGTAGTTATTAGGCTATAACGCACGTGCAACAGTTAGATAGCCATCTACTGACATAATATCAAGCATATTGCAGACGGTGTTGGTCGGTTAAATCGTCCGCATGTGGTGCATTCCGGGAAGGAAAAGTTTTGTCGGCGCAAAGCATTCCTTCAATAGTTCGTGACGCATGCTCGCCGCGAACGTCGCGGCCCCTGGCGGGAGTACTGTAGACTAATTGTTATGTCTTATCGACCTGAACCGAGGAGCGCGAATCACTGACATTCCTTCGCTTCAGGTAATTAGAGGTTACCAAGTACGCGTCAATACTAAAGTGCAGTCACAGGGGACATCTGATGGCGAGCATTCCGGACGTGAATACCGGGGTTCCCAGCAACGCAAAGACCACGCGGAAAACACGTTTGAACGGTGATAAGTACAAAGGGAGGGAGTGGGAAGCGAATGCGGTCTCCACTGTGTGAAGTCAGTCAACTGGGGCCAGAGGTTGGGGGGGGGGGGGGTTGACGTGGGGGGGGGGGAGAATTGGAGGGGGGGGGGCAAAGAAAACTGATGGATTGACGGGCGGGGTGGTGTGAGGTGGGGGTGGGATGGGGATGGGGTGGCGGTAGG
>OZ025252.1:2642401-2772037 GCA_964019135.1 Arenicola marina
CCCCCACCCACACCTCCCATCTCTATCTTCTTTTAGATACATTCTTGACTGATCATTGGCTACGTCATTCTGCGATGGGTGGGGGAAAGGGAGGGGAGGGGAGGGGAGGGGAGGGGAGGGGTTAGGTGTAAGCCCCGGGGTGGTTCGTACCTCGTGTGACTCGCCGCTATTGGGCTAAATCATTCAATTTCAAACGACAATAGAGCCTTTTAGGTGAGTGTAGGTTTCAATGTCTGGCCCAGGACAGCGGGAGGCAGGTTGGCACGCCATCGGAGAGGGGTGAGGGGTAGGGGGTGGGGTGGACGGGGGGGGGGGGGGCAGGGGTGTGTGGGCGAATCACAATGCCTAACGAGTCCCCCTTCCGCCCTGTATCCCCCACCCCATTCCCATCACCGCTGTCCCTGTGTCCCCATCACGATAGGTGAAGCTGTAGCTAGACAAGATGATTTGGATGGCGCGGGGGAGGTCGGGAGAAAGCAGTACGTGGGACACCAGGGGCGGAAGAGGAAGGGGGGGGGGAATAGGGGAGACTGAAGACTCAGTGACGAAGGTCCCGGGGGGTGGAGAGGGGGAAGGGGAGGGGAGGGGGTGGTGGTGGGGGTGGGCAGGCCGCCGGATGACAGGTTGTCATGTGTTCTTCACATTAACAGGCGGCGCCCGTCGTCCAGACAGCTAGCTCACCGAAGGGGGGGGGGGAGGGGGAGGGGGAGGGGGATAAGTTTGAGAGGAGGAAAGTTCGTCAGCGGCGCCCTCCCCCTCGCCCACCCACACCCACTCCATCCCCCGTAACCCCAAATCCAATCTCCACCCGTCATTCTAAAAAAAAAAAAAACCTATCGATACCTCCCGTTGCTAAGACTACCAAGTCATCAGCGTCTCTGACTGATACGGACCCCCTCCCATCTAAGACCACCACCCCTCTCACCCCCCCCCCCCCCCCACCTCCCACCTCGGCCGCTCGTTTATCACGGAGCCATAACAACGCGATCTCCGCATGATCGGTCGCAGTCAAATGTCGCAAAATCTCGGACACCCGCGGGAATCACTGGCACGTGATTTCAACCCAAACACCCCGGGGACCAGAGGGCGAAAAAAGGGGTCCATGTCAGTTGCGCAACAGGTAACAGCGGAAAGCCGCTGGCATCGACCTCACATAGAGGCCAGGTCTGAGTCCCTTTCTCCCACTGCCCACCCCCCCCCCACCCCTGACTCCACCCCAGCGCACACGTCTTTCAAGGGAAATAATCAATGGGAAATCAGCAAGAAATCTCGAGCAGAATGTCAGTGATCTATTTGTCACATTATTCAAGGCAAAAATCATCATCCATTTGTCTTATTATTCAAAGCAAAGCAAATCGTCTATATATATATGTCAGATTTCTTCAAGTGCAAGGGAAACCTCATCATCTCTGCCGGATTTTAAATGTAAGACATGCCTTACAAAATGTAAGGCAAACCTTACCAAATATCAGGCACACCGTACCAAAATGTGAGGTAAACCATACCAAATGTAAGGCAAACCCCATTACATATACCAACGGAATAAATACCAAAACTTAATGATGATGGCCGAAGTGGAGTCGTTAATGGTATCGAAGACACTTGGGTGAACAGTCGCACTGAGTAATAGACACAATAGACAGTTGCTATGGGAAACAGAGACATTTAATCACTTGGAGAGGGCGGTTGCTATTGGTAACAGGGCCACATACCTGGGGTCACGGTGTCGTCCGGCGGGGGGCGTCTCCGCACAGGGTGAGGTCTGGGGACTCTCGCCGGCAGCTGAGAGGATGTGGGCCAACAGACCCCCTCCACCCACACCTACACCCCACAAAGCAAAGCATAAAAGCAAAGGTAAAAACATTGAAAGCAAAACTTAACGTTGTATTATAAGGCCTAAGAGGAAACATATTTTCTTTAATCATAGAAATGTTGTAACCCGTTTTTCAATGATAAAGTTTAGTGATTTAGAAAATTTTAAATCTAAGTTTTAATCAAACAGTGTTATGTTTTAATCATAAATGTTTATGTTTTAATTATACATGTTAATATTTTATTCGTACCTTGAAATGTTTTAGTCATAAATTTGAATCATATTTTGTAATCATATCTGTTAGTGTCTTAATTATATCCTTTAAACGTTATTTTATGCAATATTGTCCCGCAATAAGTCGTATTACGATGCTTGCACATTACTAATCGCTGTACAATGCGTATGGTCGTTGCACGTAACGGGACGAGAGGAATTAAACGTAATGTACAAGATATGGTTACGAGCTCGTAACTCTTAAGTAAAGTGCACAAAGCAACAAGTTCCCTGGATTTTCAAAATCATTTGAGATGTTTTTAAACCGCTGCTTTTTCAAGCAACACCGGCGACCGTAAGACGCGTAAAGTGGATTCCTTCAACAAAGTTGATCAGTTAACAGTAAGTGGGAAGACGTTATGATCAGAAGACGTTATGATCAGTTTGGCATTCCAACCAAGGCGCACGTTATGATTGTCATAAGGCAAACCGTTTTTCAGGCGAACAAACGTATCGCCAGGAAGTTAAAGAACCTGCCGCCCCGTTAGATTTGTGCTTGTGTGGTAGGCGAAAGCCATTTTACCCCACAAATATCTTCGTCAACAGAGAAGATCCAAGGGCAGATCGTGATCATGTCCTCGAGGGGGGGGGGGGGTCCTCTGTTGTTTTTGGACAGTTGCTGTCGTTCACTAACATGGATATTCGCGCGAATCCCCCGAACTCTGGCACGATGGCTGGGGAAACACATACTTTTCTATCTGTTTCACAAACACATCGGTTTAAGCTGTAGATGTCCAGGCTTTCGCACACTATTGTGGGGGGTGGGGGGTGGGGGGTGGGGGGCAGGGGGCGCGACACAGATTGACAAATAAAGCAGACGGTCCAATGCATTACGATATCGGTCGATCTTCCATGTTAGGAGGCCACGAAATGGATTATTGTGGTTAATAATAGGCGTGAGTTATACGTGAGAGATGCTGAAACAATGGTTCGCAATAACGCGGAAGAACATGACAACCTTCCTTGGCTGTAGCATAAGTCATAATATAGGACAATCTGCCCACAGAGTGCTGAAGGAAACCGATTCAGTTATCACTAGCAGAAAATGTGTAGCTATCCGATAACAACCGCTATCAGGTAATACAGAGCTTGAAATCCTACCGCTCTTCGCCTTCCGATCCGGCGTCACCTGCGGGATCAGATGCCCTTTGACCTCTGACCTCTCAGAGTTGTCCAGATTGGCTGGTGTGGGCGGTTTCTGCCTGGGTGCCGGGGTATCCAGAACAGACTTCTCCCTCTCCCTCCCGCCTGGAGCGGCCCCAGTCATCCCGAAGTCCGGCCTGTCGTCCTTGGACAGCCTGGTGACCGTGACGGGGCGGTACTTGGAGCGAGATTCAGGATCACTCCTGATGTGGCCGTCAGAGGGCGCCACCGCTGGCGGTTCTCTCGAGACGGAAAAGAGTTGCGCCTGCGACACCATGTGAGAGATGTTGGGATAAAGGAATTATTAATGCGAGGATGTCATGGTATGCATTTTGTAACAGTTATAACAGTTGACAATGTTGATTCTGTTCTGACACTTCCTTCATAAGGCCTAGCCGGTTACATTGTACAAATGTTATACTCTACCGTCAACATTTACGTACTTAACTTGTAAGAAAGTATCTATCTAAATAATAAAGGTGGTCATTCACATATAAATTCGAAACCGAAATAAACAATGTTTACAAAAACACAATTACAGAGAATAGAGTTCATATATTGTCCGCGGTGGCGGTCACAAATTAAATTAAGGCGGAAGGCCGCTTTTGCCTTGAGTAATACGTGAGTTACTCTTAAAAATGATCCCCGGTAACAGCAACGGATAAACGGCCACAATTATGGTTCATCTTCAATGCTAACAGGTTCTGTTTTTGACAGTGTCACTTATTGTTTACAACCAGCATGTATTATAATAATAATCACACAGGTTTCCGGTTAGTTGGTTGGTTATTCAGGACGCTTTAACCACTTTCGGTCATATCGCGTCCATGGGAGAAGGAAGGGAAGAGTAAAGCTATGTCCCCGAGGGTAACCCCCTACTCCTTGCGAAGATGGACATGGGATCTTTATCCTGCGACCACACAGACATGGCCACAGCAGGGTTGCCAACCACCGATCCACGTGCCGTTAGGCTCTCAGGGGACCGACCTGCCAGTTGAGCTGCTGTTTCTGCATCTCCTCCAGGTACTCGATGCGGCGCTGAGTCAGGTCGTTCAGCTGGCTCTGCAGGGAGTCCACGGCGGGGTGACCTTGAGAACTGGACTCCGGAACCGGCTTCTGGATCTGCGCCAGGCGTTCCAGAATCTGCGCCATGCGGTGTTCCACTTCGTGCTGGGCCTGGTGAGGGGTTAGGGTTGGTGGGGGGGGGAGAAATATGGACTGTCAGGTTTTTGCCGTGTTATCCAAATACCGGAAAAGTTATCGGATATGTTTTAATTAAAATTTAATCTGAATTCTTTGACAAACAGTAAAGAAAATGTTGGAGGGATAAACGTGTGAGTTGGTGTCTTAGGTCACTTAGGCCACTTAGGCAGTGAGATGACAGAAGGGAACGGCCCAAGGCACGGAGGGGGATTGAACCTGCCACCGAGCGCTATTGGTGCGCAATCATCTTAACACGACAATATATCGCTCGATCACCCATCTGCTGCCTCACAGCGTAAACAACGGTCACGTGTTACCTGGAGGAAGGGTTGAGTGGCTGCGACGGCCGAAGCAGCAGCCACCGCCGCCGTGGTGGCTACACTTGTGACGTCATCGGACGACTTCCGCTGATCTTGACTTTGAGCGGGCTGAACAAAGGTCGGCGTCACGACTTTCTTGATAGCCGTCTTCCCTTGGGAGCTGCAGAAAAATTCACGTCTATTGGATAACCTATTGACACAGCTCAAACGCCATCTTTCAATAGTAGGACATTTCTGAAAACTTGTGGCTCGCATAAATAATACTAACGAATCGTGATAGATTAGTTAAACGACAGAACTGTACTGAAGAAAAGATGTATGATTCGTATTTAATATTCTGCACATCTTATTTAGTCACAAGCGCAAACGCTGCGAAACAATTCTCACTACTTAAACCAAAACAAAAGCTGCAAATCCATCGTCTTTTGCAGACGGACGACCAACTAACCCCTCTGCACACCTTGTATGAATTTTATGCATGTGACATGCTTTCCGCATTGAAAAATGTGTCACACGGACTTGCGTAAACAAATCTCACCGCTTCATGAATTGGTCTTTCAGCAGCTTTTGTTTGTCAGTCAGGGCAAAGGTGGCGATCTGCAGTTCTCCCCTGGGCTTTAACATGTCGGACCCCATGGTATCGTTACCGATCACCGTGCCTTGCTTCAGTCTCGCAGATGCATGCTGAGGTCATAATACAAGCAACATACAACATATTGCAAAAGAAATTAACCGAGAAGTTATCCGTTATATAAACATCCTTTGAACGTCTCTCACATTAGGGGCAGATTCAAAAGTTGAAATGATGAATGAATATTGAACTAAAACTCGAAACGGAGCATTTAAATTTCAACGATATCTATTAGAACCTTTAAATCTCAACGATATCTATTAGAACCTTGAAATTTCAACGATATCTATTAGAACATTTAAATTTCAACCATATCTATTTGAACATTTAAATTTCAACGATATCTATTAGAACATTTAAATTTCAAATCTATTAGAACATTTAAATTTCAACAAGATCCATTAAAACCTTTAAATTTCAACGATATCTATTAGAACATTTAAATTTCAACGATATCTATTAGAACATTTAGGTTTCAACGATATCTATTAGAACATCTAAATTTCATATCTATTAGAACATCTAAATTTCAACGAGATCCATTACAACCTTTAAATTTCAACGACATCTATTAGAACATTTAAATTTCAACGATATCTATTAGAACATTTAAATTTCAACGATATCTATTAGAATATTTAATAACATTGACTTTATAAGGAAATTCATACCATAAACTGAGCAAGATTTGTAAGAGACAATAAGTCATATAGCGGAGACTGGATACCTTGGTGACAAGTTGCTGGGACCCCCAGCGTGGTCCAGCCACCCCCGCCGTCTGCGATGGCGCCATCTGGCGAGCGCTCGAGATGGAATTCAGCGACGAGAGACTAGAGTTCTGTCCCTCCTCGCGGTTGACGTCCGTAGCCCGCACAGTGACCATCGTCTCGGGCACAGTGACAACCCCAGCCTCGCTGTAGGAACTCCCTGGAAATAAAGACATTAGTCACTGATACAGAGCTGACTTAATACATTTTTCCAGAGATTCGAAGGTAGGCGTCGGCATTTCTTGTGAGCGCCAACGTGCCTTCCAGGAGGGAAGGTGCGTGACCAAGGCCACGTGACCAAGGCCACGTGACAAAGGCCACATTGGGTCGGGGTCGGGCGGTTGGTAGATGGGTTATTGATGTGAGGTTATGTTTAACCTAGTTTGGGATGCACCTCTGTATATGTATATCTAACTATGCGGTATAGCCGTCGTATACTACAATGACCTCATCGTTGTAACAAGATAAATGTAACCTTTCCGTTTCCGCATGGACAAAGCGTCCGCAACATTTTAACAATGCAAACCATTTATTTTTACATATAAAGAACTAAATAAATGAATGTTAAAGCAGTTGACTACGGCACTATCGGAATGGCTTATCGATGCATCAGCTGGTCTGATAGCATTGTATAATGATAGCATGTATAATACACTATGTGTTTTCGGTGACGGGATGTCATGATGGCTCACCAGCTGATGATCTCTTGTCCTCCGCTTCCCCGCTGATTGCAGAAGAATGGACGCCTTCATGGGGAAAAGATCCTGAAAGTGGGATTCCCCCCTCCGAGCTGCTCGGGGGACCCCTCGGCGTTGACGTCATGCTTAAAGCCTCGCCATCCAGAGCCTCCATCTCTCTAACGACCTTGACCTTTTGGGTCATGTAGCCGCTGTCCATCAACGTAACTGTCGTCTGCTCCGCTTTGGCGCCATCAGAATACGCGTCATCGCTAGGAGGCGCCACGGGAGTCTTACCCGGAACTTCTCGCCGTGTGACGTCACTGGTATTCGCGGAGGGCTGATGTTCAGACGGTGGAATACCTGCTGGACTGGAGGTCCTTTCACCTCCAGGACCCTCAAACGGGGAGCGGATCTCTCGCAAGTTTTTAGCCGAGACTTTGACGCGCTTGGCGTGACCGGATAAAAAGCTAGAACCAGATTTGCTGGCGGTGCTTGTATTATGGGAACAATCCACCTTGCCGCTCTGCTTGGAATCGTCTAATTCTTTACTCGTATTTCTCTTCACTGCATCGCTGATACGCGTACTTTTGGAGGCAATAGACGCACGACCGGTTCCGTCGTGTAAGCCAAGATCATCGTCGGACAGAGCACTGTTGAAGAATCTTGCGGAGTCTGACGTGGGAGAGAAGAGACTCATCCCATTGAGGAAGGCGTTATGTCCTCTGTTAGGAGTGGGCCTGGCTGCACTCACTGGGCTGTTGGTGTAAGCACGTCCAATGGCTCCCACTGCTGCATCCGTCATAGCCAAGAGGTCTGCTGCAGCGGATTGCTGCTCTGCGGTCTCAAGCGTTGGGGGCTGCCCCGGCAGCGAATGTCTCTCCACAACGCCTGCCATGGCCCTATTCTGCAAATAAATCATGCACTAATGTCAGTGTACAGCTTATCTATCTA
This sequence comes from Arenicola marina, assembly GCA_964019135.1. Lineage (NCBI taxonomy): Eukaryota > Metazoa > Annelida > Polychaeta > Arenicolidae > Arenicola > Arenicola marina. The sequence continues at coordinate 2,650,183 of OZ025252.1, forward strand.
TATGTAGCACTTATACATGTATATAAATATGAGGTTTCTTGGAGGCTAACTTGGCAAATCATGCATGACACAACAAAACCTATATAAAGCATATTGATACAAGTGACAACAGGAAGTTGTCCCATGCATTTTCACATGATCATGATGATAAAGATCTCAACAGCCTAAGAATGACTGTTGACATTGAGCTTGTGATGGTACATCTTATCCTTCAGTGCATTCATTATGATAGAGCATTGAGCTTATCCACATATAAATATTTTTAAATATACCACCACTAAAAGACATTATTACTTTACTTATTCTTTTCATTCATTAAGAAAATATGCTGGCATTTATCTATAAATAAGTAATAGCAAAATAACCAGCAATTCCTATGGGTTAGTGTATTACTGCAATGGCATTAAGTTAGGAATAAGGTTCAAATTAAGCTTCCATATAGGCTGATGTGATATTCAACAGGACACTAATAATTACTGAGTTGGGTGACTTGAGTCATTAGAGTATATAGTACCCATTGTGACAGATAGATTATATTAAGCATACAGACAATGATGACAAGTAAACCTGAGAGAAGGATGTGTTAAATAGGTAGAATCCTGATGTATATACCATAATTTCTGGTGTATAAGTTATGATTCTTTTCATTGTGGCTGAGGGATAGGACTTATACACTGGAGCGACTTATATATGAACCAAGTCCAAGATTATCTTTCAGGACCCCCCACCCCTACCTACTTGACTGACCTGGAGATCAGATTGCTAGATGGGAGGTCTCTTCCCCTGGCCGATGCCTATCATAATCCCATCCGGCTAATGAACCCAATTACTTTGGCATAGAATTGTGGAGCCTCTGTCATGTCTTGCCTACCCTCTATTAAGTTTCTGTCTGGTCCATTTAGTCTAAGACAGCAGCTGTATCAAGTTACACGATCGACCGCCTGGGTTTTCATTGGTCAAAAGACATGGAAGAGTCCAATATCAGGAACAAGCAAAAGACATGGAAGAGTCAAATATCAAGAACAAGCCATTATTTTTCCAGATAAAGCCAAGTTTTAATGAGTTAGAATGATAATAAGCATGCAATGAGTTTGTAGATTATATGCGTATATGGCAGGTACAAGAGATGCATGTAATTCAAGTTACGGGACATAACCTAACACCCCTCCCAAAATACCAGCAATACTATCGCCTACATACATGGTAGATGACAAGGTAAACAGAGCGACAGCTATATATAGCAAAACTTATCTGCTTTATTTGTGTGAAACCAATAATTTTGGCATCATGCAAATTTTCTTGGCAAGAGGACTTTGAGATTACACCCATGAAGGCATGGTCTTGATGTCTAAGCTACACCAGGATATCCTTGATTCTTTAAGATTTTGTAAAGATACTTTAAAGATTAACTACCAGACTTAACAGCCAAAGATTTACTGCCTATTTTGGAGCATGATAACATGTCCTAAACAATGAACTTTAATGCAAATGGAATATATGTATTACAAATCTCCTTAGCTAACAGTTCTATCAAACAGGCACATCTGTTGGGTCTTTGCCTTTGGTCGACAAATATAAACTGATTTTAGGCTTGTCAATGAAAAGTTTTGTGTCAAATTAGAAAATGAAGCGGTAAATATTTTCTGTGCCCGATCGACAAACACTGTTTGGATGCATGGATCTGTCTTAAAGCTTCGTACCACACACGTGACTTGATAGTCCACCACTGGCATTGACTAGCCCAGAACCCTAGGCTGTGTGGGCTAAAACACAGCCTAGTAGCATTCCATAGTAAAATTCTGGTCAGGAACAACCCCATTTCAGATTTCGGTTTGACTTTGAGCAAATGTAGCTCTGATTTTCCTTTGCTGTGGGAAACGTTTTATAACAGAAACAAACCTTAATCCTTTTGTTATTACTTCTTGACAAGTATAATGACTAATCACACAAGTAACCTTTCTTGAAAGGCAAAAATAGTCCAGTCTGTCACCAGAAATTCATATGAAAATATGTGTTTTCACTGATCCAAGGACTGGGTCCCTGAACAATGAACCATATCAGGTTCATAAAAACACCGGAACGGACCGAACCGCACAGAAACGGGACCGGAATGGAACTGTATATTATACTTCCAATGTTATATAGGCCAATGTAAATGTGTAAACAATAAAAATAATTAGTTTCAAGCCTTTTTTATATGTAAAAATATAAATATATACTTTTAAGAATTTTTTTTTAACGGACAGGAACCGAATCGCACCGGAATAGAACTTTATATTATACTTCCAATGTCATATAGGTTATTATATGTGTGAATAATAAAAATAATTAGTTTCAAGCCTTGTTTATAAAAAAATAGAAATAGATTTGCTTTGAATTTTTTTTTGGAACGGACAGGAACGGAACCGAATCGCACCGGAACGGAACTTTGAAGACAGAGAGCGTCTGAGACAGCGATTCTTTAAAAGCTCCGGCGTCAAGGCAAAGGCACAAGTCGCATCCAGTGATGGGCAACTGAAAGTACCAAGCACCCCATCTGCTGGAAGGAAACCGAATCATACTGGCAAGAAGGCGACCAAGACCTTTAAGAAGTATTGAGACCGGAATGTGAATATATGATTGGGATTTGATTTATGTGCAGTTACTCGTATTATTGGAAAATAAACATTATGAAAATAATACCTTTCTTTTCCAATTTTTTTCAATTCATGACATGACCTATATGACATTGAAAGTATAATATACAGTTCCGTTCCGGTGCGATTAGGTTCTGTTCCTGTCCGTTCCGGTGTTTTTATGAACCCTATAATATCATGTGATGACCTTGCACATGTGCAGTGATCAACTTCCTTTAAAAAAAAATGGTGGCATGTTGTTGTCAATTTTTATGCCAGTAGGCAATTATGGCTCCTTTTGAAGAGTTCAACAACTTTGGAAGAGTTCATACATCAGTAATTATATGTAGAAAAGTACTTTTACATTTTTGAAACTAATTACGATAGCTGTACTTAAACAATTCAATTTGTCATGTGAAGTTGATTTCTCACTATAGAATGCTACATGGCTATGATTCTTCAACCATAGCCATGGATTCATGGCTAGGCACTGACACAAGACAAGTCGAGAGACAAGAGTCAAGACATATGTCAAACCTCAGGCTCGGCCAGGCCCAGGGTTAGGCATTCAGGCCAGGTAACCAAGTGTTTCCTTCTGTCCCGTACCGATACTCATATACGTCCTTCTTCGGAACTTTCAATAATCCGCGAAAGTCGGTAACATTTCCTCAATGACAATGTTGGGGGTTTTCTTTAACAATAAGACGCAAACCAAATTCAGACAACTCTGAACACATCACCATGAACAGACTTGTTTACAAATATTCAATCTCCCGCGACCATAACTTGAAGGCGTCCTTGACAAATGCAACAGCAACTCTGATTGGTCTCTTATATAAACTCAAATCAAAATCTTTCCTGGCGTGTTGCAGATATAATGCAGATGTTTCGCCGTTTTATACAAAAAACGATCTTAAAACAGCCTCTGTTGATCTGAATCGATATCAATTTTATCAATATATTCGTAAATAGAAAGCATTGCTTGAAGTTTTGAAAAGAACTTTCTAAACCAATAAACCAATGAAAACGCGCGATACAATGAGTCTCAGCTTCCGTTCAGTATTTTCTGACAGCCAGCTGACAAGTTGGGACAGAATCCTTCTGTTTCTTGCGTTGATTGCAAGATATTTCTGTGACTCTTGTGATTAAACAGCATTTTAAAGTAAATATGCCATACTGATAACCTTTCAGTAACATTTCTATTCGCATAAACTCAAAAATACGATTTATTTCGCTAATTTGTTGGATTTTGTCGTTGACCTCTATTAAAACACCCTATTATCGCTCATGCGGCACATTGGCTTTATAAAGTGTGGGGGGGTGGGGGGAGACTGATGGCATGGACGATAATAGTTCTGGCCTGATGGTCAAGCATGAAAACATTTTTGGCATGGTCCCATTAATTTCAGAGTATGACTATGAGGCATGACTGCAATAGTTTGAATTTACTTGTACACTGAGGGTGGGGTGATTTTAGCTGAGGAATAGGCCTAATTTTAGACAGATCAGTTGACTTATGTAGCCAAAACAGTAAAGTACTTTATTTACTAAGTTTTACTGCACTTTCAATTGAAGCAATCCTCCCTCACATCAACATTTTCCTATTTTTTTTATTTGGAGGCCTCTTTGGTATAGTGGTTAATAAGCAGTTAATATGCTGAAGGTTTTTACATCAGGACTAAGGTCCCATCTTTCATCTTCTCAGGAGGTGTCATTGGCCTAGATTAGCTGTTATATACAAAAAGTACTGTGATCTAACTTAATGATTAATTAAATGGTCTGGTATTGACTTTATCAATGGAGGTTAAAGATCCCAAGTCAAATAAAATTTAAAGGTTATTATCAAATATATAATTTTATTCTATATTTTTTTTTTGATATGTTTAATGCAATGTAACCTTAATATATTAAAGTATCTCTCTCTTTTTTTCCATTTAAATGCTGACATATGATGCATTTGTAAAGGCATCACCCCAAAGAAGATAAAATAAAGTTATTAGATAAGTAATAACATGTTCTTTCAGCAATTCTTATACCTTTCATAGATTGTGTCAAATAATGATGTCAATACTATTGCTTACAGCAAAATGGCAACCTTACCAGCACTTGATGCAGATACAGAGAGAACTATGCGCCAGGTATGTAATAAATTATTGATCATTTATTATGACGAAAATTTTCAATTTTCGTCATATGTCGGTCGGTCGTGTTTGTATGTTTGTTTGTATGTATGTATGTCTGTTTCACTCGAAAACGGGAAGTCTCCTTGTGGCCTAACGGCGGTATGTATTAGTTCGCAGTCTTTAGTACCTAACAGCTAGGCTATAGGGCTACAACATTCTCGTCATGCAGGTCGAAAGGTCAAAGGTCAAGGTCACAGCGATTTTTTGAAAAAATAACTAAAAACGCTTATATCTCCGTTAATATTAAAGCTAGAGATCTCGGATTAGTTTCAGAATGTGCCCCTCTTTCAGGTGCAGTTTTCGGGTATTGTTCACTTTTTGATGCGTAATACTCATTTTCGAGGAAAACGAGGTCATAGGTTTTGCGGATAACGCACTAAATGACCTCTGTCAGTTTTTTTGCTTTTTGGCACATTTGCCATCAAGCTATCGCTATGATGTTCAAATATGTCATAGAAATATGATTTGTGATGACTTGTGTTGAATCTTAGAGTTTTCTGATACGTCACGTGACGTCACGATGACGTCACTTTCGGTACTTACAAAAAATCATCAAAAATCAGAAAAAAATCACAAAAATGCGAGAGTAGCATTATATTGTAGGAAAAGTAGTTCCTCGTATAGCTACAAACTAAAAACAATACGTTCCTATCTTACTTCCGGTTCCAGGGCCGGGGGAATTTCTCTATGGGACTTCCCATAGTAAAAGGGCTGTATCTTTAGGCTGGGAAAAAATGTTTTGTCACGTATGTCGCAAGTGCCTCCAGCAAACAACACCGGGATTTTTTCGTTAGTTGAACATGATGTCTAGTAGCCACAGTGCTTACCATATGCAATTAGAGCAAATAGTGATGTCACAGGATTTTTTTGAAATTTAGCCAATGGTGAAAGATACGGCTTTTTGGTGTTAGCAGAGGCTCCCACGGGTGTCCTATTCAAGCCACCACTCAATGCTTGCAGCTGTGGATGGATAATACTAAGCTGAGTCATAATCTGTCAACATGGTTCCATAGCCACATTACTTTTTGGTATATAGTCGAAATCGTTTAACATGGGATCCTATGGGGAAAAATGAACTTGATCGAATATGACCTATTTCCGTTCAAGCTATTTCAGTCTCCTTCGCCACACAGTGAGATAATATCATCTTAAAGCAAGTTATAAGAAACACACGGCGATCTCTGTATTACTTTTTGTTTCCATGGCAACGAAGCCACTGGCCTAATGATAAACATACAGATTCCTGTCATTGAAAGAAAAATCGTCAAAAATCAGATAACAATGCTAAAATTGCATTCTTTTCGCCAACTAGTTGCCAATAAGCATCTTCAGATCACTTAGTGCTTTAACTTAGGCGGATGTTGTCTAGTTATGGCGCTAGAGCGCTCCGAAGTGGGACGACACCTTCGCCGGGCCGCCAATGATGAGTGAATGGAGATTGTGTCCATCTTGAAAACAACGTCAAAAATCAGAAAAACAAGCTAGAGCTGTGATGTTTGCTTCAAATGGTAGGGAACATTGATGGTCAGAAAAATAGTAAAAGAAACAAATTGGTTGCTATATCGCTTCGCCTACAGTGTTCTTTGTTCTTGTCGTCGGTCTCCGTGTTTCCACAATGATAAGCTAATGCAATTTTTGGCCATTTCGCCAAGCCATAGCTGAAGGACTAGTCTTTCTATCGCCTAGCTCTTTAATCGAATAAGTTGTGGCAGTAAAGCTTGGCATATTGCCGCTTGGACGTTGTCGTGCGTCACGTCATAACGTCACCATGACGTCATGACGTCACATATCTTACGTAGGCTATTACTCAGCTATTACAAGGTATGGCGACTTTCGGGTTACTTGACGTTGCAGGTCGTGTTCAGGGACAGTTTATGCCCTGTGTAACTTTTTTGGCGCAGGGGATGCGTCAAAAATGACGTCATAGCTAACGTGCTCCTACGACATGTTGGATTTGCTTCATTTTCAGCCACTTTGGCAATAGCTGTCATAGCCCGAGTTGATACGTAGATATATTAAAGAAATAGAAGCCATCTTAAGCATTTTTGCAAACGTCAAATGACGTCATGTCGCGTCACGATGACGTATTATTAGATAAAAAGTAAAATTCGTAGCGCCATTCATAATGAGTCAAGCAATCGCTCTTGAGAAAAAAAAATCATGTTCACTTAAACTCTAATATGGCATTAAATTGGCGGGCGGAAGATGCGTTACACGACGCGATCCTCACGTCATCGGCACAAACGACGGTGTTACCTGTAATTTTGTTAATATCGGTTAATTGCTCATTGCACATTGCTCAAAATAGAGCCTGCGGTGCGCACGTTGTCGGATAAATGCGCTATTTGGCTCAAATTTCCCGTTTTGCGCGCTGTTTAGCCCGAATTGTCCCCGTATACGCGCTGTTTATCCAAAATTGCCCGCTATATGCGCTGTTCAGCTCAAAAAGCCCGTTATATTCGCTATTTAGCATAAATTGAGCGTTACATGCGCTTTTTAACTGACAATTACCCTCTACATGCGCAATTGAGCCCAAATTGCTCGTTATACGCGCTGTTTACCCTAAATTGCCCCTTAGATGCCCAGTGTACCTAGAATGTCCTGTTATACTTGCTATTTAGCCCAAATTGCCAGGTATGTGCGATATTTAGCTCAAATTGCATGCTGAAAGCTCTAGTTTGCGAACCAAAAGCTCTATTTTGCCAACAGAAAGCTCTATTTTGCGAACCAAAAGCTCCATGTTGTCAACAAAAAGCTCGATTTTGTAAACAGAAAGCGCTATTTAGTAAACAGAAAGCTATATTTGGAATAAGTTGCTATCCCACGCCGATATCTATGCTCAATTGCTCTCTGAAGGTCATATTTGGCCCAGCAAAAGCACTATTTACCCCAGATTGTACCTTAAAAGCTCTATTTGGGCCAAATTGTATGTGTAATGGCCTACTGGGTCAAATTTACTCACTAAAACTCTATTTTGCCCGCTGAAACCTCTATTTGATCCAAATTGTCAAGTGAAGGCACTAATTGACCCCTCAGATCCCGATTTGACCCATCAGATCCAGATTTGACCTCTCAGATCCAGATTGACCCCTCAGATCCAGATTTGACCTCTCAGATCTAGATTGACACCTCAGATCCAGATTGACCCCTCAGATCCAGATTTGACCCTTCAAATCCAGATTTGATCCCTCAGATCCAGATTTGACCTCTCAGATCCATATTTGTCCTCTCAGATCCAGATTGACCCCTCTGATCCAGATTTGACCCTCAGATCCAGATTTGATCCCTTAGATCCAGATTTGATCCCTCAGATCCAGATTTGATCCCTCAGATCCAGATTTGACCTCTCAGATCAAGATTTGACCTCTCAGATCCAGATTTGACATCTCAGATCCAGATTGACCCCTCAGATCCAGATTTGATCCTCAGATCCAGATTTGACCCTTCAGATCCAGATTTGATCTCTCAGATCAAGATTTGATCCCTCAGATCCAGATTGACCCCTCAGATCGAGAGTTGACCCTCAGATCAAGATTTGACCCTTCAGATCCAGATTTGATCCCTCAGATCCAGATTTGATCCCTCAGATCCAGATTGACCCCTCAGATCGAGAGTTGACCCTCAGATCAAGATTTGACCCTTCAGATCCAGATTTGATCCCTCAGATCCAGATTTGACCCTCAGATCCAGATTTGATCCCTCAGATCTAGATTTGATCCTTCAGATCCAGATTGGACCTCTCAGACCCAGAATTGAACTCTCAGATCTAGATTTGACCTCTCAGATCCTGATTGACCATTCAGATCCAGAGTGATCCTTCAGATCCAGATTTGACGTATCAGATCCAGACTTGACCTCTCAGATCCATATTGATCCCTCAGATCCAGATATCATTCACAGACGCCTATTTTGCCTCTCAGATCCATATTGACCTTTTCAGCTCCCCATTCGACCTGGACATCCACATTTGCCCTCTCAGATCCCGAGTAGTCATCTGGCATCCCCACTAGACCCGTCAGACCCAGATTTAATCTGTCGGATCCAGATGGGACTCATATGATTTTTATTGACTCCCTCAGAACCTGATGGAAGCCGCCAGATAGAGATTTGACAACTAGGATGCAGATTGACCCGTCGCATCCCTATTTGACCTTCAGATCCCGATTCGACCTTGGTGATCCTGATTGAACATTGCTAATCCAGATTGAACCCAACGAAACCAGCTTTGACCCGTCGTATACCAATGTGTCCCACGGATCCCGTTTCGAACCGTCGACTTCGACCCTGCACATCTCGATTTGTCCCACACAACCCTAATCGACCCATCAGATCCCTATTGGTCCCCCGAATCCTGATTAGCATCCCTATTCGAAGACCCTGCAGACCGCCACTTGCGAAGGACAACCCAAGGCATCATCGAAACACGCCTGATCACTTTAGGGTGATTTTGTTTAGCCTCTAATGAATGACCAGTGGCCACGGTGCTGTCATCCCAACAAACCCCCTCCCCCCCCCCCCCCCCCCCAGGAAATCCGGAAAAAAAATTTGGGGAAAATTTCACAAAAATGTCATGCAGCGGCAATGTGAGAGACGACCTTGGGCAACAATACACACCATTTGGGCCACTAACTTTTTACTTTTTTTTTTTTTTTTTAAGTCCACACTAGGTCGGCACGAGCATTTGTAATACCATTCACTCAAGCCGCTGACCTAATTCCGAGGCCCCGTCTTGACCTCAAAACCACGCTCTCCCATTCAATGTAAAGTTCAAGCCAGGGGACCGAGCATATTTACTCAATGTACTGGAATCTTGATATGGCCATAATTCCCTTAATACTCATCGTGGACGGTCGCGGTTTCGATCAACATGTTTAGATAGACACGCTCTTTGACCTAAAGTCGATTTTCGTCATCATCAGTGTCCCACTGAGTTCTTGATATTAATATAGTTATGTATTGTTATTAGGAATACTATAATATAAATTATATTGCATCAATAATTTAAATCATTGAAATTAACACATATACTTTATTTGCAGTTTCAAGAATTTCTGCTGTCATATAACAAGCTCTCGGAAAAGTGTTTTACAGACTGTGCTCATGACTTTACAACAAGAAAGGTGCTAGACTCAGAGGTATGTACCAGGCATTGTTGCCATGGCCCTGATTGATATCATGCAAGTAATTTATTACCAGTAGTCAGTTATTCTTCATGTACCAAATGTCATGTTACATGAAATGATCCTGCAGGACTGGGCAAGTAAGCTGGCTTACTAAATATCTCCCTCAATTGACCTGTTAAAAATTGTATTTTGGTTAAATCACATCATTAGCCGCACATGGGACATAACAGGAGTTCAATTATATCTATACATTTTTTTTTTACATTTTTGCTCTCTTTTTTTAAGTGTTGAACAAAAGCGAATTGGATTTACGATTTATTTATGTACTGTATTCAAATTGTTAAAAATGTTTAGACATCAAAGTGAATATCTGCCAATGGGTGTGAAAGACATCCTGTCATTTTCCGCTCCTTGTATGTTAACATACATGTATTTATGGTTTATTGCAGGATTCCTGTGCGAAGAACTGTATGGAGAAGTTCCTGAAGGTGACTCAGCGTATCTCGCAGCGCTTCCAGGAGATCCAGGAACAACAGCAGACGGACCATTCCTTGTTATCCAAACAGCAGCAACAGAGTGGAGGCATGTTCGGATAACCCCACCTTGTCGTAGTTAACATTATTATATTGGTGCCATGTATGTGTCTGTAAAAATGCACATTGTTTTCACGACTGAGGACGCGAAACAGAATTCCTCTATTCGTAATTATGTTACTCGTCATCTCTCGTGGCTGCCTGGTCATATATGGCGATGTGTTAATGATATGTGTCTGCAGGTGTCCTGGAGTCACACTCGCTGGGATTTTGTGTTCATTCTATATCTGAATGTACGGTTGGTACGTACAGCGTGCACACGTTATGCATACGTCATGTTTTATATGGAAGTGCCATCGTAAGTTACTGCCATCACGCATCGCGTGTCAGGTATATGTACCAGTCATTTGTACTCGCGGGGATGAGTCTTAGAGCAAATAGCGAGGGACATCAAGCATTTACAATTGAGCGACCGCCTGATCATAATGTGTCCATGCGTCATGCGGAGAGAATCAGTCTGGTGTCAGCATGAATGTATGCGAAATAAAAAAATGTTGATAAAAGTGCCCACATTTATATTATTGAGTAATACCAAATAAATAAATACAACGCGATGTTTACACTAAAAATGCACATAATCAGAACAAAATGGACGAGTGGGGTTGAACGGGTTTGCAGTGTCAGCTACAGCACTTGGATCGACCGGCGTGGAGGCTTTCCCCTCGCTGGGAGTCAGTTACGTGGATGGCGCGAACGGATTCCTCAACACTCAAATTGTCGTCTGCTCCTGTGGAACGCAGCAAATGATCCACCACATGCCGCATTGCGTCCTCTGTAAAAACAAGGCAGTAGTGACTTTGATCATAATTTTAGTTTCGGCAGGTTACCTATGGTGGATACATCACCAGTTAAGTGTCATTTTTTTTTTTTTTTTTCTCAAACGCATTTCTCAATCTCAATAAATCCTCAATCAGAATTCTTGTATTTTGGGAATGTATTCACAGAGATCGTGACGCACTTATGTTGTCACCCGTCTTGGCTGAGGTCGGAAACCAGGCTGGAATGTCGTTCGTCTTGCAGAACTCGTTCAAATGTTGGGTGTTCATACGAACATTTTCGACGTCGCACTGTGAAAAAGAAGAAGCTAATACGATATCCTAATAAGAACACGTTTGAGTTCCGTTCGTTCTGATTAGGTTCGTTTCAACAAATTATCTATTGTAAACCGGGTCCGCCTAGTTTATGATTCATGTTAAGCAAAACCGGCCTTCTTATGCTAGAAACTGTTCAGTTTTATATGATACAGTTTCATGACGGAGCCTGTTTTTGAATAAATATACTTTTAAGACACAATAAAAGACCGCTGGAGTTTCCCAAATATCTTTTCCTAGTGATTGATGTTTCCCTTGTGTTTGTTCCAAACAACCGAAGGTTGAGAGAAGAAGTTAATTACCTTGTTGGCCAGTAGAAAGCAGGGGATGGGCTCCTCGTCAGCCACAAATGCCTTGGAGCGGACGTCGTGAAGCCACTGCGGAGACGACAGAGAAAGTCTGCATTTGTTTGTCTCCAGCCATGTGATGCCGCTAAAGCTATGTGCGATTGGTTGGTTGAATATTCAGGACGCTATAACCACTTTTGGTCATATCGCGTCAATGGGAGAAGGAAGGAAGGGTGGAGCCATGTCCTCGGAAGTAACCCCCTACTCTTTGCGAAGAAGGACATGACTTGAGCATCAACGTGCTGGTAGGCTCTCAGATGACCAGAGCACTCCAGGCGAGCGCTCTAACCCACTGAGCTATCGAGGCGGCCCCAAAGCTATGTTCTTGGCGTGGCATCGGGATTCGCACAAACCACTTCACAAGTTAACTACAAAATGACGTTCTGCATGGCTTCGGCGCATCCGCAGTGCATATGGACTCCAGTATATGTCGGAACTGTCCCGAATTGTACGTATTTGTACGTACAGTGTATATGATTGATTATTATGTGCTGGAAGAAATTATATCTTTCAATTTGACAAATAATCTTTTTATTAACACTATGTTGCATAGTTTACCTTCTGAACTGCGTCCAAGGTCCCTGGCCTACAACAGAAAATGGAAACTATTATCTGGGGGTAAAACGCTTATAAATTAGGCAAGAATTTTTTATATATTATATATTTTATTTATGCAAGAGGTTTACGAAAAGATGTTTTTTTATACATTATATTTATGCAAGGGGTTTACGAAAAGATGTTTTTTTATACATTATATTTATGCAAGGGGTTTACGAAGAGATCATCGACGCTTCACAGCTTACACTATAGAAACTGAAGCGATAGAAACTGAACAATTTGAAAGCAACACAAACGTGACCTTACCTGGTCAAGTCGAACACAATTAGGGCAGCCACACTGCAAAAGAAAAAAACACAGATCGACCCGTTGAAGTATTTATAAAATTATTAACCAGGGAAGAAAAGAGTTGCACGAACTTGGTGAATTTAATTTTTTTTATGAGTGTCTTGGGACATTGATGGGGTATGTCTGAAGTATGAGTGTCTTGAGACATTGATGGGGTATGTCTGAAGTATGGACGTCTTGAGACATTGAGTTAGTATGTCTAAAGTATGAGTGTTTTGAGACTGATGGGGTGTGCCTGAAGTATGCGTGTCTTAAAACATTGATGGGGTATGTCTGAAGTATGAGTGTCTTGAGACATTGATGGGGTATTACTGAAGTATGGACGTCTTGAGACATTGAGTTAGTATGTCTGAAGTATGAGTGTCTTGATACATTGATGGGGTATGTCTCAAGTATGAGTGTCGAGACATTGATGGGGTATGTCTGAAGTATGGACGTCTTGAGACATTGAGTTAGTATGTCTAAAGTATGAGTGTTTTGAGACTGATGGGGTGTGCCTGAAGTATGCGTGTCTTAAAACATTGATGGGGTATGTCTGAAGTATGAGTGTCTTGAGACATTGATGGGGTATTACTGAAGTATGGACGTCTTGAGACATTGAGTTAGTATGTCTGAAGTATGAGTGTCTTGATACATTGATGGGGTATGTCTCAAGTATGAGTGTCGAGACATTGATGGGGTATGTCTGAAGTATGAGTGTCTTGAGGCATTGATGGGGTATGAGTGTCTCGAGACATTGATGGGGTATGTCTGAAGTATGAGTGTCTTGAGACATTGATGGGGTATGACTGAAGTATGAGTGTCTTGAGGCATTGATGGGGTATGAGTGTCTCGAGACATTGATGGGGTATGTCTGAAGTATGAGTGTCTTGAGGCATTGATGTGGTATGTCTGAAGTATGAGTGTCTTGAGGCATTGATGGGGTATGAGTGTCTCGAGACATTGATGGGGTATGTCTGAAGTATGAGTGTCTTGAGGCATTGATGGGGTATGTCTGAAGTATGTGTGTCTTGAGGCATTGATGGGGTATGTCTGAAGTATGAGTGTCTTGAGACATTGATGGGGTATGTCTGAAGTATGAGTGTCTTGAGACATTGATGGGGTATGTCTGAAGTATGAGTGTCTTGAGACATTGATGGGGTGTGTCCGAAGTATGAGTGTCTTGGGACATTGATGGGGTATGTCTGAAGTATGAGTGTCTTGAGACATTGATGGGGTATGTCTGAAGTATGAGTATCTTGAGACATTGATGGGGTATGTCTGAAGTATGGACGTCTTGAGACATTGATGGGGTATGAGTGTCTCGAGACATTGATGGGGTATGTCTGAAGTATGAGTGTCTTGAGACATTGATGGGGTATGTCTGAAGTATGGACGTCTTGAGACATTGATGGGGTATGTCTGAAGTATGAGTGTCTTGAGACATTGATGGGGTATGTCTGAAGTATGAGTGTCTTGGGACATTGATGGGGTATGTCTGAAGTATGAGTGTCGAGACATTGATGGGGTATGTCTGAAGTATGAGTGTCGAGACATTGATGGGGTATGTCTGAAGTATGAGTGTCTTGAGACATTGATGGGGTATGTCTGAAGTATGAGTGTCTTGAAACATTGATGGGGTATGTCTGAAGTATGAGTGTCTTGAGGCATTGATGGGGTATGTCTGAAGTATGAGTGTCTTGAGACATTGATGGGGTATGTCTGAAGTATGAGTGTCTTGAGGCATTGATGGGGTATGTCTGAAGTATGAGTGTCTTGATACATTGATGGGGTATGCCTGAAGTATGAGTGTCTTGAGATATTGATGGGGTATGTCTGAAGTATGAGTGTCTTGAGGCATTGATGGGGTATGTCTGAAGTATGAGTGTCTTGAGGCATTGATGGGGTATGTCTGAAGTATGAGTGTCTTGAGGCATTGATGGGGTATGTCTGAAGTATGAGTGTCTTGAGACATTGATGGGGTATGTCTGAAGTATGAGTGTCTTGATACATTGATGGGATATGTCTGAAGTATGAGTGTCTTGAGACATTGATGGGGTATGTCTGAAGTATGAGTGTCTTGAGACATTGATGGGGTATGTCTGAAGTATGAGTGTCTTGAGGCATTGATGGGGTATGTCTGAAGTATGAGTGTCTTGAGACATTGATGGGGTATGTCTGAAGTATGAGTGTCTTGGGACATTGATGGGGTATGTCTGAAGTATGGACGTCTTGAGACATTGATGGGGTATGTCTGAAGTATGAGTGTCTTGAGACATTGATGGGGTATGTCTGAAGTATGAGTGTCTTGATACATTGATGGGGTATGTCTGAAGTATGAGTGTCTTGATACATTGAAGGGGTATGTCTGAAGTATGAGTGTCTTGAGACATTGATGGGGTATGTCTGAAGTATGAGTGTCTTGAGACATTGATGGGGTATGTCTGAAGTATGAGTGTCGAGACATTGATGGGGTATGTCTGAAGTATGAGTGTCTTGAGACATTGATGGGGTATGTCTGAAGTATGAGTGTCTTGAGACATTGATGGGGTATGTCTGAAGTATGAGTGTCTTGAGGCATTGATGGGGTATGTCTGAAGTATGAGTGTCGAGACATTGATGGGGTATGTCTGAAGTATGAGTGTCTTGAGACATTGATGGGGTATGTCTGAAGTATGAGTGTCTTGAAACATTGATGGGGTATGTCTGAAGTATGAGTGTCTTGAGGCATTGATGGGGTATGTCTGAAGTATGAGTGTCTTGAGACATTGATGGGGTATGTCTGAAGTATGAGTGTCTTGAGGCATTGATGGGGTATGTCTGAAGTATGAGTGTCTTGATACATTGATGGGGTATGCCTGAAGTATGAGTGTCTTGAGATATTGATGGGGTATGTCTGAAGTATGAGTGTCTTGAGGCATTGATGGGGTATGTCTGAAGTATGAGTGTCTTGAGGCATTGATGGGGTATGTCTGAAGTATGAGTGTCTTGAGGCATTGATGGGGTATGTCTGAAGTATGAGTGTCTTGAGACATTGATGGGGTATGTCTGAAGTATGAACGTCTTGAGACATTGATGGGGTATGTCTGAAGTATGAACGTCTTGAGGCATTGATGGGGTATGTCTGAAGTATGAGCGTCTTGAGACATTGATGGGGTATGTCTGAAGTATGAGTGTCTTGATACATTGATTGGGTATGTCTGAAGTATGAGTGTCTTGAGGCATTGATGGGGTATGTCTGAAGTATGAGTGTCTTGAGGCATTGATGGGGTATGTCTGAAGTATGAGTGTCTTGATACATTGATGGGGTATGTCTGAAGTATGAGTGTCTTGAGATATTGATGGGGTATGTCTGAAGTATGAGTGTCTTGAGGCATTGATGGGGTATGTCTGAAGTATGAGTGTCTTGAGGCATTGATGGGGTATGTCTGAAGTATGAGTGTCTTGATACATTGATGGGGTATGTCTGAAGTATGAGTGTCTTGAGACATTGATGGGGTATGTCTGAAGTATGAGTGTCTTGAGACATTGATGGGGTATGTCTGAAGTATGAGTGTCTTGAGGCATTGATGGGGTATGTCTGAAGTATGAGTGTCTTGATACATTGATGGGGTATGTCTGAAGTATGAGTGTCTTGAGACATTGATGGGGTATGTCTGAAGTATGAGTGTCTTGAGACATTGATGGGGTATGTCTGAAGTATGAGTGTCTTGAGACATTGATGGGGTATGTCTGAAGTATGAGTGTCTTGAGGCATTGATGGGGTATGTCTGAAGTATGAGTGTCGAGACATTGATGGGGTATGTCTGAAGTATGAGTGTCTTGAGGCATTGATGGGGTATGTCTGAAGTATGAGTGTCTTGAGGCATTGATGGGGTATGTCTGAAGTATGAGTGTCTTGATACATTGATGGGGTATGTCTGAAGTATGAGTGTCTTGAGACATTGATGGGGTATGTCTGAAGTATGAGTGTCTTGATACATTGATGAGGTATGTCTGAAGTATGAGTGTCTTGAGGCATTGATGGGGTATGTCTGAAGTATGAGTGTCTTGATACATTGATGGGGTATGTCTGAAGTATGAGTGTCTTGAGGCATTGATGGGGTATGTCTGAAGTATGAGTGTCTTGATACATTGATGGGGTATGTCTGAAGTATGAGTGTCTTGAGACATTGATGGGGTATGTCTGAAGTATGAGTGTCTTGAGACATTGATGGAGTATGTCTGAAGTATGAGTGTCTTGAGGCATTGATGGGGTATGTCTGAAGTATGAGTGTCTTGATACATTTATGGGATATGTCTGAAGTATGAGTGTCTTGAGACATTGATGGGGTATGTCTGAAGTATGAGTGTCTTGAGACATTGATGGGGTATGTCTGAAGTATGAGTGTCTTGAGGCATTGATGGGGTATGTCTGAAGTATGAGTGTCTTGAGACATTGATGGGGTATGTCTGAAGTATGAGTGTCTTGGGACATTGATGGGGTATGTCTGAAGTATGGACGTCTTGAGACATTGATGGGGTATGTCTGAAGTATGAGTGTCTTGAGACATTGATGGGGTATGTCTGAAGTATGAGTGTCTTGATACATTGATGGGGTATGTCTGAAGTATGAGTGTCTTGATACATTGAAGGGGTATGTCTGAAGTATGAGTGTCTTGAGACATTGATGGGGTATGTCTGAAGTATGAGTGTCTTGAGACATTGATGGGGTATGTCTGAAGTATGAGTGTCTTGAGACATTGATGGGGTATGTCTGAAGTATGAGTGTCTTGAGGCATTGATGGGGTATGTCTGAAGTATGAGTGTCGAGACATTGATGGGGTATGTCTGAAGTATGAGTGTCTTGAGGCATTGATGGGGTATGTCTGAAGTATGAGTGTCTTGAGGCATTGATGGGGTATGTCTGAAGTATGAGTGTCTTGAGACATTGATGGGGTATGTCTGAAGTATGAATGTCTTGATACATTGATGGGGTATGTCTGAAGTATGAGTGTCTTGAGGCATTGATGGGGTATGTCTGAAGTATGAGTGTCTTGATACATTGATGGGGTATGTCTGAAGTATGAGTGTCTTGAGGCATTGATGGGGTATGTCTGAAGTATGAGTGTCTTGATACATTGATGGGGTATGTCTGAAGTATGAGTGTCTTGAGACATTGATGGGGTATGTCTGAAGTATGAGTGTCTTGATACATTGATGGGGTATGTCTGAAGTATGAGTGTCTTGAGGCATTGATGGGGTATGTCTGAAGTATGAGTGTCTTGATACATTGATGGGATATGTCTGAAGTATGAGTGTCTTGAGACATTGATGGGGTATGTCTGAAGTATGAGTGTCTTGAGACATTGATGGGGTATGTCTGAAGTATGAGTGTCTTGAGGCATTGATGGGGTATGTCTGAAGTATGAGTGTCTTGATACATTGATGGGGTATGTCTGAAGTATGAGTGTCTTGATACATTGATGGGGTATGTCTGAAGTATGAGTGTCTTGAGACATTGATGGGGTATGTCTCAAGTATGAGTGTCTTGAGGCATTGATGGGGTATATCTGAAGTATGAGTGTCTTGATACATTGATGAGGTATGTCTGAAGTATGAGTGTCGAGACATTGATGGGGTATGTCTGAAGTATGAGTGTCTTGAGACATTGATGGGGTATGTCTGAAGTATGAGTGTCTTGAGACATTGATGGGGTATGTCTGAAGTATGAGTGTCTTGAGACATTGATGGGGTATGTCTGAAGTATGGACGTCTTGAGACATTGATGGGGTATGTCTGAATTATGAGTGTCTTGAGACATTGATGGGGTATGTCTGAAGTATGAGTGTCTTGGGACATTGATGGGGTATGTCTGAAGTATGAGTGTCGCGACATTGATGGGGTATGTCTGAAGTATGAGTGTCGAGACATTGATGGGGTATGTCTGAAGTATGAGTGTCTTGAGACATTGATGGGTTATGTCTGAAGTATGAGTGTCTTGAGGCATTGATGGGGTATGTCTGAAGTATGAGTGTCTTGAGACATTGATGGGGTATGTCTGAAGTATGAGTGTCTTGAGGCATTGATGGGGTATGTCTGAAGTATGAGTGTCTTGAGACATTGATGGGGTATGTCTGAAGTATGAGTGTCTTGAGGCATTGATGGGGTATGTCTGAAGTATGAGTGTTGAGACATTGATGGGGTATGTCTGAAGTATGAGTGTCTTGAGACATTGATGGGGTATGTCTGAAGTATGAGTGTCTTGAGGCATTGATGGGGTATGTCTGAAGTATGAGTGTCTTGAGGCATTGATGGGGTATGTCTGAAGTATGAGTGTCTTGATACATTGATGGGGTATGTCTGAAGTATGAGTGTCTTGAGATATTGATGGGGTATGTCTGAAGTATGAGTGTCTTGAGGCATTGATGGGGTATGTCTGAAGTATGAGTGTCTTGAGACATTGATGGGGTATGTCTGAAGTATGAGTGTCTTGAGGCATTGATGGGGTATGTCTGAAGTATGAGTGTCTTGAGACATTGATGGGGTATGTCTGAAGTATGAGTGTCTTGAGACATTGATGGGGTATGTCTGAAGTATGAGTGTCTTGAGGCATTGATGGGGTATGTCTGAAGTATGAGTGTCTTGAGGCATTGATGGGGTATGTCTGAAGTATGAGTGTCTTGATACATTGATGGGGTATGTCTGAAGTATGAGTGTCTTGAGATATTGATGGGGTATGTCTGAAGTATGAGTGTCTTGAGGCATTGATGGGATATGTCTGAAGTATGAGTGTCTTGAGGCATTGATGGGGTATGTCTGAAGTATGAGTGTCTTGATACATTGATGGGGTATGTCTGAAGTATGAGTGTCTTGAGACATTGATGGGGTATGTCTGAAGTATGAGTGTCTTGAGACATTGATGGGGTATGTCTGAAGTATGAGTGTCTTGAGGCATTGATGGGGTATGTCTGAAGTATGAGTGTCTTGATACATTGATGGGGTATGTCTGAAGTATGAGTGTCTTGATACATTGATGGGGTATGTCTGAAGTATGAGTGTCTTGAGACATTGATGGGGTATGTCTGAAGTATGAGTGTCTTGAGACATTGATGGGGTATGTCTGAAGTATGAGTGTCTTGAGGCATTGATGGGGTATGTCTGAAGTATGAGTGTCGAGACATCGATGGGGTATGTCTGAAGTATGAGTGTCTTGAGGCATTGATGGGGTATGTCTGAAGTATGAGTGTCTTGAGGCATTGATGGGGTATGTCTGAAGTATGAGTGTTTTGATACATTGATGGGGTATGTCTGAAGTATGAGTGTCTTGAGACATTGATGGGGTATGTCTGAAGTATGAGTGTCTTGATACATTGATGGGGTATGTCTGAAGTTTGAGTGTCTTGAGGCATTGATGGGGTATGTCTGAAGTATGAGTGTCTTGATACATTGATGGGGTATGTCTGAAGTATGAGTGTCTTGAGGCATTGATGGGGTATGTCTGAAGTATGAGCGTCTTGATACGTTGATGGGGTATGTCTGAAGTATGAGTGTCTTGAGACATTGATGGGGTATGTCTGAAGTATGAGTGTCTTGAGACATTGATGGGGTATGTCTGAAGTATGAGTGTCTTGAGGCATTGATGGGGTATGTCTGAAGTATGAGTGTCTTGAGACATTGATGGGATATGTCTGAAGTATGAGTGTCTTGAGACATTGATGGGGTATGTCTGAAGTATGAGTGTCTTGAGACATTGATGGGGTATGTCTGAAGTATGAGTGTCTTGAGGCATTGATGGGGTATGTCTGAAGTATGAGTGTCTTGATACATTGATGGGGTATGTCTGAAGTATGAGTGTCTTGATACATTGATGGGGTATGTCTGAAGTATGAGTGTCTTGAGACATTGATGGGGTATGTCTCAAGTATGAGTGTCTTGAGGCATTGATGGGGTATGTCTGAAGTATGAGTGTCTTGATACATTGATGGGGTATGTCTGAAGTATGAGTGTCGAGACATTGATGGGGTATGTCTGAAGTATGAGTGTCTTGAGACATTGATGGGGTATGTCTGAAGTATGAGTGTCTTGAGATATTGATGGGGTATGTCTGAAGTATGAGTGTCTTGAGACATTGATGGGGTATGTCTGAAGTATGGACGTCTTGAGACATTGATGGGGTATGTCTGAAGTATGAGTGTCTTGAGGCATTGATGGGGTATGTCCGAAGTATGAGTGTCTTGAGACATTGATGGGGTATGTCTGACGTATGAGTGTCGAGACATTGATGGGGTATGTCTGAAGTATGAGTGTCTTGAGACATTGATGGGGTATGTCTGAAGTATGAGTGTCTTGAGGCATTGATGGGGTATGTCTGAAGTATGAGTGTTTTGATACTGATGGGGTATGTCTGAAGTATGAGTGTCTTGAGACATTGATGGGGTATGTCTGAAGTATGAGTGTCGAGACATTGATGGGGTATGTCTGAAGTATGAGTGTCTTGATACATTGATGGGGTATGTCTGAAGTATGAGTGTCTTGAGACATTGATGGGGTATGTCTGAAGTATGGACGTCTTGAGACATTGATGGGGTATGTCTGAAGTATGAGTGTCTTGAGACATTGATGGGGTATGTCTGAAGTATGAGTGTCGAGACATTGATGGGGTATGTCTGAAGTATGAGTGTCTTGAGACATTGATGGGGTATGTCTGAAGTATGAGTGTCTTGAGACATTGATGGGGTATGTCTGAAGTATGGACGTCTTGAGACATTGATGGGGTATGTCTGAAGTATGAGTGTCTTGAGACATTGATGGAGTATGTCTGAAGTATGAGTGTCTTGAGACATTGATGGGGTATGTCTGAAGTATGAGTGTCGAGACATTGATGGGGTATGTCTGAAGTATGAGTGTCTTGAGACATTGATGGGGTATGTCTGAAGTATGAGTGTCTTGAGGCATTGATGGGGTGTGTCTGAAGTATGAGTGTCTGGAGACATTGATGGGGTATGTCTGAAGTATGAGTGTTGAGACATTGATGGGGTATGTCTGAAGTATGAGTGTCTTGAGGCATTGATGGGGTGTGTCTGAAGTATGAGTGTCTTGATACATTGATGGGGTATGTCTGAAGTATGAGTGTCTTGAGGCATTGATGGGGTATGTCTGAAGTATGAGTGTCTTGAGGCATTGATGGGGTATGTCTGAAGTATGAGTGTCTTGAGACATTGATGGGGTATGTCTGAAGTATGAGTGTCTTGAGGCATTGATGGGGTATGTCTGAAGTATGAGTGTCTTGAGACATTGATGGGGTATGTCTGAAGTATGAGTGTCTTGAGACATTGATGGGGTATGACTGAAGTATGAACGTCTTGAGATATTGATGGGGTATGTCTGAAGTATGAACGTCTTGAGGCATTGATGGGGTATGTCTGAAGTATGAGTGTCTTGAGACATTGATGGGGTATGTCTGAAGTATGAGTGTCGAGACATTGATGGGGTTTGTCTGAAGTATGAGTGTCTTGAGGCATTGATGGGGTATGTCGGAAGTATGAGTGTCTTGAGGCATTGATGGGGTATGTCTGAAGTATGAGTGTCTTGAGACATTGATGGGGTATGTCTGAAGTATGAGTGTCTTGAGACATTGATGGGGTATGACTGAAGTATGAGTGTCTTGAGACATTGATGGGGTATGTCTGAAGTATGAGTGTCTTGAGACATTGATGGGGTATGTCTGAAGTATGAGTGTCTTGAGGCATTGATGGGGTATGTCTGAAGTATGAGTGTCTTGATACATTATTGGGGTATGTCTAGCTTTACTTACGCATACTTGTAGTACACTCTGGTCATGTGACCAAACCTCTCGTGACCAGCGATATCCCTGTAATAAGTGCAAAAGCAAGGTTATTTTAATGACTATATACGTCTGGTATGCGTGGCGGGACGCATTGTGGAAAAATCACTCTTTCTTCCGTTAAAATGGCGTTGCGACAAATAACTTGCACAAAAACGGTCTCAAAACTACTAATATGACTTGACATATTCATCAAATATATGACATTTGGCAAGGGATCGTGCTCTGCCAGAGATATTGCCCCGGTATTAAGCTGATATACATTTGTCTAAAAATGCGAGAAATCAAGAAATATATCTGCTTGATGGCAGGGCGTTTAAAGCTATTTAACATATGTTTCCCGCCAGTTTTAACAAACTATGCATAGGATACTGAAAAGGAAGGTCGCCATTCACATTCAACACAACTGTACCATTTCTGTCAAATTGGCAAACTTATGACAGCTGATCGTAAGTTGGAAGCTTCGTGCCCTACGTCACATATATTTGTGTGTAGTTCGCAATTTTCGGGATGTTGAGTAGGCTCCAGGCAATGACTGTCAGTGATGATTAAGTGATAAGAATACATAATTATTGCACGTACGTATCGGGCCAAAACATAAATATGTAACAAATTTAGATCCTGACATGCTTTTTGGCGGGAAGCAACTGTTTGAATAGGGTAAATTTGCTCGTGTTGTAAGTAGCCTATATTTTGCGACAGTTAATCGCCTCCTTCAGTGTCGTCTGCCTTGTGGCGGTTTATCCGTTGAGGTCCTACATAATCAAGTCCTCGACCGAGCAGGGCATAATGTGACATGATATCTGAGAGGAGTCCAGGATTTGGGTCAAAGGGGGGGGGGGGGGATGGGGTAACATTTATGGCGGGCGCTTGCGTGGGTGTCACTGTGGATGGTCCGAATTCTCACCCCGCTCTCAGACCATAGAACGGATTCAGACTGTCAGCAACTTGCAGCAAATTGTCTGTCCTTGTTATTAATATCACAATAAAAATGGACATTTGTTATTTCAATCCACTTAATGGCGTTGCACATTGAAGGCTACATTGGGGCTTACCAGGCCTGTCGCCAAGACCCCTGGGTGCTGATAGAGGCAGGCCTGGTAACACTTGGGCCACAAAACGTCCGAAAAGAGGAAATGGAGTTGGATGAAACCTGCCCCAGGTACAAGTGCCGCGATGTGAACCCTCACCAGCTTACGATCAACTGGATTGTATACGGCGTGAGTCTTGCATTACGTACCACAATTGAAGTTTTACTACCGTTTGTGGATTCCACTCGATCGATTTGAGTGCAAAGTCAACACCGATCGTGACTTTATACCCGGGGGAGAAGGTACCTAAAAGTAAAAATAAATTTTTATTTTTTTTCCTTATTTCGAGAGTTCATCCAAAGAATATTCAATGCGAGTCAATCAGAAAAACAGACATATTTGAAAAGTTCTGGATCTACATCCTGTCTGACGAATGCCACTGACTGGGTAAACATACAACGTCTACATCGCCTGCGAGAGCGGGACAGGACCATACGCACAATATTCACTCTACATTCGACCGTAAAACGGTGTGTACAATGACTGCATGAATGCTTCAGTTGTGTGGATTTTTATCATTTCTAAGGGTTTATTCTACTCCGGTGAGGTGTCCCCTTCGACAGTGGGTCGAGCACGCGGCATGCAAGTCTGGCTTTTATTTCTGACACTAAACTTTTAGGAATGCTACTAGCTGTGGCTTTCGGCCCTACTGTATTCCACTTGGCAATTAAGGCAAAACATATTGCAATAATTCGCTTGTTCTATTCAAACTTTACGAATAGAAAGTGTAGCTTGTTAATCGCTGCTAAAGGATGATATATAATGGCGTGTTGGTATCTAGGCGCTGTACTGCTGTGGGCTAGGTGTCTGATGTCACGCAAACCAACGCCCATCAGCGTAACACTTAAAGAACCATATCAGCTGACCTCACCTTCTGTGAATCTCCGAATAATAGACGTCTTACCTGCGGACAAAGGATAAAATAAGACCATCGGATCAATTAGGGCAGGTATACATTCAGAAGTAAGCTGATATCGTCGTTATTGTAATTGGATAGCAAATCAAGATATATAAGATTGAGATACATGGAGGTCAGTATTAACGAACCTTACAAGTCTTTATTGGTATTATCACATATGCTCATCCCCATAATGTCTGCTATTCAGGTCAAAATATGGAAACATATTATATACATATAATATATGTGTATATATAGATCTATATTACCCCAGTTACGGGGTATTTTTCTATATGAAACCTGTCTTGTGGGGTACCGACCTCATTGTGAGGTATATATAATACCCCACAACTTTTATCGCAGGAGCGTGATGGATTTCGTCGACTGACTACCCTAAAAGTTCTCTTGCGTAGTCATGTGTCACGTCGATTTTATATACATTGACCTATTATCGTCCATAGCCGAGCTATGTGGTGCTGCCGCCTAGCGAGTGCAAGGCCAACGTCAAATTTCGCGCGTTCCGGAGCAGATTGGCGCGTTCCTTTCAAGACGACCTTTGATTTGATTTGTGCAAATGAGAGAGAGCAGGATCGAGTTTTCTGCATGCAGACTGGTTTAAGGTACGTTAGTTGTAAATTACTTCAGACTTTAGAGGATAACATGTTTGCAGATGTGTTCGCTACAGAAACTCGGTATTTCTGTGTCATTTTAGCGGTTATTTTGGTGACAGAAGGCAGAAACATGGCTGCTCGCGCGAGAAAGCTGGAAAGCCTCCTATCTAAGACTAAAAAAAAAAAGTGACTGTCTGATCTGGTCATGACATATGAGACCAGAAATTAGTGGGTGTCCGTGCATCGTGTAGCTATTTGCCCTTATCAATAAATCGTCTACTGTACAAAGGGATAAAAAGAAATTTCACAAGTGTTGAACTTTTCTTTGGTTGTGTTATATATTCGCCCTGCGGCTGCGCCTTTTAACAAGTGTCATCTGATGATCTGTGACTGTGACTTTTGACACTTGTTCCGCCATTTTGGTTTCTTCGGTTCCGAGATTCTTAAAACGGCAGAGCGAGTTTGTGTAAACTTTGTGCTATTTAGTCTGTTAGTCCATTTACAGTGAATATCAGGCAACGAAAAAACAGTTGTGGAATTACTTTTCATCACTTTTGATGGTAGGCAATTTACTGATAAGGGCCTGATGTCTGTCAGTCTGTGTGCATCAGTGATGCACACAGACTGACAGACACCCCCATAAAGACACAAAATATAAATTTAAAATCAACTTAAGCTTAGTTAAACATCATGAGGAATGTTTCATGTCATTCCAGAATAATGAATGAATTAAAACCTGCACTTGTGCAATAGGTAAATAAAGAAAATAACTCAAGTAGTCTAACCCTGTAAGGGTTACACGTTACACCTAGGAGGCTAGGTCCTAGCTCTGACATCAAAGCCACCACCAAGGTGAAAGTTTTGAACCAGAGTTTTTTTGAAAGCTCCCTGCGCTAAATGTGTCAACTAATTTTTTAACTATTGGCAATTTTTGCAATCTACAAACTATTCTTACTCCCGGTGCCTTTACTGAAATCAAAAGCCAGCAAAATATCTGAAATATAAGCCATTTAACAGCTCAGTTTGTGCACGCTGCCATGCTTGTTTTCTACATCAAAAAGTGTTGTGCTATTTAAAACCTTCACCTTGGTGGTGGTTTTGATGTTAGAGCTAGGTTACCCCTAGCCTGAATGTTCAGACATTACAATTTGACAGGCTGATAGATAGAGAGTTTATTGGTACATTCAGGCACCATGCAGGCTCCTCGTACAAATACAGAACACAAAAATAACCTGCAACCGACTTGAACAATCTTAGTTAATTAGAGAGAATTAGGCTAAACCTTTTTTCATGCATAGTGAATGCTTTTTGTACAAGCCTTGCTAAGGAGATTAAACATGTTTTTTCCTCGGAAGTCATATATAAAAACAACTCCTAATATCATATGTCGTTAAATATCTTGTAGGAAAATAATTATTGCAGAGATTGTCATACAATGGGCATTTCATTAAAATATGGAACTCGTCAAGAGCAGAAATAGTTTTGTTGTAGGCAATATTTACAGATAGAGTTTTCTCCCCTGCAGTACGAACTTGTCCATAGCACCCTACATCTGAATCTGGCAAAGATCTGCCGTAGTCTAAAATTCTCGAGAAGACACAAGTATGATTCGCGTATGAGCAACTTATATTCTTTACAATTCATCAGGTCTGTCTTACTCTGCCAGTTCTGGTAAGCGCAGTCAATTACCCTTTTGGAAAATTGTTCAATAGAGGCCTCAAGATCTCCAAGTTGTTGCTGAAACCAGGCATAGCCGAATCCATAAGAGAAAAGTAAGTGCTTGAGTTAAGAAACCCAGGTCATACGACCAGCCTCTGTCAGCCTAAATAACATATTGTAAGTACATTTTGTAAGTCTGGTTTCAGGCATTCTTAACAACTTCACCCAGTATTTAACACAACTAATTGTACACCTTACCCTTAAAGGTAATCTACCGCACTCACCATAAACTGCTGAATTTGGTGTACTCCATGGTATGCCCAAGACATATTTAAAAAATTTCGTGTGGACCCGTTCTATACAATCTTTGACATCATAATCCCAAACTTCTGCACCGTATGTATGAATGGGTACTATCATTTTGTCAAAGAGATCAAAATATGTCTACCTCCAAACCACCACAGTTTTTTTTAAATTTCTTTAATAATAGTCACTGCTTTACTCGCTTGGGAGGCGAGTCTTTTGAGCCACAGACCACATCAATTTCGAAGAAAATATGATACCTAAATATTTATAGTAAGACACAACCTGTAGAGGCTTTCCCTTGTAGTACCATTTTTCATTGCTTCTCAAGGGTCCACCATTTCTAAATACAATAATCTTACTTTTATCCACATTGATTTGCAATCCCCATTTGCTACTAAAGTCTTCTAAAACATTTGACAGGCTGATGATGTACTGTTACAGTCACAAGAACAAGTGTCCAGACTGTACCGTCTGGACTTTCAGGCTAGGTTACCCCTTGCCCCCTCTATAATATACGTTGTAATACATACTACTATATATAGTACTATAGTAATACATACTACTATATATAGTACTATATACAATATTTACATCTTTACATGCTACATATGTGTGATCTGATGACAGACAACAGCTGAAAATAAATTGTATGAGCGCCAAAAAATTGTCTGGTAATTATTAATGTTACAGCTATCTACACAGATGTAGTGACCATTTGCCTCGCTTGCACTGCCTTTGCTATGAAATTCAAGATTCACACTGAGATGTCCAGTCATAAAATATCATTTGGAAGCTATCCCTAAATGTTCTTAATATCCTCCAGGCTATTTCATTTTGCCCAGGGTGGTTTGGATATATGCTTTAAACCACTAAAAACAACTTGCGCCTAAAATGGTGATAACATTGTGCAAGTTTAATTTTTGTTGGCATTTTATCATTCATCCATCCATCTGCAGTGTTGCAGCTCTTTAATTTTCATTTTCCCCTCTGCCAATGTCTCACTGCTGCAGATATTTGCAGATATTTGACTGCTGCAGATAATTTTCAAGTGCCCTATAAAGTTGTTTTTTGTTTGGTATACTCTTGTCTGATGTCACATTATATGATACTGATATTGTTATATGTGTATAATGAAATTATATTGTTGTGGCTTTTTGTCGTATTTGCATGTTGCTTGTAATTGTCATGCTCATAACTTATATCTAGAAGTTTGTTGGTACCCTAACTAGATGAGGAGACCGCGAAAGACTCCTAAAGACATTGCCAAAGACTATGTTGAGGCTCACAAGGACCCTTCCTGGATAAAGGAACAATTCATAAGTGTTGAAAAAGGTTTTTCATCTTCCATCGCCTTTTACACGTACCTGTTATGCCTTATGGGAGGATACATGTTATTCTTTTACAATAGCTTAAAAGCTAAGCCCAATGTACAGTTGACTTTCTTTTATAAAATATATATTATTTACAAAATAATCTTTCGCCAAGTTTGGGATTAGGTTTATCATTTTTATATGTTTAGTGGTGTGCTTCTGCGAAATTTAACTGTTGTAATAACATTATGTGGATATATATTGACACTAACATATATTTTCTTTCAGGGCGAGGTGTGCTGACCACTGTAATGGTGGAGAAGGGACAGTTCCTTGCAGAATATTGTGGGAACTTAATAGATGGCAAGGAAGGCGACAGACGGGAGGAACAAGAAAGCACTGGCTTTCGATTCTTTTTCAAACATAATGGGCAAAGTTTCTGGTCAGTATTATTTGACTCTGCATGTCTGTCTGCAGCAGCTGTTAGTTTGCATGCCGTGGCTCAATGGGTAGTGTTAATATTATGTGTATAACAGAAATAGAAGGTAAGAAAGGTGCAACAAGGAGTAAAGAACTTGTATCATTAATGAATTGCATTATTGAAAATTGGCTTGCGCTATGAATTAGGATTTCTGGTATTATAAAGTGGTGTTAATATATATGTTAATATACCGGAATGAATCTGAAATTATCACCAATATTGGCATTCTCTAAGGTTAACAATATTGCATTACAGTGTGGATTCATCAGACGAGCCTACCAGTGGTCCTAAATTGGGCCGGCTGATGAACCATGGTGGTCCGGGCGAACGTAATGCCCTCATCAAATATTTGCTCATTGGTGGAAAGTTACGTCTGTGTGTCTTTGCCCTCTGGTAAGTGAAAATAGCCTTTTGTTGCAATGCAATATCTGCTCTTAGTGTTACTCGGTGCCTGAAAATTGTATTTTTAATAACCTCTTGGTTTTCTTAGGCACTGCTCATTCCCTTACTTGCCAAGTGTGACATTGAAATAAACTGTTATGATCAGTTGTGACCCCAAACTCATTTAAGTTTTGAGATGTACCTATATGGAATATCCCAATGCGTTCTATGTTGAATTTCTAATTACCCGGTAGGTGACATGCCGATTTTGTAAATGCTCTTATCTATTTTGATGAAATATATTATATACTTGGTTACTTGATCAGTGACATAAAGGCTGGTGTGGAGGTGCTATATGATTATGGAATCAAAGCAGCAGACATGCCATGGAAAACTCCTGGTACACGACTTTTAGATTAATATATGGAGTTCATTGTTCATTTACTAAAAAATTGCCTTACTGTAAGAAATGTTCATTTTAAGTTTTGCATTTTACTCAGTTTATTCTTGTTTTCCTTAAACCGCAGAATAGAAGAAACAATTTGTTGTTGTGACGCCGTCATTGAGCTTGTTGTTCAATTTGACTTTAGCCAAATTATCTTATTTGCTATAAATAAATTAGTAGCTTTTATCTAATGCAGTATTATAGAACTTTATCTACATCATTTACATTTTCGGTTTTTCCAGCGGCAAAAATTGGTTTGAGATATCCATAATGCATATATTGTATATTTACGGGTAATACTATGAAGTATACATAATACAAAAAGGTTAAATGAATCAGTATAATGAAATCAGTGTACGGTAGAAAGAAGTGTATGAGTGTCTTCCTGCGTTGCTTAAATATTACTTATAGTCCTGAGAGGCAAGTGAACATCATTGAGTCTAGTTATACTGTGAAGTATATAACTCTTACTTATTATTTGTAGGTACATGCGTTTGCTATATTAAAACTGAAGTTAGATTGCTCTGTAAATGAATCAATATAATTCAGATCAGTGTAAAAGAAAGTCACCTCAAAGTCATATAATATGTGTATGAGTTTCTTGCTTGTTTAAATATTACACATAGATCTAATAGGTAAGTCAAAGCATTTTAATACCTATATATAGGTATGTAACTTTAACTAATTACTTGTAGGCAATCCTCAATGTTACAAATGGATTGTCATGGCTTTTCAGGGAAATGTCAATGCCTTTTAGTACCTTAAAACTGAAGTTGCATAGTTCTTTAAAAACTGACTAGCTCACTGTGCCTTGTTTTTATAACACTGAGTTAATGCTATGAGGTATATTTAATGCATGGAGGCTAAAATAGATAAATAAATTGAGGTCTGTGTATAAGGCAGTGACCCTAAAAATCACAAAATACATGTATAATTGTCTTGCTTTAATTTCAACATATAATAGGCAATTGGACATCTTTGGACAGTTATGCTGTGCGGTATATAACTTTTGTTTCTATCAACAATGCTGTGTGGTATATAACTTGTTTTCAATAGGCTGACTAGCTCATTGTGCATGGTTCGTGTAAAGCTGAGAGACAGGAATTAGGCGGCATATATAATACATGTAGGATTAAATGAATCAATAAAATTGAGATCAGCTAGTGTAGAAGGCAGTCACTCCCCAAATCAGATATTGGTGTATTAGTGTCTTGCTTTAATATTGCATCTAGCCCTAATAGGCAAGTGGACATTTTTAGATCATAAGTTATGCTGTGGGGTATATAACTTAAACTATGGGGTGTATAACTAATACTACGGGATATATATCAATGAGGGTAATATAATGTGCCTCTCGAAGATGGCCTGGACAGAATTTGATGATGTAAGTACTGATGTAATATCACTGCCAACTATCTGAGAATGTCTTTACAGTTTTTGTAGGACTTTACTAAATAACCATACAGGTGCTAGATTTGCCAATATATTCTTACTGTTTACAGGAGGTTACTTATTATTTGTAGGTACATGCCTTTTGTACCTTACATTTGGAGTTGCATAGTTCTTTAAACGCTGATTAGCTCATGGTGCCTTGTTTCTATATAACTGTGAGGTAATGCTATGAGGTAAATATAATTAATGGAACTAGGATAAATGAATAATAAAATTGAGGTCAGTGTGTAGGGCAGTCACCATAAAAATCACATAATACATGTAAGATTGTCTTGCTTTAGTTTGCACATAACCCTAATAGGCTAGAGGATATATTTGGGTCTCGGGTTATGCTGTCGGGTATAAAACTTTTGAATATAAGACTATCTCAGAGCTTTACACACACCGTGCAAGCTGCGATAGTCAGTCTTATATTCAAAAGTTTTATACCCGACACGTGCACGGTGTGTGTAAAGCTCTGAGATACTACTATAAGGTATATATAATACATGTAGGATAAAATGAATCAATATAATTGAGATGAGTGTAGATCGAAGGAAGTCTCACTCAAAAACACAAACTATGTGTATTAGTGTCTTGCTGTCTTGCTTTCATATTGCGCCTATAGCCCTAATAGGCAAGTGAAAACTTTTTAGGTCTCAAGTTACGCTGCGGAGTATATAACTTTTACCTGTGGTGTATATAACTTAGTATGGGGTATAAAACTTCACTGTGGGGTATATAAATTTTACTGCGGGGTATATAACTTGTATTGTGGGGTACATAACTTTTGCTTATTATTTGTAGAGTCGTTGACAGTTGAAGACGGCAATGTCAATGAAGACACCACATCTGGTGGGTCCAATGCTGATGTTTTTGTGATTATAGCATAGCTGTAAGGGTAATTTAGTGGGCCTCTTGAAGACGGTCTGGACAGAGCTTGATAATGTAGTTAATGATGTAATATCACTGCCAACTATCTGAGAAGGTCTTTACACTTTTCAGTAGAACTTTGCTAGATAGCCATATACCGGTCCTAGATTTGCCAATACACTCTTATTGTTTACAGGATGTTACTTATGACTTTTACTGTGGGGTATATAACTTTTACCTGTGGGGTATATAACTTTTGCGTATTATTTTTAGAGTCGTTAACAGTTCAAGAGCCTCTCGCCCACGAAGACGGCAATGCCAATGAAGACACCACATCTGGTGGGTCCAATGCTGATGTTTTTGTGACTATAGCATAGCCGTGAGGGTAATTTAGTGGGCCTCTTGAAGACGGTCTGGACAGAGCTTGATAATGTAGTTTATGATGTAATATGACTGCCAACTATCTGAGAAGGTCTTCACACTTTTCAGTAGAACTTTGCTAGATAGCCATATACCGGTCCTGGATTTGCCAATACACTCTTATTGTTTACGGGATGTTACTTATGACTTTTACTGTGGGGTATATACATTTTACCTGTGGGGTATATAAATTTTACCTGTGGGGTATATAACTTTTGCTTATTATTTGTAGAGTCGTTAACAGTTGAAGAGCCTCTTGCCCACGAAGACGGCAATGCCAATGAAGACACCACATCTGGTGGGTCCAATGCTGATGTTTTTGTGACTATAGCATAGCCGTGAGGGTAATTTAGTGGGCCTCTTGAAGACGGTCTGGACAGAGCTTGATACTGTAGTTAATGATGTAATATGACTGCCAACTATCTGAGAAGGTCTTTACACTTTTCAGTAGAACTTTGCTAGATAGCCATATACCGGTCCTAGATTTGCCAATACACTCTTATTTTTTACAGGATGTTACTTAGACTTTTACTGTGGGGTATATAAATTTTACCTGTGGGGTATATAACTTTTGCTTATTTTTTGTAGAGTCGTTAACAGTTGAAGAGCCTCTTGCCCACGAAGACGGCAATGCCAATGAAGACACCACATCTGGTGGGTCCAATGCTGATGTTTTTGTGACTATAACATAGCCGTAAGGGTAATTTAGTGGGCCTCTTGAAGACGGTCTGGACAGAGCTTGATAATGTAGTTAATGATGTAATATCTCTGCCAACTATCTGAGAAGGTCTTTACACTTTTCAGTAGAACTTTGCTAGATAGCCATATACCGGTCCTAGATTTGCCAATACACTCTTATTGTTTACAGGATGTTACTGATGACTTTTACTGTGGGGTATATAAATTTTACATGTGGGGTATATAACTTTTGCTTATTATTTGTAGAGTCGTTAACTGTTGAAGAGCCTCTCGCCCACGAAGACGGCAATGCCAATGAAGACACCACATCTGGTGGGTCCAATGCTGATGTTTTTGTGACTATAACATAGCCGTAAGGGTAATTTAGTGGGCCTCTTGAAGACGGTCTGGGCAGAGCTTGATAATGTAGTTAATGATGTAATATCTCTGCCAACTATCTGAGAAGGTCTTTACACTTTTCAGTAGAACTTTGCTAGATAGCCATATACCGGTCCTAGATTTGCCAATACACTCTTATTGTTTACAGGATGTTACTGATGACTTTTACTGTGGGGTATATAAATTTTACCTGTGGGGTATATAACTTTTGCTTATTATTTGTAGAGTCGTTAACAGTTGAAGAGCCTCTTGCCCACGAAGACGGAAATGCCAATGAAGACACCACATCTGGTGGGTCCAATGCTGATGTTTTTGTGACTATAGCATAGCCGTAAGGGTAATTTAGTGGGCCTCTTGAAGACGGTCTGGACAGAGCTTGATAATGTAGTTAATGATGTAATATCTCTGCCAACTATCTGAGAAGGTCTTTACATTTTTCAGTAGAACTTTGCTAGAAAGCCATATACCGGTCCTAGATTTGCCAATACACTCTTATTGTTTACAGGATGTTACTGATGACTTTTACTGTGGGGTATATAAATTTTACCTGTGGGGTATATAACTTTTGCTTATTATTTGTAGAGTCGTTAACAGTTGAAGAGCCTCTTGCCCACGAAGACGGCAATGCCAATAAAGACACCACATCTGGTGGGTCCAATGCTGATGTTTTTGTGACTATAACATAGCCGTAAGGGTAATTTAGTGGGCCTCTTGAAGACGGTCTGGACAGAGCTTGATAATGTAGTTAATGATGTAATATCACTGCCAACTATCTGAGAAGGTTTTCGCATTTTTCAGTAGAACTTTGCTAGATAGCCATATACCGGTCCTAGATTTGCCAATACACTCTTATTGTTTACAGGATGTTACTTATGACTTTTACTGTGGGGTATATAACTTTTACCTGTGGGGTATATAACTTTTGCTTATTATTTGTAGAGTCGTTAACAGTTGAAGAGCCTCTCGCCCACGAAGACGGCAATGCCAATGAAGACACCACATCTGGTGGGTCCAATGCTGATGGTTTTGTGACTATAGCATAGCCGTGAGGGTAATTTAGTGGGCCTCTTGAAGACGGTCTGGACAGAGCTTGATAATGTAGTTAATGACGTAATATCACTGCCAACTATCTGAGAAGGTCTTTACACTTTTCAGTAGAACTTTGCTAGATAGCTATATGCCGGTCCTAGATTTGCCAATACACTCTTATTGTTTACAGGATGTTACTTATGACTTTTACTGTGGGGTATATAACTTTTGCTTATTATTTGTAGAGTCGTTAACAGTTGAAGAGCCTCTTGCCCACGAAGACGGCAATGCCAATGAAGACACCACATCTGGTGGGTCCAATGCTGATGTTTTTGTGACTATAGCATAGCCGTGAGGGTAATTTAGTGGGCCTCTTGAAGACGGTCTGGACAGAGCTTGATACATGTAGTTAATAATGTAATATCACTGCCAACGTTCTGAGAAGGTTTTTACATTTTTCAGTAGAACTTTGGTAGATAGCCATATACCGGTCCTAGATTTGCCAATACACTCTTATTGTTTACAGGATGTTACTGATGACTTTTACTGTGGGGTATATAAATTTTACCTGTGGGGTATATAACTTTTACCTGTGGGGTATATAACTTTTGCTTATTATTTGTAGAGTCGTTAACAGTTGAAGAGCCTCTTGCCCACGAAGACGGCAATGCCAATGAAGACACCACATCTGGTGGGTCCAATGCTGATGTTTTTGTGACTATAGCATAGCCGTAAGGGTAATTTAGTGGGCCTCTTGAAGACGGTCTGGACAGAGCTTGATAATGTAGTTAATGATGTAATATGACTGCCAACTATCTGAGAAGGTCTTTACACTTTTCAGTAGAACTTTGCTAGATAGCCATATACCGGTCCTAGATTTGCCAATACACTCTTATTGTTTACAGGATGTTACTTATGATTTTTACATTGGGGTATATAACTTTTGCTTATTGTTTGTAGAGTCGTTAACAGTTGAAGAGCCTCTTGCCCACGAAGACGGCAATGCCAATGAAGACCCCACATCTGGTGGGTCCAATGCTGATGTTTTTGTGACTATAGCATAGCCGTAAGGGTAATTTAGTGGGCCTCTTGAAGACGGTCTGGACAGAGCTTGATACATGTAGTTAATAATGTAATATCACTGCCAACTATCTGAGAAGGTTTTTACATTTTTCAGTAGAACTTTGCTAGATAGCCATATGCCGGTCCTAGATTTGCCAATACACTCTCATTGTTTTCAGGATGTTACTTATGACTTTTACTGTGGGGTATATAACTTTTACTGTGGGGTATATAACTTTTGCTTATTATTTGTAGAGTCGTTGACGGTTGAAGAGGGTCGTGCCCGCGAAGACGGCAATGTCAGTGAAGAGACTACCTCTGGTGGGTCCAATGCTGATGTTTCTGTGTCTATAGCATAGCCGTAAGGTTAATATAGTGGGCCTCTTGAAGACGGTCTAGACAGAACAATATAATGTCACTCCCAAATATCTGGGAATGTCCTAGATTTGCCAGTATACTTATTACTTATAAATATACTTATTATTTATTGTTTACAGGGCCGCAGAACTCTGATATGGATGATAGCGACGACAGTGACTTTGTTGTAAATGAGTCAGGTATGTAGCCATTTTTTTTAAATTACCTATCGTGTAGTACCATGAACGGAAGCCATTCGAAATGACAGACCTCTGATTGTTCCATACCGTGTTACTTCAATTAAAAGTTTCTGTAAGTTCAGGATTCAAACCAGATTACACCTTTCAGAGTCGGACGACACAGAAGAAGACGAAGAGGACCTTGTTGCTGCCACAAGACGTGTCCAAATGCCTTTCGGAGCTGTACACGCAGTACCCCAAGCCGGTATGTATTTATTCACATGTCCTAACAAGTTAATCAAGCTCACATTTCATTTGCATCTTTGCCGCAGTTGTTTCCTTTGCCCGATTTAGCCTTGCTTGTGCAAATAATTAAGCCGCATTAGACACAGATTATCATCATGGACCTTATAATTTCTGTTCGCCTGGGTGCTATTTTGATTTGTGTTGTAATGTACGTATTTACAGTTATTATTCAAACAATGTTATCTTTTTGTAATAATGGGACTAGATGATTTCATTTCGCGGAAGAAATGAGCCCCGTGGTTCAGCCCAGTTGCTTAGTGACTGCGTTCTGAGGCCAGTGTTACTTCGAATGCCACTGGAACTCTCCCTGGGTTATTATTCCCATAATCAGATAATACGTTTATGAGTGTCCTGCTGCCTCGCTTGAATATTACACATAACCCTAATAGGCAAGCGAACTTCAACAGGTGTCATGTTCTGCTGTGAGGTATATAACTTAAGCTGCGGTGTATATAACCTTTGCCTATTATTTGTAAGTAATCCCCAATGGTGCAAAGGCATTGTCATGGCTTGTGAGAGAAATTGTAATGCCTTTTAGTACCTTAAATCTGAAGTTGTGTAGTTCTTTAAAAGCTGACTAGCTCATTGTGCCTTGCTTTTTTAACCTAAGTTAATACTATGAGGTATATATCATTCATGGAGCTAGGATAAATCGAATAATACAATGGAAGTAAGTGTTTAAAGCAGTCACCCCTAAATTCACATGATATGTGTATTAGTGTCTTGCTTTATATTAATATTGCACATAGCCCTTATAGGCTATTGGACATTTTTAGATCTCGTTATGTTGTGGGGTATATAACTTTTACTGTGGGGTATATAACTTTTACTGCGGGGTATATAACTTTTACTGTGGGGTATATAACTTTAATGTGGGGTATATAAATTTTACTGCGGGGTATATAACTTCTATTGTGGGGTATATAACTTCTATTGTGGGGTATATAACTTTTGCTTATTATTTGTAGAGTCGTTGGCAGTTGAAGAGCCTCTTGCCCGCGAAGACGGCAATGTAAATATCGGAGCTGCACAAGCAGTTCACCAAGCCGGTATGTATTTATTCACATGTCCTAACAAGTTAATCAAGCTCATATGTCATTCGCCTCTTTGCCGCAGTAATAATGGGAATAGATTATTTAATTTCGCGGAAGAAAAAAACCCTTGGTTCAGCCCAGTTGTCCAGTGACTGCGCTCCGAGGCTAGTGTTACGTCGAATGCAACTGGAGCCCTCATTATTCCCTATCTTCAGCATCAACATGACGCCTACGATAAACAGTTCATATGCCCTGATATTAATACCAATCTCTCTTTGACTGTCTACTGAGCACTATATTGCTGATATGGTGCCGAAATGACGAATACTCAAACTCGTGGCAGAACTTTTGTGTGCCTTTGTTCCTAATACAAGTTATTATATTGCAATATTTGGTTATTTTCATTTAGATGACGACTGGGACGTGTCGGCGGCAACAAAGCTTCAGTACAGAAATGGTAAGTCTTTGAAGCAAAGCTCGGCGAGGCATATAGCACGTCACTATACTAAAATACTAGTTTTATTTGTCCTTGAATTTTAGACATGTAGCTATAATAACTTTTGCCACATCAAAAGTATCATTATGCTTTTATGCTAGATATACTACTCACAATTTGCTAAGGATCAGTTACATGTATTTGCAAAACTTGGCAAATTTGAATATAGATAATGACTCAATATACATGGAACAATTAATGCTTTATTCATGCTAAGATACATATCAATATGCTGTATGGCCGCCTCTGGCATTAACCACAGCCAGACACCGTCTTAGCATTCCCTGGATCATTCATTGTTCCATGTATATTGAGTTATTATCTATAGTCACATCTGCCAAGTTTTGATAATACATGTAACTGATCCTTAGCAAATTGTGAGTAGTATATGTGACCGGCTCTAGTTGCAAACCATCTATCTCTGTTCTAATTCTTACGGTCGTAACTACATTCTCAATTCTGGCGAATTGTTTGCGCCCCAATAAATACATTTATTTATGGTATCCACTTATCTTGTCACTCAGTGACGATTCCGATATACAGAAAACACAACGGAGGGCGAAACTATTCTAAGACTGACTCCTGCTACTTCTGCAAGCAGTCCTTCCAGGCATCAATATCAAAACATTATGAAGCGATGCATGCCCACGAGCCGGACGTCAGGCGGGTATTAGAGTTTGAGGTTAATTCGGCGGCCCGCAAGCAAGCCTGGACTAAGCTGCGGAACCAGGGAAACTACAAGCACAATGTTCA
Organism: Arenicola marina; assembly: GCA_964019135.1. Classification (NCBI taxonomy): domain Eukaryota; kingdom Metazoa; phylum Annelida; class Polychaeta; family Arenicolidae; genus Arenicola; species Arenicola marina. The sequence goes on from OZ025252.1 coordinate 2,689,045, forward strand.
GGTGCTGATTTTTATCTGCTCTCCTCATATTAACCTGAACTATATATTTTTTAAACGCCATTGGGGAAGCTAGTGACACAGTTCAATAGGTACATGGGAGGTTTAGTACGTGGACTTGAAACAATTAAATGTTTCCATGGTTTAATTGGAGGTTCTAGTTTAATCAAGCTCCTTCTAGTGTGTTATGTAAGGTGATTATTCATAATCATGTATGCGATAGAGATCTGCGCATGCGCACCTTTTGTGAGAGACGACACCCACCCGCGTCCCAACAAAGTTGCCCATGGCATAGTATGTGCATGTATACATTTACGATTAAAACAGGGTATGTTACAAGAATATCGTTTAGTGAACTTCTCCTGAAGGACAATTTAAACGGTGTCATCAATCAAGTGCCACCGGACAACCTTTCAGCCTGAACATCAAGCTACTGATGATCATTGTATTCAACAACTTCGAGATTGGGGGGGGGGGGGCGGGGTTGAGGGGTGCAGTTGTATGTTCAGAAGTTTGCGCCCGGCACACATTGTTAGCGCCGTAGAGGAATTAGCTCCGTTCTGTGCTTACTAGCCATACCCGAAACCGCCCGGCGACCGTAATTTCATTTCCAGCGAGTTGCGGGTACCGGCAGCCTGTGCTGATCTCTGGTATGTAACGAAAAATCTATTGTTCTTTTAGGTCCTCCAAGAAGGGGAGGGAGAGCTCATTTTGGCTCGGAGGCCTCCAGCGGATGCAAAAGTAAAGCGCAAGGCGTTTGACTTTCTGCCCTGTGAATACTGCATGGGATTTATCCTAAAGGACTCTCTTTGGAGTCATATGCGGTCTTGCATAATGAAACCAAAAGAAACACAGCCGGAAGCTAACTTCCTTCGCAATGCTCGAGTAATGCTGTCACCGTTCTTGCGGCAGATTGAAGTCAGTGGCATCGACTTTCTATTTGATGGTATGAAGGAAACCAAGGAAAACCCTGGGATCGTCGCCATATGTAGAGATGACAAGCTTATTAGAGAATTCGCAAGTTCATTGTTAGATAAACTGGGTCTTCCTGAAGAACAAAGGAAGAAAGACGTTGACAACGTTAGGACAAAGGTTCGCACGCTTGGGAGGGCATTGAAGGAGCTGAATGAAAATGCCTGCGGTTGGAGACCTCTTGCCTCCTTTCTCACTGGGCCCAATTTTGGGCGTGTCGTTGACGCAGTGAAGAATCTATCATTGAAGGCGGACTCGCCTCAGCTGGCTCTAACCCTGGGACATTACGTCAAGCAAGCGAATCTTCTGAAAATCAGCCTTGGAATTGAGTCTGATGATGAGAGTATGAAAAAGGAGGGGGAGGATTTCAGTCGACTTTATGAAACATATTGGAATTCGAAAGTTTCATGTGTAGCGAACAGACGACAGAAACTACGTCACATTAACAAGGCGGTGCAAATTCCCGAAACCAAGGACTTGATGAAGTTGAAAGAGTGGGTATGCGCAGAGCTGTCAAAGGCAATGGAGACTGCAGAGCCTTCAAATGAACAATGGACGACCGTAGCTGAACTGACCATGGTTCGCATTATTCTCTTTAACAAGAGGAGGGTGTCCGAAGTGGACGAGATGAAGGTAGAGGACTTTGAAAGGCGTTTAACCGCAACCGCAGCTCATGACGATATCTACTCTTCACTTGATGTCTCGGAGAAGGCATTAATCAAACGGTGTGTGGAATTTTTGCAATATTTTATAACAAATAATTATACGTAATTTATACCAAAAATTCACCCCATAATTCGAAGGGAAGCATCTGACACGTGCAATTTAGTCTTTCATAATGCAAGGTGCAGCATGATGTTTCCGAGCCTCATTGGCGTTTACATGCATTTCATCGTTAAATAACGCAATCATTACTGGCGACACAAAAGTTATAAATGTGTTGTTCAAACTGTCTTTAGAAACCATATGTGTTGTGTAAATTCATGATTTATATTAGTGACAATCCCTCTGATTTGGAATCCGCAGGATGGAACTGCTGGAAGTACGTGGTAAAAGCACCAGGGCTTTGAGGAAAGTTTTCATTCTACTGACGGAAGACATGGTGAAAGCCGTTAAATACCTCATTGCCACAAGAACTTCCCATTGCAAATTCGTCTTTGGAAGGTAAGGCCGCCTTTGCGGCGTTTGGTCCATAGGTTTATGCTATCACTTAAAAGTTGAATGCGACTTTGTTGGGGACACGCGGCTTGGCTTATTTTGAACATGCCGTCTATCTAGATCTAATGCTTGATGGTGATTATATCTAAGTGTTTACTTGTTGAGCTGTTAGTTAAAGTAACACATTCATTTAAATAGTTCATGTACAAAGTAGATAGTTCGAACTTATCGAACGTATCTTGTCATGTCTCTTTTTTTCTGTCTTTAACATGACTTACACTATACACTGCAGGCCATGCAGGACACCCCTAGATGGATGCACGGCCATAAGAAATGTTACTGGCAAATGTCCCGGCCTAAAGAACCCAGAAGCGATACGGACCCGATCCCTAAGGAAGTACATGGCAACAGTTGCCCAGGTACCATCATTAGACAAGTGCCCATACATGTTCGGTCTTCCATTACATTATCATTAGTTGTAGGAATGTCAGTGCCTGTGGTCTTTTGAATTTACTATCTAATGGACAGGTCCAGTCTCAGCCCGATCACACCAGCATTGCCTTGATAGGGGTGCTTATTGACTTTTGTACTACAAATAATTATTGAACGACTTCAGCGGCAAAGCGGCATGTGACTCCTCTCTTCCCATCCCATGGGGGTAGCTCCCTGGTCTAGTGGTAGCCCGTTAGACTGCAGATCAATATGTTCTGGGTTCGTATCCCGGCATGGGCACCTAATCTGGGGCGTGGTTCATTTCGTCATCCTTTTTCAATTTCCCGGGAGGTTTTTTGGCCCAGTGTAGCCTTCATGTGCACAAAAAGGGCCTAAAACATCAATCATCTATATATCCTTCCCATTGGCTCTATCTCACTGACTGCGTCTGCAAGTGTCGTGAAGACCTTAACGCTGGAATAGATGCTTTACTTCAGACATCTTTAGTCAATCTGTCCGAAAATAATTATGTTAACATTTTCATTAGATGCTGGACATGACATCGGCTGAGTTAAAGATGGTGGCGGACCACATGGGTCACAACATCAATATCCATACGGATGTGTACCGGCTGCAGAGTTCTGTTCTGGAGCGTACAAAGGTCGCGAGAGTACTGCTGTCACTTGAAAGTGGGAACATTGGAAGATTTGCGGGTAAACGGCTGGATGATATCCCCGTCGAAGGTAATCCCGTATTTAATTATACTGGCAAGTCTCCAAATGTGTTTGTTAATGCCAGTCTGATTATGTCTCCTATTAAATGGGGTGCTTGTTTTGACAGCCCAACTTCCAGTACAGTACAGTACTGCCAATAGTTGCTTAATAAGAGGGTGCCGGCGCTTAACGATCCTGACCAGTGGTCTTAATGGGTTTGAGGGTTAAGATTTGATTGGTGTTGAATACCAGTTAATGGTGTACGATCACTCTGATGGCGCCGTAACAGGGTTTTAGGGCATTAAGAGTTGCAAGATGTACCGGTAAAGCATATAAGCGCCACTTAAAGACAACGTAGATAATATGGCGTAACTATGAGTAACAAAATCTGTATTTCAGGCATTTAGCTACTTATTCCTTATCGTTAGCGAAGTGGAAATTCTAGGGTTCGAATGTATATTGTGGGCTTTATGTGCATTGTAGATGCTTTTCTATGGCTCAAGGACATTGACGGGGCTTGTATTGCAACTTTTGTGGTTGTGGGTCCCATTTGTCATATGTTCAGAATCATTAGAATGTATTGGGCAATTATTTAAGTACCGGCAATGCTTCTTTCCTCTCTCGTTGATAACGATACCACGATCATTGGGTGGAGATGTCCTGTAAAAGCAACCCGACCCTCACTCACTTAGTACATTTCGTTTCAGATATTGCAGCACCCATCACTTATGATGACGATTGGAGCAGTGGTAAGTCGATGCTTAATTCCTAACCTGTTTCGTTCATCTATAATTCCACTCTTTCGTTAAATGCTATACAGTAAGCTTTAGACGATCAGCATTAGGACATTATATCTGTATATCAGAAATCGGTAATTTCGGGACATTTTCTATACGTAACTAACATTCCAACTTTGCAGTCAAAATGGAAATGTTTTATGTCGTAGGAGACCGCATGACTACGCCGGAGGATGTGACGGAACCCAGCAATTATCAAGGAACTGCAGGTATGTTGAACAGACAAACCCTGTTGAATGTTCGCACACTCTCTTATGTCTTGCATATACTACTTGGGGATACAAGTAGTATTCTGTCCTGTACAGAAACCCAACTAGTAATTATGACAAAACATCGTAATATCAATGCCAAAGAGTACCTCACCTTCACATGGATTAAAAATTAAATTATCAATATATTAACAATATTGTTACCTCACTCTGAGATAAGCTATGATCATTTCTCCGTATAACATTGGCTAACTGTAGTGGCGATCTCAACTTCCTAACGACACCGATCTTACTCGGATATACATTGGTTACCATTAAATCGATCGAACTTCGCCAATGCTAAATTTCCTTTTAAAGCTGGTAGTGTACAGCCTTAATACGAAGTTTTTCGGTCGGCGATAGACTCAAGAAACGTCTGAACAAGTCACAGCATGACCCATGTATTGCCATCGCAAGCGCCGTATTTTTCCATTATCGACATCTTGTGGGTCCCACCAATATCCATTACTCATCATGTGTTTAATGAAAGTGTAAACTGTGTGACAAATCTGAAATATATTTATTGTTTTTTTGACAGACGATAGCGAAAGCGACACCAGCGTTGAACTAACTGTACCTGAAATTCGAGTCAAGGAAAGCTTTAAAGGTGCTACATCAACATAAGCATTCAGGGAATAACTGAATTTTTTCTGATGAACAAAACTTCTTGTGCATGCGTTGTAATGAAGTACATTGGGCAGTCTGATTGCACTGTGACATTGCAACCACCAATTTTACTCGAAATGCATATATACCTATAACTGTCTCATGTAACAACTATTGAAACAGAAAAAAGATGTAAGGTGCCATGGTGACGTTAGTGATATCAAAGGGGTAGATAATGCCACAGGTTCTATCAAGTCGATTTTGCTTGAGAAGTTGCTCTGGTGCCACCGAAAGTGTGACGTTGCAACATTTGTATATTGCAGGTCGGAAAAGGACTTGGACTGAAGAGGAGAATAAGGCAATCTACGATTCATTTGGGGAGGCTATTGCAAAAAGGGCAAAGCTCTCTTCTGATGACATCAGATCTGCCCAGCAACGAAAGTGCGTATTGCGTTCCCGTACCTTGGCTCAGATACGAGTCAAGGTGCACAACATCATGTCAGGGAAGGAAAAGGTGAAACATCAGTTACGTTGAGATGACGCATATGATCGGATATTCCTGATGTTACCTACTGTTCGTCCGTTTGTTGTGGAATTCTTCTCTGTATAGTTGGCACGATGTAGCCTAGCTGGCTCATAGTGCCCGTGAAACAATGACGCAACAAACAATCATCTCTATGTAGAATTAAGGCGCTGAAGTATCTTTGGTAACGTTGCTATCGTGTCCGATTCAGTCTCCGTAACAAGTATTGCATTGTGGACTGAGACTGTGACGACCACACAGTTTTTCTGGCTTCAAAATAAATGCCAGTGAGCTTTATTTGGTGATGTGCATCCTTTTGGCATGCGCGACATTACATTTCTAAAACAGCTGGTGGAAAATTAAGGAAAACAGGTTTCTTTGTATTGTAATTCATGCAATTTGTTCCTTTTCTGTACGGCGTAACACCACACAAATGTTTCGATTCATTTGACAAGTAATACCATAAGTTGTGTGCAAATGTTGACATTTTTGAAACCCTGTCCAAGAAAAGAAGATCTCTTGTTATATTAGAGCTGCCTGGCAAAGAAATCGGGTGCCAGGATTCTACATTTGTCTTTAGATAATGATTATGACTTAGGTCTGATATCCCGTGTTAAATATTGTTCCTATAGCGAGCTTGTTTTAGGCTGATGTGATGAACTACTGATGGAAGCTGTCCTTTTTTTTATAGGTAGTGAGGCGCTGAAGTACCTGTATCTGTCTATAAATTTGTTTTAGTGATGTGCCTCCTTTTTGGTGTGAGTGAATGAAGGTGTTTATTGTATATTGAAAATATAGTTGTGGCTTTCATAAACATCAACTAACATATTTGTAACGAAATTATCAACTGATCATCAAATGATGTTCGCGCTCATTACATTCGTTGCTCTTCTATTTTTGACACTGCTGCAGCAGCCGATTGCATGTGTTCTTGGTGGACGTTTTGTAATGTAACTCACGCATTTTGTATCACATTACAAGTTAGCGTTCTCGATTTATCTGCTCAGTTTTACCCAACACTGAGTGAATTTTGTATCCTCCGGCCCTGCTGTGCACTGCGGATAGGTATTACGGACTTATTAAAACGCTTGTATATTCCGACGTTTCAATATGGAACGTACAATATGTTAAGCTGATACTTGTCCCACATAACGTGTGGTGGAAGTTGCAGTTCATTACTAGATAACAGGTAATAAAAAATTAACATACTATGTAACATTTTCATAAATGGTTAACAAGAATAGAAAATTTGACTGAAACATTTTCAGCGCTTCTTTTTACGAATTGAAGGTAACCCATTCTGTAAATGCAAAGACAAACTTTCATGCTCTTTATAATGATATTGGTTAGTCAGGAATAGAATCGTCCATGAATAACCTGGACGTGGTTGGGGAAATAAAGCTTTTCAAATCCGAACTATGTAGGAGTTTCTCATTTGTCTTGTCTTATTTGAATTACTAGTTTGTGTGCCAGTGTTGCTGCTATGAAGAGCCAGGCACTCCCACATCCTACTGTAACATTGCTCGCCGTCTCATATCTACTAATACAGATCTGCATAACGTGTGTAGGAAGCTCGGGAGCGGGCCTTGTGTGTTTGGTGTATTTGGAAGATCGGACCCGAGAAGGCTCGGGCTGAGCGAGACCAGAGTTGTGCCTTCCTGGCATTTGAAATATGCGATACCGCCAATTCTAGTTCCATACAAATATATATCACCCCACAAATTAAGGGGTATATAAAATTTAGTACTAAAGCATTCGATAGATGGCGCCCGAATATATATACATATATACCTCTTAACTAGGTCTGAGACAGTACCTCGCATGTAGGTCTTAAAATGGTACCCCGCATCTCTGGGATTGTCTGTATATATATATAGGTGTATATCATAATTATTACATCATATATAATACATAATTATATACATGATATATATATATACATATATCGTAATAATTGCATATGCATGTATACATATCATATATATATCATAATTACATATAATTATATATAGCCCCCCCCCCACTATATATATATGTATATATTTTATATGTGTTAAATAAACATATATATCCGATAATTAATGAGCAAGGACCCTCAAAAATGTTAATCCTGCCCTCCAATTCCACAGCATTAAATGACAACAAAGAACACAGCATTATATATACGTACCAACACCGAACTCTCCAACCACTAACACTTTAAACATGTATTCCCTGTTCCGCGTGACATCCTTTCCCCGGGCGCCTCCGGTGGGAGACTTGGATGATGGCGAGGTCGGCGTCTCCGCCATGACGTCACGAGCCTTGACTCCCTTGACGTCACCAGCTTTGATACCATTGGTCAGTAGGGCGGCAGGCGGAATGACCGAGTAGACTCCGGACGTTGTCAGTCCGGCGGCTCCAGAAGGGCCTCGGAATCTCTCTGGCTGATTGGCGTTGGCAACACACTCGTTTATCTCAGCATCGTATTCGTTAATGACTTGGTCGACTTTGGCCGTGTAGGTCAAGCGATATTCATCCGACAGGGCACTCGATTCTTCCTCGTCTGACGCGTCCATCATGTCCGAAGCGTGATTGTTTGTCTCCGTGTCAAGTCAGACTTGTCCTGATAGTGGTGCGCCCTCGTGTTTAATGGCCTGCCTGTCCTGATAACGTGTGTACGACTATAAGCCGGTGGCTACGTGCGCGATCAGTGGTTATGAGCTTCTGCATGCCTTCGCGCTCTGTGGCCGGGCCGAAGTTTTTATTTATAAGACGCAATGAGGTGCAGGCCTTATGTGCATATCACTTGCATTATAAGTTGTTCCACTGGGGTGAGCGTTCGCTAAGGAGGAAATGGTCAATTGAGTCGCGTCCTGTCTTGGGTATATGTATATCTGGTCCATCAGCTTGTGTATCATCCGGTTACTGTCATAAGCAGTGAGTATAAGTAGATATATATATATATATATGTGCTGTTTACATGTGTTTTTCTCTCTCGTTCTTTCTGTCTCTCTCTCAATCACTGTCTGCCTTCGTCCACGGATGGCTGGGTGGTAGGGGTTGGGGAACCCTACGGACCGGTGCTCCAGAACAGTGGCGCGGTGGTGGGAGGGGGAGGGGAGGGAGGGAGGGAGGGAGGGGGTGGGGGGGGGGAGCGTAAGGACGTTCATGGCGGGTGTCAAGTCAATGCATATTGTTCGATGCTGTGACATTCATCACGTGGCCAATTTGGAGCCGCCCCCCCCCCACCCGCCGGCCCCTCGCCGGCCCCCTTGTTGTCGTGATATACCCTGAGACCTGCACCCCCCCCCCTCCCCCTCATGGCCCTCACCTGCACATTACGGTCACGCGCTATACCGTATGGGTTACACATGTGGCGTTTGTCACCTCCCGCCGGTCACGTATTTGTAAACTCGTGATGATTAGTGTCCTTGATTTCAGTAATATGGACCGTAATGATGTGACCGTAATACAGGCGGTGACCGTAATACAGGCGGTGACCGTAATATAGGCGCCGACCGTAATACAGGCGGTGACCGTAATACAGGCGGTGACCGTCATACAGGCGGTGACCGTAATACAGGCGCCGACCGTAATACAGACGGTGACCGTAATACAGACGATGTGACCGTAATATAGGCGGTGACCGTAATACAGGCGGTGACCGTAATACAGGCGGTGACAGTAATACAGGCGGTGACTGTAATACAGGCGGTGACCGTAATACAGGCTGTGACCGAAATACAGGCGGTGACCGTAATACAGGCGGTGACCGTAATACAGGGGCCGACCGTAATACAGGCGCCGACCGTAATACAAGCGGTGACCGTAATACAGGCTGTGACCGTAATATAGGCGGTGACCGTAATACAGACGGTGGCCGTAATACAGGCGGTGACCGTAATACAGGCGCCGACCGTAATACAGACGGTGGCCGTAATACAGACGGTGACCGTAATACAGGGGCCGACCGTAATACAGACGGTGACCGTAATACAGACGGTGACCGTAATACAGACGGTGAACGTAATACAGACGATGTGACCGTAATACAGACGGTGGCCGTAATACAGGCGGTGACCGTAATACAGGCGCCGACCGTAATACAGGCGGTGACCGTAATGTAGGCGCCGACCGTAATACAGGCGCCGACCGTAATACAGACGGTGGCCGTAATACAGGCGGTGACCGTAATACAGGCGCCGACCGTAATACAGACGGTGGCCGTAATACAGGCGGTGACCGTAATACAGGCGGTGACCGTAATACAGGCCCCGCCCTAATACAGGCGCCGACCGTAATACAGGCGGTGACCGTAATACAGGCCCCGCCCTAATACAGGCGCCGACCGTAATACAGGCGGTGACCGTAATACAGGCGGTGACCGTAATACAGGCGCCGACCGTAATACAGACGGTGGCCGTAATACAGGCGGTGACCGTAATACTGGCGGTGACCGTAATACAGGCCCCGCCCTAATACAGGCGCCGACCGTAATACAGGCGGTGACCGTAATACTGGCGGTGACCGTAATACAGGCGGTGACCGTAATATAGGCGCCGACCGTAATACAGACGGTGGCCGTAATACAGGCGGTGACCGTAATACAGGCGCCGACCGTAATACAGACGGTGGCCGTAATACAGGCGGTGACCGTAATACTGGCGGTGACCGTAATACAGGCCCCGCCCTAATACAGGCGCCGACCGTAATACAGGCGGTGACCGTAATACTGGCGGTGACCGTAATACAGGCGCCGACCGTAATACAGACGGTGACCGTAATACAGACGATGTGACCGTAATATAGGCGGTGACCGTAATACAGGCGGTGACCGTAATACAGGCGGTGACAGTAATACAGGCGGTGACTGTAATACAGGCGGTGACCGTAATATAGGCGCCGACCGTAATACAGGCGGTGACCGTAATACAGGCGGTGACCGTAATATAGGCGCCGACCGTAATACAGGCGGTGACCGTAATACAGGCGGTGACAGTAATACAGGCGGTGACCGTAATACAGGCGGTGACCGTAATACAGGCGGTGACAGTAATACAGGCGGTGACCGTAATACTGGCGGTGACCGTAATACAGGCGCCGACCGTAATACAGTCGGTGACCGTAATACAGACGATGTGACCGTAATATAGGCGGTGACCGTAATACAGGCGGTGACCGTAATACAGGCGGTGACAGTAATACAGGCGGTGACTGTAATACAGGCGGTGACCGTAATATAGGCGCCGACCGTAATACAGGCGGTGACCGTAATACAGGCGGTGACCGTAATATAGGCGCCGACCGTAATACAGGCGGTGACCGTAATACAGACGGTGACCGTAATATAGGCGCCGACCGTAATACAGGCGGTGACCGTAATACAGGCGGTGACCGTAATATAGGCGCCGACCGTAATACAGGCGGTGACAGTAATACAGGCGGTGACCGTAATATAGGCGCCGCCCGTAATACAGGCGGTGACAGTAATACAGGCGGTGACCGTAATATAGGCGCCGCCCGTAATATAGACGATGTGACCGTAATACAGGCAGTGACCGTAATACAGGCGGTGACCGTAATACAGACGGTGACCGTAATACAGACGATGTGACCGTAATACAGACGGTGACCGTAATACAGACGGTGACCGTAATACAGGGGCCGACCGTAATACAGACGGTGACCGTAATACAGGCGATGACCGTAATACAGGCGGTGACCGTAATACAGACGGTGAGCGTAATACAGACGATGTGACCGTAATACAGGCGGTGACCGTAATACAGGCGGTGACCGTAATATAGGCGCCGACCGTAATACAGGCGGTGACCGTAATACAGACGGTGACCGTAATACAGACGATGTGACCGTAATACAGGCGGTGACCGTAATATAGGCGCCGACCGTAATACAGGCGGTGACCGTAATACAGGCGGTGACCGTAATACAGACGGTGACCGTAATACAGACGATGTGACCGTAATACAGGCGGTGACCGTAATACAGGCGGTGACCGTAATACAGACGGTGAGCGTAATACAGACGATGTGACCGTAATACAGGCGGTGACCGTAATACAGGCGGTGACCGTAATATAGGCGCCGACCGTAATACAGGCGGTGACCGTAATACAGGCGGTGACCGTAATACAGGCGGTGACCGTAATACAGACGGTGAGCGTAATACAGACGATGTGACCGTAATACAGGCGGTGACCGTAATACAGGCGGTGACCGTAATACAGGCGGTGACCGTAATACAGGCGGTGACCGTAATACAGGCGGTGACCGTAATACAGGCGCCGAACGTAATACAGGCGGTGGCCGTAATACAGGCGCCGACCGTAATACAGGCGGTGACCGTAATACAGGCGGTGACCGTAATACAGACGATGTGACCGTAATACAGGGGCCGACCGTAATACAGGCGCCGACCGTAATACAAGCGGTGACCGTAATACAGGCTGTGACCGTAATATAGGCGGTGACCGTAATACAGGCGGTGACCGTAATACAGGCGGTGACCGTAATACAGGCGGTGACCGTAATACAGACGGTGGCCGTAATACAGGCGGTGACCGTAATACAGGCGGTGACCCTAATACAGACGATGTGACCGTAATACAGGCGGTGACCGTAATACAGACGGTGACCGTAATACAGGCGGTGACCGTAATACAGGCGGTGGCCGTAATACAGGCGGTGACCGTAATACAGGCGGTGACCGTAATATAGGCGGTGACCGTAATACAGGCGGTGACCGTAATACAGGCAGTGACCGTAATACAGGCGGTGACCGTAATACAGGCGGTGACCGTAATACAGGCGGTGACCGTAGTACAGACGATGTGACCGTAATACAGGCGGTGACCGTAATACAGACGATGTGACCGTAATACAGGCGGTGACCGTAATACAGGTGGTGACCGTAATACAGGCGGTGACCGTAGTACAGACGATGTGACCGTAATACAGGGGCCGACCGTAATACAAGCGGTGACCGTAATACAGACGATGTACGTGACCGTAATACAGACGGTGACCGTAATACAGGCGTCGACCGTAATACAGTTGATAATACAGTAACTCAGAGGGTGCAAATGACCTCCCTTTGTAGAGCTTTTTAGTGCGTAGAAACGCATCATCATTTTCCAAAAATGTTCTACGGCCCTCTTGACATGTTTGCAAAACGTTTTACAATCAGACGAGCGTTACACAAAGTAAAAATAGATGGATTGGTAATACCAGAGATCGTAAGCTGTGGTATTAAAAAACAGACCTGCGCTTTCGGATTTCTAACAATGTTGCGGCCATATATGTTTGCTGACCTTATTCGTCGCGGTAGAGCTGTTTTTTTTTGTCACGTGCCGTGACGAACGATGAACCACCCCTGTAAACATAAGTTTCCCTGGCCGCATGGAATTATCGCTTTGGTTCTGTCAATTCTCTGGACAGAGCAATATGTCACTGTGAAAATATACTTGTTTTTAAATCGCGCCACGTCAGACATATCAGATGGGAGTACAGGCGGTCCCCCAAGGTCTCTATACATTGCCAGCGGGACAAGTTGTCGAACTGAACATCAGATGAACGCAGTTCATGTTGTAATAACATATTTAAAACCATAGAGGTGACATCAGTCACGAAGCCGTCACCTCCCGTCGTTTATTTAATACTGATCCACCAATCTGTTAATATAAAGCTGGGGAAATACCTTTTCCGACATGAATTCTTCGAAATTCCCGATTAGCTGCTGGCAATTTTAGTGATCGTTATCCGTACAAATCCCGTTTCAACGTAAAGACCCGTTCTCTATTTACCGCGATCTATTGCAGCAGTCTGTGAATTCCTCGATATTCGCAATGTCACCTTCAAGATCTTTTTTTCCGCGACCAGTTTTGAGCAGTCCTCGTCGATATTTACCGTTCCCAATCCTTGGAGATACCATATAGCTCTCCCCAACTCTTGGGGCTTCGCGATTCAGGAGTAACATTATTTCGAAAATAACGGTACACAGATTGAGGCCTTGGGACACATGAGGCGCTGACACTGTGTAGGCAGTGTGTGGTCGAGTGGGTCGAAAGACGACCACTACATCAGCCTGATATACATATACATCTACCGATGATATCAGCCCGTCAAGTCCAGTGCCATCGTGAGATGTGCAGGAAATGGTATCATATCTAGAGACCACGTAATTGATGGCTGGTGTAGGCCCAGTTCTGTGGCTGTGATATGGCAGGGCCCGGTCAGATATTTGTCGTACCTACAGCCACAGAACTGGGGCTATAGAGGCTGGTGCACATACAACCCAGAATTCTGTCGTCTGGCACAACTTGGCATGTGAAAAAGTGAGATCATCCGTAGGGTTTTGCTGACGTAACGTGTTGGTCACATCCTGGAGAGGAGGGTGGAGGGGGGGGGGGGGGGGCTGGGTAATTCCCAGTCATGGACTCCGGGTAAATGCCGCGCGTAAGGTTGAAGTTTCCGCCATTTGTGGTTCAGCCCAATCTTTTCTCAATAATATTTGTTCATCGCGGCGTCGTACATGATATTACATATCGATATTTCCCCTATTTTTATCCACGACTATGAAGCAGAATATCCACAATTTTGGGATAAATATCCTTGTTATGGTACGACGACATGGGTACTACCCCCCCCCCCCCCCGAAACGAAAATTTCTACCGGTTGAGTTAAAAATTGCAACTAAAAGCTATGGGGACTCAAAATGTCTGGCCATGTCTGTGTGGTCGCAGGATAAAGATCTCATGTTCTACGTCGCAAAGAGTTGGGGTTACCCCCCCACCCCCCCGAGACATGGATCCTCTCTTCACGGTTGGTTGCAGCTGACTAGAGTGGCTAGGGGTAGGTTTCAGACCGCAGTCCCATATCTAGGCCGAAACACCAGTATTCAGCCAGCGAGTGACCTGGGACTTCAATAACTTCCGTTTGAGTGCATATCGCTGTTGACAAGAGACCATGGAATTCTAAAGGGTGGACCTTACATAAAGCTATATATCAACATCTGTGAAACGACGAAAGGGGAACTTTGTACGGAGACACTATGACATCGATGTACATGTACACACGTATTATTATTGAAAACAATGGAGACCAGGGAGAGTGCATAGGGGTTTTATGCCACTTTTGTGCACGCATAGGTTTTACTGGGTCGAGAAATCCGTGATAACTTGGGGGAGGAGCATGGGTTGTGTTTTCAGTTCACCTTTCATGGGCGAAGTCGAAGGATGACTAGATTTCTGTTTTATGAAAGCTTTCTACACACATGATCGGAGCCAAATTAGACTAAATGATGAAAAGGCCCTTGACACAACCGGTTGGCATGTCGTAGAGTACCTTACCACTCGATCCCTGAGGTTCCGCTCTCCCTTCTTTAACAATTATCAACGATTGTATATTAACAAGTTATAAAAAATAGAATAGGCGGCAGGGTCAGCTCACGTTGTTTCAAGTAAACTTTATTGTCTGTCTATGTCTATAACGGGTAGAGGTGATCCAGTGCTAACACAGTTTTGATTGGAGGTCACACACTGTGAGTCACATACCAGCTATGACCAACCACTACAACAAGTCACGTGACATACGATGTAGAGGCATAAATGCACATGCACAATCGTTACGTCTTATCCCATACGTTCGTCGCCAACTTATTAGTTTTCATGCAAAATAAATCTGTGCACAACTCAAATACAGTGCAGATATATTGACATAACAAAAGTTTATAATTTTACAGGGAATATTCACTCCCCTCGATATATAGTGGTACCAATAAAACGGGCTCCTGTAGCTTGCACAGCACGAGTTTTTTATATACAGGTCACGTGGTTTGAAAAACACCAAAGGTACCCTGTTGATAACATGGGATTATACTTCACAGATTCGATTTTAATGAGAAGAATAACTATTTTAACAGTGGGATGTCATATACTGGCCCCAACAATTAGTCTCTACTTGTATCGTCTGGCTGAAAGGGGAGATGGTTCACAGACGCTGCGTCTGTGGTCATGACAAGCACATCATATCCTCTAAACGCACCGAATATTGCAATGCTATAACTAAATCTTACTTGCTCAATCAATAATGAATGTGTATTATGGCAGGTCATTTAACGGCAACAATACAAATATTTTTGAAATATGTATCTCATTAGCTGGTGTGGTTAAGCAAGCCGGACAAGACACGACGATACTACCAATTCATTTATATGAACTATTCAGTCATCAAAACAATCCATAAACCTATAATCTTTCGGTATAACAGCGATACGATATTTGGGTACATTTTCAGCGACTACAGGATCCAGTATTCACTGCGTTGGCGTCCCCCGTTATCATATATTAACCGGAACGAGCCAAAGATCTGAGGTGCCTCCTCAGCCTACACATGGCGCAGGGCGAGGTCGTGGGGAGGTGATAGCTACCAAGCTACCCCAATAGTTCTAGCGGGATGCTGTCAGGAGTGGTGTTCAAACCCCCGACGAATATGACGTTCGTATCCCGATTCAAGAGGACGGCCTCCGACCCTTACCCGTGGACAGTATGGGCACCTTAAAGACCCGGATCTTGGAGTCCGGCAGGTGAGCGCTCAGTTTCGCCACCACTTGGTTGATCGTCACAAACTCCGGAACGGAATCGTCTTTTTCCAGATCTTCCGCCGCCGTCGACCCACCGCCATCAGCGCCCCCTGTCTGCCACCCCGGTAACAAGGGTATCGAGTTGGCTTGGACGTAGCCCCTGACGTCATCACCGGAAGTGAGGGCGGCGTCCGGCCTGTCAGTCATGCAGCCCCATTCCATCTCCTCCAGGAACGCCATCTGGCGGAACGCACGGAAAGTGTTGGCGTTGACCAGCGCCTCCTGGTGACAAAAAGATAAACGATCGATAAGTGATTTTGTTTGTTTCATCATTCATATATAAAAGTAAATAAGAACGACGTAAGTATAATATAATAAACGGCGAGCCCGACAATGTTCTCTGGCGGGATTAGGTATCCAGAAACTCATCATAATGTTTAGAGTATTGAATCTTGGCAATCTCTATTAGGGCCGTCATCGTCCGAACTTCCATAACGTCCCCCCAAAACAACCCACAATCAATGTTCAATATGCCCCTTCATTGAAACGCCGACCAGAAGGCCACAAATAGGTCGCACTTGAGTCTCATAGCAGTGAGAAAGCACCCATGTATAAAAAACGCTCTTTAAACACTGGACAGCCTTTTAACCGCTAGACCTAGACCACTGTAGAACAGCCGTTGCGTGCTTATGCGGTGTGCAGTTGCATATCCCGGGAAGCCGGCCGCCTGGGTACCGTAGAACCGCCAGTGCGTGCAAACGGTATTCACGTGCAAGACCCCCAGGCCCAACGCGACGGCGGTTCTACGGACGAGTTTCAGCTCGTCCCACCACTACGCTTTACAACGCGACGGCGGTTCTACGGACGAGTTTCAGCTCGTCCCGCCACTACGCTTTACAACGCGACGGCGGTTCTACGGACGAGTTTCAGCTCGTCCCGCCACTACGCTTTACAACGCGACGGCGGTTATACGGACGAGTTTCAGCTCGTCCCGCCACTACGCTTTACAACGCGACGGCGGTTCTACGGACGAGTTTCAGCTCGTCCCGCCACTACGCTTTACAACGCGACGGCGGTTCTACGGACGAGTTTCAGCTCGTCCCGCCACTACGCTTTACAACGCGACGGCGGTTCTACGGACGAGTTTCAGCTCGTCCCGCCACTACGCTTTACAACGCGACGGCGGTTCTACGGACGAGTTTCAGCTTGTCCCGCCACTACGCTATACAACGCGACGGCGGTTCTACGGACGAGTTTCAGCTCGTCCCACCACTACGCTTTACAATGCGACGGCGGTTCTACGGACGAGTTTCAGCTCGTCCCACCACTACGCTATACAACGCGACGGCGGTTCTACGGACGAGTTTCAGCTCGTCCCGCCACTACGCTTTACAATGCGACGGCGGTTCTACGGACGAGTTTCAGCTCGTCTCGCCAATACGCTTTACAACGCGACGGCGGTTCTACGGACGAGTTTCAGCTCGTCCCGCCACTACGCTATACAACGCGACGGCGGTTCTACGGACGAGTTTCATCTCGTCCCGCCACTACGCTATACAACGCGACGGCACTTCTACGGACGAGTTTCAGCTCGTCCCACCACTACGCTTTGCAACGCGACGGCGGTTCTATGGACGAGTTTCAGCTCGTCCCGCCACTACGCTTTACAACGCAGCGACGGCTTCAAGGATATGGCACTGGCGATGGGTAGGGGGAGCGGGGGGGGGGGGGGGGAGGGTGTACTGACCTGGCTGTCCGTATCCGGCCAAATGGACAGTGTGGTGAGAGACTTGACGTGTGGGAGGCAGTCTGCTAGCTTATCAGACACCGTGAACTTTATCAGCTCCAGCCGGCGGAGTCTGCAAGGCCAAAAACAGATACAAATAAAATAAATAAAACAAATACCAATAACAAACAATCAAAATGATAACCCAGCAAACTCTCACGTATATGCGATCCATCATTCTTGTAACAATGCTGGGGCAGGTTTCTCTGGTTAGAGCGCTGAAATATCGAGACGGGAGCCGCGGAACGCACAGAACAATCCATCCACCCATCGTCCCTAAAGCAAGCAAGTACGGTAGCTTTCTATTTGCATAACATTTCACCGGTATAAGTCAGGGCAACATGTATTCAAAGAACAACGAGATGACACGTGTTGTATCCAATGCAATCCCGAATAGTCCCGGATCCAGGCGATCCAGGGAGTACTCACTGCGACAGTCGCTGTAGCGCCGAGCCGGGTCCCACTGTGTCCAGAGATCCCCCGGACTCCAGTCGCAGCGTGTGGAGCTTGCTGAGCGCCCCCAGCTGATCAAAGGTCTGCAAGAGATGGGTTGGTTGGTTTATATTCAGGACGCTTTAACCATTTGTGGTCATATCGTGTCAATGGGAGAAGGGAGGGAGAGCGAAGCCATGCCCCCGTGGGTAACCCCCTACTGTTTGCGAAGAAGGACATGGGATCTTTATCTTGCGACCACACCGACATGGCCACAGCGGGGGGCGAACCACCGATCGACGTGCCGTTTGGCTCTCAGGTGGTCAGAGCGCTCAAGGCGAGCGCTCTAACACGCCGAGCTATCGGGTCAGCCCCAGGTTTGCAAGCGACTAACATCGTCAGGTCATACAGCGTGGGAATAGATTGATGTTCTGGGCCACATTGACTAAAGCGGGACAAGGAACTCCTACAATACGGACAATACGAGGAAAGGACGAAACGGCCCTTGGTTCAGGTGGGGTGCGAACCCACAACCTGTTGGTCTGCAGTCGACATGGTAACGTCCCGACCCCATCTGTATCATAAATGTTTGTTCCAAAAATCCAGTGTACGTAAATGATATGACTATTGCTAAAATATGCAATATCAATTCTGAATCGATTTGTTATATTGATATTTGTGTTTATTCATCCCGAAGTCAACAACGGATAATTTTATTAGCCAAAAACAAAAAGGACGCTTCAGCGACGTCATTTTTGTCACGTGACACGGCGTGATTCTCGTCCTACCTGTTGCGTCCACGACGTACAGTCGCCGAGCTCCAACAGTTCAAGGTCAACCAAGGACGCGATGAAGCCGAACTCGTCATCCGGGACATCTCGCCACGTGGTCAGCGACTGCAGCGAGACGCCACCAGAGGGCGAGGTTTTTTAAAATGGCGGAATTATGCGAGGATAAGAGACAAGCATAAAAATGGCACCGTCTGTAGGAAGAGTTTATATTTAGGCAAAATAATATTCCTTTTCTCTGTTCTCTTTTGATACAGCCGTTTACGTTTTAATGGAAGCTACAATACCATACGGACTCTTGAGACATATCTTTACATCGACACTTGGGGCTTCAAATGGGTTCTAGAAGTGAAACCTTCAAATGGCTTCAGGACATGAAAATATTAAAAAGAAATACTATTTCTATGCAATCAATCACCAAAAACGTATTACTGCACTGTATCCCTGTATGTAAAAAGAACCATCAGACTGATAAGACTAGGAGACTACAAATGTGGATTTTTGGATCCGGGTCTCACCAGCGTCTTGAGCCGCGAGAGGGCGCTGATGGCGGTCAGCCCCCCGCCGAAAGAGAAGGTGGGCAACACGAGGCCACAGACGCCGCGCAGGCGCAGTTCCTCACAGTCAACCAGACCGGAAAACTTGCCGGCGTCCAGTCTAGCGCTGACTGACCTGTAGGGAATCAACACATACGTCACATACAAGCTTCATCGTCAGTTCGTTGTATCTTCTCAGCACCAGATGATCGGTCTTTGGGACCGGCACCTTACTGTCACTCTTCATTAGTTGTCACGTGATAGGCAGGTTTCATAGTTTTGAAGCTATTCAGAAAGCAATTAGGCACTTCCGAAGTAGATATATCAGATATTTACATTATCACATTTGTTTTTTCTAAATAAAAATAAAATAGTGTGCACAAGTGGAACGGATAGTGTTTAAAGTGTCCATAACAGTGGAAATTTATTTAACGAAGAATATGTACTTATACAATTTACAAATCATAGAGTAAAACTGGAAGGCCTTGAAACAAAATTCCAGTTTTGGTTCAAGATTTGATTTACTGGTAGACGTGCAAACATGCGAAAATATGTTGTGTACATCGATATCATATAAACTTATCATTACCTTCGTTCTGACATTTGAAATATCTACCTCAAGCGATAAATTTAAAAGCCTTTAAATAAGTTTCAAAATGGCCGCCACTAACCACATATCGGGCGCGCTGACGGAGTCGGTGATGAAGTCAGCGTGCAATCCCTTCAAGTGAAGAAGCTTCTCCGCGACGAGGTGAAGGACGTTTGAAGGACACGTCCCCAGGTCGAGCCACCGCAGCGTCTCCAGTTTCTCTACGACGGCGCTGAACTCAGACCACGTGGTCTGCGCGTTGGTCACGTGCGCCAGGCCCCGCATGTCCTTTGGGAGATGGAGGAGGAAGGTACGAGGTTTGGTCACAGAGGTTTAGTTATAAGGAGAGGGTGTCTTCCAATAGTATTTGCCAGCGGGGGGGGGGGGGGGGGGGGTGAGGGGGGAGCATCCAAACCTGAAGTCCTTCAACATTTTTCAACATTAAGCGTAACTTCTCCTAAAATGATTTACCATGCAGGAGGCATGTTCAACAGTTTTAAAACTATTGATATAATACTGTTGAACGAACATATTAAACGAAACTCATCATAAGATTTACCGCGCAAAAGGCAAGTTCAACAGTTTTAAAACTATTCATATAACATACTTCGATACTTCCACAATAGATCTTTAGGTTTATAGCATAAATAAAACCAGATCCTGCGCTAGTATTTGGTTAAACACAAGGGCGAACACTCTTGGTGATTGCATGTTACCCAATGGAGACTTGAGTGGCGCTCCTTGAATGTCCATTGAAAACTTTCTGAATTACTGATTACCATAACATATCGCATTTAAATCTGACCCTGACAGTAGTTTCTCAGGGGTACGGCTACACACGAGACTCACCAGTCTCGTGGTGCAGGCCTGTCTCAGTTTACTGGCAGCCAGTCGCCAGTCAGTCACACAGTGGCCCTTCAGCTGTACGACCCGCCACTGAAACAGACGGAATACGTCAGCAGATGAAAGGCTGAAGACGCCTCAGTCATTAACTCTTATAAAAATCCGACCGAACAATAAAACTTTGCGAGCTTGATCAGCGGTTTGATAAATGAATACTTAATAATATTTGATAAATGAATACTTAAAATTAGCATTTAATGTTACTTGGACGCGGACAACAAATGTTGGCGGTAAATGGAATTAAACAAAAGGGTGTAACTTGTTTCCAGTTTAATGTGTATGCAACTACACACCGAGTGAGATCAGACAGAAAGATTAAAGTAATACACGCCCGTAACGATATAGCAGTAGTACTCACCAGACAAGGTTGAGATAAGACCCGTTTCCACGCGCGACACACTCGAGCCGCCCTGTAAACACAGACACGTGCACCATGGAGAGGTGTATGGCTCAGTTCACACTATATTATCGCTCACATCACATGCGTGTTACGTAATAGGTGGACCCCAGGATAATTATATAACAACGCTCCATTGGAGTAATTGCGTAACCTACCTACGGGGACAACTCATAACTGCTGATATAACATGCTCGCCAGGTGACGGATTTTACCGCCAGGTGACAGATTTTACCGCTTGGCGGCGCATTTACCGCTAGGTGGCGCATCTAAACGCTAGGTGGCGTATTTCACGGCTAGGTAGCGTTGTTAACCGCTTGGTGGCACCGTCATTAAGCGATATGTGGCGTCTTTAACCTATATGTAGCCTATCCACATTCACATTGTCCAGGGACATCGCAACAGTATGACGCCATAACGTGTATCTTTCCGCCCAACAGCTTACCGTAAGCGCTGCTTCAGGTCCAAATACTGGAAGATGTGCAGCATGCAGTCAAAGCCGATGTGAAACGTGCTGAAGTCACACGCCCCTGGCCGAGATCTCGCCTTGCCTGGCGTCCCGGCGTCCTCCCGCTCCCCGCCCGCCGCGGCCGGTGCCGCCCCGCCCAGCAGCCCCGGGCGGGACCGGCGGTCGGGTCGCCGGTCCCGCCACCGTCGCCGCCCGTTCAGGACCCCGGTGTCCCTGGAGTCCTGCAGGAGCGAGAGGCTGACGTTGACGGCGCCGCCCTCCTCCACGTCCCCGCTCACCCGGACGCTCATGGATTTCTCCTGCGCAGCCGCCAGCGTCTCCGGAAGGGAAGGCAGGAAGATCCGGACGCCCTCGGGGGTGTCCTGCACGTTGGTGGACGGGATGGTGAAGCGTTTGCCGTTGACGGCCACGTCCATCGTGGGACGGGAGCGCTGCAGCTTGTGGGACACCCCGGGGGGCAGGGTGAGGACCTGGCCGCGGCTCTCCGTCGCGGGGTTGTCCGGGGGGCTGGGGGCGTCCGCGGGGCGGGGCCGCGGCGTGAGGAGGGACGGGGGCGGGGGCGGGGGCGGGGACGGGGTCGGGGTCGCGGTCGGGGGTGTGGGCGTGCCGCCCCGGGAGCGCACCCCGGCCGCCGGCGGGAGGTTGAAGTGCAGCTGGCCGGTGGTGAGGAACGGGGAGGCCAAGAGCGGATTGTTGTTAGGCTGGGGGAGGAAGGAGAAGTCAGGGACGGAGGATCTGAGGGAGTGGGGGAAGCCATCGCGGACGTCCACGGGGAGGGTGGCCCTCAGGGGGGCGAAGGCGTCCTGCCCGAGGAGCGGCCTGGGTTGCGCGGCGCCCATCATGGGGGCAGGCTGCCGGGAGAGGGGCTGGGGCTGGGGCCCCAGGAAGCGGTCCAGGGAGAGCATGCTCAGCGGGAACTGGGGCAGGCCGGGAAGGGCGAACGCCAAACCCTGGGGGTGGAGCTGGGGTTGGTGTGGGTGAGGTGGTTGAGGTAGGCTCGCGAGGCCGAAAGAATTCAACATGGCAGACGACTGGGTCAACGACAAGGATGACGTCATCGGTAGGGTCATCGGTAGGGTTGACGTCATCGGTAGGGAGATCGGTAGGGATGACGTCATCAGCAGCGGATCCGAGGACATGGGAAACGCGTGCGGCACGGTGCGGGGGAGGAGGTGGTGGAGCTGGGGGGGTTGGGGGTAGCTCACCATCAGCGGCATGGGCGCCTGACCCTCAGCGGGCAGCGGGGGTGGGGCGGGGTACCCGGGGGGTGTCGCGGTGCCGGCCATCTGCACCGCGACCCCCGGGGCGATCCGCAGCGTCGACCCCTGACCCCCCTCGGGGTCGAGAGAGTCGTAGGGGGGCTGGGACTGGGACTGGAGCTGGGGCTCGGAGCCCGGCAATCCGGTGTAGGGTGCCCCGGAGAGGGGGGGCCGCCCGGACACCCTGGTCACCCACACCGCTCCACCCTGCTTGCTCGTCTCCAGCGCGCGACACGCCTGCAACGACAAAACGGTGCATGTAGGCATTGGGTGTTTCAAGCCACTTTTGTGCACACACGGAATAAGTGAAAATTGAGTCGAATAAGGACGCAGTCAACGCCGCTTACCGAAGAATTACTTGTATCTGTACTGAACGCCTTGTCAACCAAAAAATTGTTTTATATGAATCACAAATTTGAACATTACACGTTTTCATGTGAAAAACAAAGTAGCGTTTCAAGTAAAAACGACGGAACGGCAACAGTAATATAACTAATGTGAAGATAACTCCTGAGGTTGCCTGAGGGTGAGGCTGAGGGTGCTTGGGGGTAAGTGGTTCTCTGGTACCCATCAGTCAGGCATTACTTCACCTCAGTATTTAGTATGTTTATGGCAGACTTGCATATTCTGTATATTTCACCAGAAATGTACATGCCTGGGACACTTGCAACCGACATCTACATATACACGAAAACGCTCAAATAGCACACTTGATCCGGTAGCATTTTTGGGCTAAAGAAAAAACTAAACGATGACAACATGCATAAATGGCTTTGTCGCGATCTGACCGGAGGTGAACGCGTCCTATCAATAGCACAACCCCTCCTGTGGCCTACCATGCACATGGTTGGTTGTATATTCAGGACGCTTTAACCACTTTTGGTCATATCGCCTCAATGGGAGAAGGGAGGGAGAGTGGAGCCATGTCCCCGGGGGTAACCCCCTACTCTTTGCGAAGAAGGACATGGAATCTTTATCCCGCGACCACACAGTCATGGCCACAGCGGGGCTCGAACCACCGACCCACGTGCCGTTAGGCTCTCAGGTGGCCAGAGCACTCAATGCGAGCGCTCTAACCCACTGAGCTACCGGGCCGGGCCCCCATGCACATGAAAGTCCTATGAAACCAGCGCACCAAGATTTTGGGCTTACCATACACATGAAGCCTCCGCGGTAGCCCGAGGGTAGCCCCACACAGGCTGGGTGGAACATGGTCATACAGCGGTAGCACGGCATGGTGGGCTGGATAAACATGCGACCCGAGCAGGTCGAGTCGCACACAGCCTGGCGACCGCTGCCATTCGTTCTGCAGGCAAAGATAGATAACAATTTTATTTAATTATTTATTTAAAAAATCCATATTTGTTGTCACATCTAAAAACAAAAAAATAACAATAAAATTTAATTTGTCTAAATCTAAACAATATTTTTTAAATTCACATTTGTTTGCCACATCTGAATGATATTTGTCAAGCTTTCTTTTTTCCCCTGCTATTTGAATGAGATGCGTTATCTTAATCTGTTTCCATCTTTTTGCTCGACTCCTGCTTTAGCCTAGTTCACGTATGACTGCTCACAATTGACATCAATTACGTGAACGCTAACACGGAAGAAGGGAATCTTGCGCAAAGGCCTAGATAGTGTTTACATGTATATTATATAAAGAGTGGACGGATAACGATGGATGAGATGTTTAGTCATTAATCTGCTCACAGTCGTGACTTTTTGATCTCCGACGGCACGCTGTGGTTGAGAGGCGGTCGTCCACGTCGTTTCTTCACCACCACAGGCGGCCCAGTGTCTGTCTGAGGTACGCTAGTCTTTGGGATCGTACCGCTAGCGACGACCGTACCGCTGGAGAGGGGCGTACTGCTAGCGACGGGCGTACTGCTAAAGATGGGCGTACCACTCGATACCGGTGTACCACTCGAATCGGGCGTCCCACCAGAGACCGGCGTACTGCTGGAGACCGGGGTACCGTCGTTCGCCATCGTCCCGCTAGATGTCGCTGGCTGGTCCACGACCTGGCTTACGATGGCTGACGCCAAGGCCGCCAGCGCCGACGGCGACGGCATGAGGGATCGCGACGAGCTCGAAACAGCCGTTGACGACGTCGATGACGTCGATGACGTCGAATGTGACGCTACCGCCGACGCCGAAGACGTTGAAAGTGACGCTAACGCCGATGACGTTGTTGAAAGTGACGCTAACGCCGATGACGTTGTTGAAATTGACGCCAATGACGACGACGGGGGTACAACAGGCTCTCCCGCCGGTGCCTTGGCAACGGAGTCGGCGGCCGCGTCTTGGCTGCCGGGTTCGAGGTTGAACACTAGCGTCACGTCCCCTGGCGCGTGATCCAGCTTAGCGGGCGGCGAGGAGGAAGAGTTGACCTTCAAGCAAAGTCGCGAGGCCTCGGCGCTGACGTCACTGAAGGACTTGGATAGGAGGATGCTGGTGGGCGGGGACCCCCCGCTCAAGGCGCTGCTTGCCGACAGCGCCGCGGCGATATCGTCCACGGACTTCCGGGGTTTCTTCACGACATCCTTGGGGGACGCGGGGGCGAGGGGCGGCCGAATAATGCCGGGACGCACCGGCGATTTCGGCGATGCCGTTGTCGCCAACGATTTCTTCAACAACTTCGACGCCGCGGCCGCCGGGGAGAACCCCAACTTAACCTTCAGTGGTCCCAAATGAGCCTTTTTGGCGTCGACGTTTTTCGCAGGCGAAGAAGTCTTTGGCGATGAAGTCTTCGGGGAAGGTTTGGGGCTGGCGCCGCCGCCAGCCGCGACCTTGACCTTGCTGGCGGCCCGGATGATTTCTTCCGGTTCGTGGTAGAAGGGTTCCTTGGCGTAGGAGAAGCATTCGATGGACAGCGAACTCCCATGCTTCGTCACTGAAAAACACGTCGACCTACGTCATCGATTGGTCGCTACGCCGTGGCAGCTTCATCCTGTCGTGAGTCTTGTGATCATCAACCGTTACTTACATCATATATACATATGTAAATTCTAGTAATGGCTCATAAATCTGATTGTAAACGGCATCTACCACATCTACCAGATTTTAATAATTATGGCGACAAAATTGCCTGATATACAGTTTCAGTATTTCCGTCCCCATTATGTGACTTCAATATAGGACTTTTGGCATGATAGGGAGTATAATGAATGCAGTATATAATTGATGCGCAATAAGAAATCTCAAGTGAACATCGATGGATTATGATCATAATAATATCAGTCGTGAACAGAAGAAACTTACAATATTTCTGGACATCCACCTTCGACCTCTGCAAGAGCAAAAAGTATAGTCGATATTAGTAATGTACAGGAGTATAGGTGACATTTATAAAATAACATCAGATTATTTGTAAGAAATGTTCAATTCTGGCAAAGAGGCAAAGAAGATTTTCAGTCATTGGAATAATAAAAACACAAATTTACTTTCAAACTTACTGACATCTACATTAACAAAAACTATGGGTCCAACTGTGTACTGTATGAGTAAACGTTTTATAATATTGTAAGAGTTTATGGATCATAATTTTGTCCTGTTCAGCTCCGTCACTGAAACTGTTCTTCCTTACCTCAATATGATGTCAATGGGGATTAGAAAATAATTTAATTATTTTTGCTTTTTCACAGAACAAGACTTACGAGCTTTGGTCCTATAGGAGGGTAATAGTAGACATCGCATGGGCGACCCTGACGCTCTGTATAGACACTTCTCATCACTATCTCCCTTTTCCAACCTGGATGTAGACAGACAGAATAAGAGTAAGGAGTGATAAGTTGCAGTGTAATGCAATAACATAAGGTGGTGACAATTAGCTATATTTCTGCGGGAAGAATATGGATATGGATAACCATGCCATGAAAATTTAAAATGCTTCATGCGAACATTTTCGTTTGTGTTACATTATTAATGTGACTAAAATTACTCAAACATCGAAGTGGTTTAAATTGTAGCATTGAATAGGAAATGATCCTCTAGTTGCAGCCTAAATAATTATGTAAATAATACCGAATAAAGAAGCTATTAAAGGTAGCTGTACTTTGCAAAAACTTATGCATTAAACACAAATCATCAAAAATTACATTTTTAGGCCAGTAATGACCTGATACATCTACAACAGCTACTCACCAAACTTGAAGGGCTCTAGCCACAGAGGATCGAAAGAGGTCTTAGAGCGTCTGCTATCTGTTGGAGTAAGTTCAAACAAATAACATGAAGATTCACACACACACACACAGAATTTGTAACCAATAGCATGAATAAAAACATACTGATATACCAATATAAACAATACATTATGACCATCTGCACATTTCACAATGTAAAGTGTCCAAAATATGTAGGTGTACATATTTATTATGTGATATGGCATTAGTTTATTTGTAAGAAGTGTTTTTCTAAGCACAACGTGCAAAATATCCTCTCATAGTGTTTAGGCAAAATATAAGATTAATCATCTCTTGATCAGTTATGATTGACAGATCTCAGGAGCTGGTGCCAATCAGCACCAATCAGTTTGGAAAACGTTCTTGATTGTGTAACTTTCGGAATGAAGGCTTGATATCCTGTGCCACTAGTCCCTGTCTTATGGATGGGTGGGACAGGGGGAGGTGGCATGGCATGGAAGGAAAACAGTCCAGATGAAGGTGATGTTAACACAACATCGTAAATGTGCTCAAATGTGATTTATAATACTTACAAGCTCTCTTTTTTACTGGCTTGACGGTTCCAGAAGGTGTAGTATGTGGGGTCTCGGGGGCTTCCGGATCAGGAGGCTGGGCTGGACTCAGTGGCTCCTGTTTCACC
The DNA here is from genome assembly GCA_964019135.1 of Arenicola marina. NCBI lineage: Eukaryota > Metazoa > Annelida > Polychaeta > Arenicolidae > Arenicola > Arenicola marina. The sequence continues at coordinate 2,717,055 of OZ025252.1, forward strand.
GATACACTGTCATCAGGAACATTGTCAGGGGCCACAGTGATGATCTTCTTGCTATTAGCATCCACAGCCTTTCCTGTGTCAGACAATGTGCCAGCATTGCTGACCCCGTCACCAGTGGTTATGTCTTTGTTAACACTGCTCTCCGTGTTCTCAGCTTCTTCCTCCAAAGCATCGTCTGTTTCACTGTCAGATTTTGTCCTTTTTCGTTCGGCCATACGCTGTGAGAAGCGAGGCATTTTAAACTTCATCTTCAGAGATGGTTTCTTGGCGGAGCCAGTATCCTGAATCGTGTGGAGCATTTCTACACTGGGATTGTCACTGTCCAGTTTCGCCTCATCCAGAGAGTCAGGACTGTCAGGTTCTTCCAAACCTATCTCTTCCTCTGCCTCCATAACCTGTAACAAAGTCAAAAAGTAATATGTTATTGCAGATATCATGTACCCATGTATCATGTAAACTGCCTATTAGAAGCCGCGGCTTATATTAGGAATTTGGAGGGTCAAATTCCCGGGTTTTAGTCGGAAGTCAGGGTGCGGCTTTAAATAGGGCCTTTTGCCGATTTCAAGTGAGCGTGGCAGGACAAGCGGGGGGGGGGGTGCAGTAATGCAAAAATTACCGATGTTGCTAAAATAATTTATTGCATCATAACGTCATAGAAATCAACAAAACATACAATACTTGTGCTTGTGCGAGTAGATAGCGAATGACGTCGCTTGAAAGAACGTAGCCAGCCATCCGATGCACTGAAGTCATGATCTTCAGCTTTACGTTTCGCCTGAACGCGCAGCATGGTTCCAGAGACAGCTATACCATCAGTCCTCTGCTCTTTAAACCATGCAATCATAGTGTTATCAAGGTTGGGCTCGATCAAAGGTCTACCACCGCCGGGGAGCCTCTTCGAGCTGCGCGGTCTAACAGCCATCTCAGATCGCTTTTTCTTCCACTCTCGGACTTGTTTCTCATTGAGACCAAAGTGCTCAGCAGTAGCTCTGTTACTCTGAGACTCAGTCGCATGTTGAATAACCTTCAACTTGAAAGCTGCGTCGTAAGATGTTCTTTTCCCAGGCATTGTGTTACCCGGGGCAATCAAGCCCGCTCTGTTGCCGTTCAGTTCCGTGTAGCTATGCAAAAGGCAAAGAGGTATATGGTATACTTATGGTTGTGTTATTTATTTATACTGCCAAGCGACTCCCCCCACACCTATTGTAGACCAATGATCAGAGGCCAGGTTTCAGGTGGTGTAACTTGATACGGCTGCTGGATTCATAAACATGCAGTAGGAGCCAGCCACTGGTGTGACACTTGATAAGAGCAGCGATCGGAGAGGGAGAGGTGAATGTTGTTAGTAGTCGCGACTGCTTGTATAAACAATTAATTGGTTTGGTAAGGTCCAGGAGAGCCAGCCACTAGTGTGACACTTGATAAGAGGTGCGATCGGAGAGGGAGAGGTGAATGCTGTTAGTGGTCGCGACTGCTTGTATAAACAATTAAGTGGCTTGGTTGGCCGGTTGGATTAAGCAGGAATACAGGGCGGAGGGCGGGCCGGTGGCGGGGGGTTCGGAAGGCCAAAGTCGGGGTGCGGCTTCTAATATGTATGCGGCTTCTAATAGGCAGTTTACGGTATGATAAATTTCCAGTATATACAAATTAAACCTTGATTGTTTGGCATTCACTTTGCAAAGTAGACAACTATGCAAAAGGCAAAAAGGTATATATCATGTGACTTTGACAGTAATATGACAAGTATAAAAGGGCACTACCATATTTAATTCATGTTTTCACTCAAAAATTACAACTCTGAGTGAGCTAAAACCTTAAACATCACAATAATTATACCGGAGCCATATTTTGTGCCAGTGCAGTTCGTTGTCTCAGCGACAGATTGTTCCTCTCCATATATCGGAAGCACCAGGAGTGGCCCCCATTAAAATCCTCGATGCCAAGGTCCACCGCTATCGACTTGGCCTTCAGGCGAATATGCGGCGTTTTGACTTCCCGACACGCAGCCCTCTGAGCCGCTACCCACTCATCTAACTGGCTTTCGAGTTCACACCATCTCGGCTTGGCTCCCCGGTTGGCCTTTTTTGTTTCCTTGCCGAGACGCAGCGTATCTTTCTGTTTTCGCCAATCTCTCACCAACTTTTCATTAATTGCGTAGGTTTTCCCAGAGGCTCTGTTGCCGTTCAGTTCCGCGTACTTTATCACTTGCAGCTTAAAGCTGGCTGTGTAAGATTGTCGCTTTGCGGGAGGCATGTTGGAATCACCGAGAGATTCTGAAAGTGGATTTACAGCGTCTCTATTCATACTACCGCGTGTGCCCAAAACAATGTCTCATGGTAGCAAGTGGCTCCCCTGTCCTCATATGTTTGTTCTCAACAGTCAAGACCGTAAGAACTGACGGGTGGATCTGTGATAGGTATACTCAGAGCACAGTTTCAACGGCATCGGCTTGACACCCAGAGGCTAACAGTCGACTAGGCTGGTCCATTCGGCATTTTTTGTACAGGTGGTTGACGCGTCGTGTGGTCAGCGAAGCCTTGTTGCATTTGTAGGCAGGGTGTGGAGTGAGGGGTACATCGCCGTCGTTGGCACGGTGCCCAATTTTAACTTAGACTAATAGAGCAGCGGGGCATGCTGCTTGCTTAGACCAAATGGGCCAGACAGATATTTGATACCGGGTAGGCGAGACTCGACAGCGGCGTCGGAGTAATTGGCTTCATTCGCCGGATGGGATTAGGATAGGCGAGACGCCCAAAGGTAGAGGGGCGGGGGGGGGGGGAGCAGGCAAGGGGGAGGGGGCGAGAGACAAGCTTGGGCTTGGTTTCATATATAAGTCGCACCCCTCGGACGCGAGGGAAAACGGTGCGACTTATACACCGGAAATTAGGGTAACAAATCTTTCCTGAGTGAAATCTTAAGACCTCAATATTTTTCAGCAGCCACACAGAATCAAGGTGTGAATAAGTTTGCTTCACTGGGGTTTAAAAGGAGGTGGCCTCGGGAGCAGGAATCCCAAACTAATGCATTGAACAGCCGACCAACTAGCACTGAATGAAAACTTATATGCACCAAACATCATGTTTTCATAACTTCATAATTTCTTTCAAGAAAGTGGGTTAGCCAGATTAGCCTATCGTTTGAAACATGGGGTGCGACTTACATATACTTAATTAGTCCAAGCTTGTCCCCCGGCACCCCCTCCCCCCGGCTACCCCCCCCCCCTCTCTCTCTACCTACTTAACTGATCGGGGGTCGTTCTTCCACCTTCCACGCCTGTCATTATTCCATCCGGCGAATAAAGCCAATTACAGAACCACTGTCTTGTCACGCTTCCACGGTATCAAGTTTCTGTCTGACCAATTTAGGCTAAGACAGCTAAGACAGCATCAACTGCCGCCTCTCAAACCATGCGCCACTCCAAGTCAAAATTGGACACCTTGCCGACGATGACGTCGACCCCTCACTGCACCCCCTCCCTACAGCTTCACTGACCACACGACGTGTCAGCCACCTATATAAACAATGCCTAATCCGCGGGATGTTAAGCCGGGCCGCGCTGAAAACTGCGCTCCGAGTACCCATCAAAGAAACACACATCCGTCAATTCTTACTGCCTTTGACAAAAGACAGGAAGCAACTTGCTAACCTTAGACATTGTCGATGGTGTGAACGCTGAGTTAAACGCAATTATATAGACAATAGTTACCAGTTGCGGTCACACATGGTGTTATAAATAGAGAGGCTGTAAATGCAGTTGAATGCAGCAACGTCATGCACAGTGCTTAAACGCGCAGGCGAATCTCACACCGAAGGCGCGACTTATACACCGATGCGACTTATACACAGGTGCGACTTATACACCAGTGCGACTTATACACAGGTGCGACTTATACACCGATGCGACTTATACACCGATGTGACTTATACACAGGTGCGACTTATACACCGATGCGACTTATACACGGGTGCGACTTATACACGGGTGCGGCTTATACACCGATGCGACTTATACACGGGTGCGACTTATACACCGATGCGACTTATACACCGATGCGACTTATACACGGGTGCGACTTATACACCGATGCGACTTATACACGGGTGCGACTTATACACGGGTGCAACTTATACACAAGTGCGACTTATACACCGATGCGACTTATACACGAGTGCAACTTATACACGGGTGCGATTTATCCACAGGTGTGACTTATACACCAGTGCGACTTCTACCCAGGAAATTACTGCACAGAGTTAGATAATGTATCCAAATGATTTAAGTCTGCTTAAGCACCAGTACAATTGGTAATGCAGAGAGAGCTGGTAGGTGGGGGGGGGGGGGGGAGGGTCTAGGCGGACATGCTTGGAAGGGGGTTGTGCACAAGCCAATTAAGGACAGTACCCCAAGTTAGGAGAGGGGAGACACCCTAAGTTAGGGGAGAGGAGAAACCCCAAGTTAGGGGAGGGGAGACATTCAAATTCGGGTGGTATCCCAAATTGCTAAATGAGAGACCCCCAAGTTGGTGTGGAAAATCAAGTTTGGAGAGGGGATTGAGATAGCCCAAGTTGAGGTAGTACCCCAAGTCATGGGGGGAGAGATACCTTAAGCTTAGGGATGGGAGATACCACAAGTTGGGTTGGGACACTAACTTAGGCGAGGGGATTAATCCCAAATTCAAATGTTCGAAGGGGATACACCCCAAAGTAGGGGAGTGGAGACACCCAAGTTGCTGTGGTACCACAAGTTTGGAGAGGGGAAATAACCCAAGTTAGGAGGGGATACACCCTAAATTATGGGAAGGGAGACACCCAAGTTGCGGTGGTACCACAAGTTTGGAGAGGGCAAAGACCCCAAGTTAGGAGGGGATACACCCGAAATTCGGGGAGGGGAGACACCCAAGTTACGTAAGGGGTGACTCAGATGATCCAAATTGGGGTGGTCCCCAAGTTAGGAAGGGAAGACACTGTAAGTTAGGAGAGGGGTGATACCCCAAGTTGGCATGCTACGCTAAGTTAGGGGAGAATCCCAATTTAGAGACCCACCAAGTTAGGCTGTACCATAGGAACCATAGGGTACGTCACCACAGAAAAAAATAGGTTGAACTCAAAAGCTTTTGGAATTGATAATGCCAGATGCCGAAGGAATGAGAAAAAAGAGATTTGATTACTGCTGTAATTTGTTTTAGGATTGACCTCGGATCATAGGCTACCTGGACTAACATCAGTAACTCAGGGATTTGACAGGTATCTTGTATACATAAATGATATAGCACCAGCCAATCAGGTTGTCGCATTTACAATTTAAAAAATACTAGCAGATCTCAACATCATATAAAATTATGAGGGCAATGATTTTCTTCTAGACATCATGACCAAAATAGCAGCTGAGTATCCATCTGCCTGAGAAACTGCCCACCCATCTGATGGGCAGGTGGATCTCTGGGTAATACACTGAGTAACTTCAATATAGATAAGTTATAAGCCTAAACATGTTGCCGCAATTTCCAGTGTATAAGTCACACCTTTTTCCCACGCGGCTGCGGGGTTGCGACTTATATATGGACCAATTCAAAGTTTGTCCCACGGGAACCCCCCTCCTCGAATAATTTGGCCAGAAGACGTAGATGCGCCATCCCTGCCTATCACAATCTCATCTGGCTGAAGATGCCAAGAAGCCAACTACTCCGGCCTGGTTTCATCGACCAGTCATGCCTATACAGTATCAAGTTTCTGTCTGGCTAACTTAGTCTAAGACAGCAGCTGTATCAAGTTACATCACTGACTGCCGCATCCCAAACCATGGCCCACCACTCTATGAGTGAAGTCAAAATTGGGCACCCTGCCAACGATGACGATGGACCCCTGACTCCACTCCCCTACTAATGCAACACAGCTTCACCGACTAAGTGATGCATCAATGACCTGTATAAACAATGCCTAATCCGCTGGTGTTAAGCCGGGGTCGTGGAGTCATGCATCCAGTGCTTCAAAGCACTGGCGAATCTCACGCCAAAGGTGAGACATATACACTGATGCGACTTATATACAGCTCAAGTCTCAATATTTTTTCTCGATTCATACACCGGCGTGACTTATACCCCGGAAATTACAGTAAATCAATAATACAATTTTTGTTATATATAGATATATATATATAATATAATTCTTGACGATATTTAAATGAAAAAAGTAACTAGATCACCTAATGATTCAATATATCAAATGGAATATGTATAAATCTATATTGATACAATAAGGTAATGCATTTATATCACAATGTAATAATGCATTTATTTCATACTGTAACGTCTGACAAATAAGCCTAAATTTCAACTTCTCTATAATGGTAGCCATATATGACAATTTTTTAAATAAAGCTCTTTGCAGATTTTGGTAACTAGTAGTTATTTATAATGCTATCAGAACTACAGTTCTGCTAGCCATTGTAGCTACCGCCAACTAATCAACATCTAGTTAGAGACCCACCTGCCCACCTGATGCATGAGCAGTTTCAATTTTGGCAACTATTTTTTTCTGGCAGGCAGGCATTTATATGCTGTTTACCTAGCCCTGGTACATGCCTCTCTTCCACACCAGTAAACGGAGCAAGCGTGAGAGCCATGTCGCTCACCAGGCCTAAAATTAGAAATCACGGACCGGTGGCTCAAGTTGAAGGTCCTAACAGAATAAATATGCAGTGCCTACCCGTCAAGTTGCTCCAATAGATTCCTGAATTTTATGACTTTCGTCTGACAGTCATTTCTTTGGTCAGTAGTGTATTTTCTTGTAATCCGGGTGATTTTTGTCACCTCTCGCTTCATTTTCAATGCATGTACCAGATCTACTGTTTACCCACCCTAAAAAGGGCCTTTTGATCAAAAGGCCTATAAAAAAATTGTAACGCTCACAATTTTATGACAATAAAAATTACTGCTATTAATTAGATTATAAATTACGAGCTCAAAACATGAAAACCTGATCAGCTTGTGCCATATTAATTGCAGGCACTGAACCCTTTACAACACCCTGGCACCAACAGCATAATTATAGGACTCGACCTATATAGTAGCGAACTATACTACATCTATAAAACCATCAGAACTATTGATATTAATCTTTTTAAAAATAAAATATAATAACAGTATATTTAAATTTATACATTTTAAATGATATCATATAGGTATTAAGCTTAATCAGCAAACCGGAAATACATCTAAATAATTTACTTACCTTTCATTTCTAAGCCTAATAATATGTAAACCTTTAAGCTCGCATTAGATACTTATTAGATCTACATGATAGTACATCTCATCAACTTTACCAGCTACATTACTCATTAGGCATCAAGTAAAGTGTACATCAGCTTTTATTTCCAGGAGAAAAGTTCTTGGCAAAGTGAACTGCTGCAGTGCTGGTGTGGAGGCTCATACACCTGTACACTGATTCAGTCAAAAAACAGTTGAAGCAGTGACCCTAGTCCTAGATCTACATTGAAGTTGATCATGAACTATCAACACTGTCACTGATCAGGTACAATATAATCTAGCAATGATCATGTCTTTAGAGATTTTGTCTCGCATATTTGGTGCTAACATAAAAACGTAAATTATTTGCGAAATGCCTCGTTCCGTCTCGCGAGAGGTCACATAACATTTTAAAAGACCGCGAGAATCTCGAGTCGGTGTACGCGGTTTGGCGCCAGTGCCCAACGAGGCTTGCTGTCTAAAAGACAAAATTAAAGACCCAACCAGTCCAGAGAAAAGACTGTACACCACTCCGTGCGTGGCACAAAACACTCATCACTGACCTTCTCTTTAGATTGTCAATTATCCGCTTGAAATAATTTCGTAAAACGACATAATAAAACAAAAGAAATAAAAATGTCGGTCGAGCGATAATGAAGGCAAGTAGAGAAGTTTAAAGGTTTCACACCAGCAAATAAATGCAGACCTTGAAGAAGTCCCAAGACGCTTACTTGGAAACGTTTGATTAGAAATCATCACAGTTGTCTATATAAGTTAAATGAAATAAAGTAACCTGTCTCTTCAATTTTTGTCCTTGAAATAAGACATCTTTTCTTAATTCAAATCAGCTTTAGTTCTGTCACAGAAAGCTAGAAGCTAGGCCAGGTAGTAGATTGCATAGCTTCTAGGTTTTAGAAATAGAACTAAGCTATGCCCACGATCTTAGGGCCCCAGAGGGGCTTTTTCGACACAGCGACACTGCAATTTTTAAAATCGACAACGTGACATTGGGGTTATCTTAGAATCGATATGAGACTTAGCGACACGCGACATAGAACTTTTCTTAAAATGACACGCGACATGGACCTTTTCTTAAAATCGACACGCGACATGGACCTTTTCTTAAAATCGACATGCGACATGGACCTTTTCTTAAAATCGACATGCGACATGGCTACCCCCCTCAGGGGCCCTGATCTTGTGTTACACAGTTAGCATCAGGGAGCCTAGGGTTTTGGGCTAACCTGTAAGGGTGACTTCCAACTGTAGTAGATCATCAAATAGCTATGTACAAGTTCTACAAGTTCTCAAGAACAGGATCAACCCCACTTTGGGTTGCTAAAAAGTTAAAGTTGCATATCAAACTCTTTCCCGCCAAAACTAAATAGGTCAATATTCAAATAACAGTCAGTCCTTGAATCATTCCAGATTGCTTTTGTCCATACTCCACACATGCCAGACTGTCGAATAGAGTCTCTTAGCCATGCCTGTGATTTCAATTTACCATGTTTTCAACTTTGTGGTAAATATCAGTTTGTGTGCTTCGCGATGCTTTGGTATAAATAGCAGTTCCGCAACAGAGTTCTGTAGTGTCCTGGGATAGACATGTTTGCCACATCACAGCCAAACCAGTATTGTTTATCAGGTTTCTGAATTTATAGAATGAAACAATAAAGTTTTCTGCAAATTTTGATATAAATTTCGCCTGGGTTCAGTTTTGGCGGGAAAGAACTTGATATGCAACTTTAAAGATATTAGTACTTAAGCCACTGTCCGCTACTTGACTGATCCCATATCAAAGCAGACAGTGTTACATCTATAGATTTATTGGCAAATCCAGATTAAATTTTATACCTTGTGGGTGAATAATATGCAGAGGCCTAAATGAGAAATGCCAGGCAATAAATTCTAATGATACAAATATATGATGGCATATGAAAGTTTCCCTACCTCCCGTCTCAGTTGACTATGGATACTACATTACCACGTCAATGATCATGTAATAGAGTCATATAGGAGTTATAGTGATCTTTGGTTCGACTGTATATTTTATTATAAGGTAAGTGAATAGAATTAGGGGGTTTATATACCAGTAGCTTTATATGAATGAAAGGGCCTTGCAAGCAGTAACAGTGAATTTGGGATTAGATATAAGGCCAGTATTGCATGGTTATACAGTTATATAATGGTATGGAGCTAAGATTACATGGTTATAAAATTTTTAAAGCTATATACTGGTATATATATAATGTTAAAGTAATATATTCTGTAATTTTTTGTATTGCCAACTTCTTCTCCATGTCATATAGGTATATTCTGTCTTGACTATAAATTCTTAAGGCAAAAATGTTCACTGGAGCAGAAGATGGTGGCCGGCTTTATATCCCTGTGTTCAGTATTCTGTGTGATGTCAACCACAGCTCGCTAGACTTCTGTAAGCGATATAAATAAACCACACAGTTTTATGTTGAAATTGTTGTTTTACAGACTCAAAGAGATATAAAACATATGTATCATAATAATAATCATTGTTATGCAGATATATAATGGTATGGTGGCAAGATTACATAGTTATATATACAGTTGTATTATTGTATGGTGCTAAGATTACAATGGTTATACAACTACAGTATGTTGCTATGAGCATGGTTATACAACTACATGTCAGTATACTGCTAAGATTATATGCAGCTATACAGTCAAGGAATAACATGTGGGTACAGGCCAGCATATTGCATGGTTATACAGTCATATGTGGGTACAGGCCAGCATATTACATGGTTATATACAGTCATATCTGGGGGCATGCCAGCATATTGCATGGTTATACAGTCCTATGTGGGTACAGGCCAGCATATTGCATGGTTATACAGTCCTATGTGGGTACAGGCCAGCATTTTGCATGGTTATACAGTCATATGTGGGTAAAGGCCAGCATATTGCATGGTTATACAGTTATATGTGGGTATGGACCAGCATTGCCTGGTTATACAGGTTATATGGGGGTACAGACAAGTATTGCATGGTTACACAGGTCATATGTGGGTACAGGCCAGCATATTGCATGGTTATACAGTCATATGTGGGTAAAGGCCAGCATATTGCATGGTTATACAGTTATATGTGGGTACAGGCCAGCATATTGCATGGTTATACAGTTATATGTGGGTACAGGCCAGCATATTGCATGGTTATATACAGTCATATCTGGGGGCAGGCCAGCATATTGCATGATCAAACAGTCATATGTGGGTACAGGCCAGTAATTGCATGGTTATACAGTCATATGTGGGTCTAGGCCAGCATATTGCATGGTTATACAGTCATATGTGGGTACAGGTTAGCATATTGCATGGTTATACAGTCGTATATGGGTACAGGCCAGCATATTGCATCGTTATACAGTCATATGTGAGTAAAGGCCAGCATATTGCATGGTTAAATGCAATCATGTGGGTACAGGCCAGCATATTGCATGGTTATACAGTCATGTGAGTACAGGCCAGCATTGCATGGTTATACAGTCATATGTGGGTACAGACCAGCATTGCATGATTATACAGTCATATGTGGGTACAGACAAGTATTGCATGGTTATACAGGTTAAATTTGGGTACAGACCAGTATTGCATGGTTATACAGGTTATATGGGGGTACAGACAAGTATTGCATGGTTACACAGGTCATATGTGGGTACAAGCCAGCACTGCATGGTTATGCAATCATATGTATGCTTCGGCCAGCATTGCTTGATTATAGTGTCTTCTGTATGAACTATTTGAACTTATCTTTTTAGGTGGATTACATTGTAAGGCTATATACCAATGGCTTGATGTCTTAGAAAGAAAAAGTGTCTAACATGCTGAAAACAAGACTCTTAAGGGTGTTGCATAACAGACATTGCTTATTTCATCATAAGCTATGCACTGCACACCAAACTATTGTGCAGAATGGCTCTAATACACTACATACGGCTGGTAAACAAAGCCCTAATGGGACAAAGCAAAGACACAGATCGGCGCAAAAGAAAGTGCTTCATATGCAAGACAAAGCTTGGGCTATTGAAGTTTCGAAGACTTTGGGGCGCAAATTCAATCTTGACGACCCAAGCCTTGTTGTCATAGAATTCAACCCGGGTATGTGTATATGCCAACTGGTGTGGTCACCTCTCACGCATAACAAGTCATGAAGTCAAAACACTGTATAAACACAAAAACCCTAAGTGCTCTCAAAGTTGCAGAATGATATTTTAAGCAAATCTTCCAAATTGTTCAGTATTGGGTGAAATTGAATGTAATTCTGTCGAGATGTAATTTTAACGACTGCCTCGAACCTTGCTGTTCCAATTTTTCTGGATGTCTCGCCATGCCTATGTGATATACCTTGCTGTCTTTTGAGGAAAGAATGTTGGTTTTTCAATAGGTCCAGGGGTCTTAACCGAGGCGATTCTTGAGAACTCCAGTGCAACTGTTATTGGGCTGACCCATAAATGGAGCAATAAATCAAGTAGAAAGGTATGATTAAAATATTTGGTTATTATTTGTTTTTTCAAATTACGAAAATATCAATGGCATTATTAACAATATTCAAACAGAAATATACACTGACGCACTTTGCTCTGCGTTATTTAAAGTAAAGTAAGGCAATTTGCTGAGTTGATTATTGTCATGAGCCTAACTCTCGCGCAGTTTGGCAAGTAATCGCCTCGTAACTTCCATTTTTATCCACGAAGAGCGTTATTGCAGTAATTAAGGGTCAGCCTTCTGTAACGCGGGAACTACTGGTATACGTGCCATCCTACATGGAAGCACAAGCCAACAATACGTTACCCATTTAGTTCGGCAAGTAATTGCCAAGATGTACTCACCTGTGGGTTTGTGGCTAGTGATTATCAATGGTCACAGGCCCAGATTGGCCAATCATAAATAATCTTCCTCTCAGTAATGAAGTACTGCATTCATGGAGATGAATGTAATAGCAGTATTCCATTTTAAATCATATCGATGTTGATATATATATATGACCAGTGATAATGTTTGAATTTTTTATTTCGATGTGGGCTTCTATGAGACTTTGTACTGTAAATGATTTTGAAAGACAATTCCAAATTGGCTGTAAACATAATTTGTGAAGCTCAATGCCAACTTGGCGGCAAACAGAATTTGTAAAACACTATTGCCAACTTGGCGGCATAGAGAATTTGTATCAGACAGTGACAAATTGGCGGTAAACAATTTGGTTTGAGCGTACACAGTGAACTCATTCCTCCTGGTTCGTTGCAGCAATGCCATGAGCGCTATCTGACTGGGGAGTACAGCGGGGTGTACTTCACCAGCACCATCCGGCAACTCCTTAGTGAAAACAAAGGTCCTGGCGACATTACCCAACGGAAGGTCCCCCGGTGGGATGAAGGTAAGAAAGAACAGCCTGGTCGCCAGTCACATTAAATAGGTCAACACCTCAACCTGTTGCTGGCCATCTGCAGGACATACAACGTATGGATTTGCCAAGTATGCAAAAGTTGTTACCCTGGACAAATATGAATATATGTGTTCCATCCAAGATTTTTACATTTGTCTTAATTAACTGTGTATATATATGTGTGCTTCCGCTTTCAACTGCCGCTTCTGTATACGTGCAAGGGAGGGGGTAAGGGTTGTAAAGCTGTCTCGCCATAATGATTCTGATCATTATATTGTACATGGATTATATTATATATTGATTATATTATATATACATGGCTTACAGCGATTCTACCTCCCATTGTGATAAAGTTGAGTAATGGTCAATAATGCGTGGCAGTGACGATAGACTTGACCCCAAGTCCCCGGCGTTACTGAAGCGATATACTCGAAATGTCATTTGCGCTGTCTGAAGTAGATGTTGGACGTCACTATAGACGACGTAACTGTTTGACGTCGCCATATGATATCGCTGTTTGATGTAGCTCTTTGACGTCACAGATTGACGTCGCTAGATGACGTCACCGTTTACCCTTTCCCCCCGCGTCCTCTCTACCCCCACATGGAATGTATCCTGCCCCGGCCTTACTCTTTCTTTCTTCTCCTGCCTGGATAGAATGCCCTGTGAAGATAATTGGCAGCGGCTTCCCCGCCTCCAAGTACTCTTCCTACATCACCATGTTGAGCGAGGACATTGCCAGTCAGACTGTGTGCTACGGCCTGGGCAGGGTGGAGAATTACCTCTTTCTGGACCCCTCAGAAATACAGGTAAGAAGCCGATTTCCCGGTAGAGGGCGTTCCGCTTACGCTGTAGTCCATCTGCCCGACGTCAAATTTAACGATCAGAATTGGTTTAAACACAATTTATTTTCTGCGGTTCACAACAACGAATTCACATATAAATGCTCGATCAGAATTTTCCGTCATACGGAAATTGAATCCAATCGAAGATATACTCGCAGTTTGGCATCTTATACACCACTGTTTAGCATTTACTGTGTTACTGGTACAGTACCGGACGAATTCATTTAGTGGGGCAGAGGTGATGTTAGGTACGAGCTCCCTCCCCTGGCAGAGTGGTAGGAAACTGGTACGAACTGGTACAGTGTACTTACTTGCAAACCCCACTCCCTCCATTTCTCCTCCACTCGCCTCGTCACTCCAGATATGTGGCCGTCATTAACTGCAGCGCTTTACCGTAAATCGTGACTTGACGTGAACATAAATTAATACATTATGCTTGTAATTACAGTCACCTTCGTTGCATGGTGGGTGAGATGTGGTGGTTGTAATTATTGCGAGAAGATTTCCATACTATGACGAGCTGTACTAACATTTCAGCTCGCCACGGCGGTGGGCGGGAAACTATTCAAAAAGGGTTCCTTGAGGTCAGCGTTCTATCGTCTGCTTTTCGACGTCACTCCTTTGATGCAGGTGGGTTCAGTTTGAAGATTTGACACGCCCTTTGGTTTCGTCTACGTGAGGAGATGACTTATACTTTACTTACTTACTGACTTTAGTTAATTTTAAAAGTTCCAGCTTTAAAAATACCTCTATACAGGTATCTGTAATGATTTCTTTTATATATACTTACATCCAAGAATATTTACGTGTGCATTTAAAAGATTATCTGGAAAGCATGGCTTCTGAACTTTGTAAATCTTTACCAATCATATATTTGTCTGTGTTTAGATTCCACTGGAAGCCTTTGAATTCTCGGGAAGTGTTGGCAAGGTATGTTAGAGAGGATAATCATATTGTTTTCTTTTATTTGAAGATATCAATGTTGCAAATTATTCGTGTCAATATTGATAATATATTTGTAGTAATATACATTTAAACTAATGGCAACTTATAAGATGAGTGTATATACTAAAAGCAACAATTTGGGACCCTGATAATTGTTAAATGTAAAACGTATTATGTTGTTTTGTTATAGGCAGAATAGTGCCTCTAGTTAGCGAAACTTTGTCTAAAAACAGCTATTAAAAGTCCTTATAACATGGACAGTTCTTGCGTGAGCAGCTTTAATCACAGTATGCACTTTTCGGATGTCACACCATTCTGTTCTAAGTACCGTGTGATTCGAACTTACTTAATCAACGATTACTTCTGGTTATATCTTGGGTGTTCCGGCATTTCCTCCGCGCAGGGTGTTGACAGAGACGGTATGTACCTGACCCAGCTCGTCCCGAGGCGAGATGTCTTCGAGTCGGTGTGTAGCCGGGAGCACCTCCCGTCGTTCATCGCTCTGCTCAAGGCTCTACGGAGAGCGCGGGCCAAACGGGTCATACCGACGGCTGAGTAAGTCCTGCCAGCAACCCGAGACTGTCACACAGTAATCCGATAATAATAATTAAAAAAATGTTAGTAATAAGTTATAATACTAATATTAATCATACAAAAAATATTGGTAATAATAACTTATAATACTACTAATAATAATACAAAAAATATAGTTACCGGTAAATGGCGCTTGTAATTAAGGTTACTTAAGCACTACTGATTCAATTTTTTACAACCTGCACCTACACCTGATAATAATACAATATGAAAAAGTAATAATTTATAGTTAAATGGCGCTTGTAATTTACGTTAGCTTTGGCACCACTGATTCAATTTGTTTACAACCTGGTGATAGAGATCGTCCGCTTCGTTACGCACTGTTTTGGGCGCCGTATGATGACCGGTATAAGAATTCACGTACATTGTGCACGGTTGGGAAGCGGGATGACCTGCAGACTAACAGGGTCAATCGTACCTGGGACATGTTTCCTCTAATATCATTAGATTGTCTTAGGACGTTTAGCGTTCCATATGCACAAACATTACTTGCGAAACACGAACATTTCACAGTTAAACTTGCATCTGGTCGTCATGACAAATTATACAGATGATACATCCACTACCATTTATCTGGAGCCGGCGTGCATCGTGTACAGAGGGTGGTGTCTAATGTGGTCTCCCTTCTGGTTGTTACTACAGAGGGTGGTGTCTCATGTGATATCTCACCCTGTTGTGGTTACAGAGGATGGTGTCCAGGGGTTGGCATGGACCTCATTTTCGGCGGCTTCACTATGCTCTGCGTCATATCAGAGTTGTCACCACAGCAAGTCATACTTCTACACAATGTGAGTTCGATATATTACTAAATTGTCACGCTTAAAATTCAGTCTCACAGTAAAAAAAGGGAAGTTTTGGAATCCTCATTGGAGTTATTTTTAACGTACTTTAGGTAATATAATGAAGTCTTTGTCTTTGAAAGTATAAATTATTTTTTTGCTTTTTTGTTAAATATTTTCATGCACATGTCTGTAATCACATAGCTGTTGAACTTGTAGAAAACGCGACAAAAGAATGCGTTTTGTGTATTACGGCGCGCGTTATGATTGCTGGCGTTATAACATGAAGCCGCTATGATTGGGTTTCAGATTTTGAGTGCTCATCCCAGCTTCCGCCACTTCCACGCCGACGTCGATAACTTGACGTGACAATGCGAGAGGTTAAGATGATGCAGCGCCGCCTAGTGTGGACAATCAAAGTGAAACATTTGTTACTAAGATTGCACGTCTGGCTGTAAGCTGGTACCCCCGCTCTAACGCGTGTACGAAGGGGAAGCTGGGAACCAGCTTAAGGGTGCTGAGAGGAGCTTCATGCCATGCGGACTGACGCCTTGGTTGACCCAGGGGATGACGTCAGACGTAGATGATGACGTCACACGTGGATGACGTCAGCTATCGATGCCATCGGACTTTGATGACGTCAAACGTCGAGGATATGGACGACGTCAGAGGTAGTTGATGACATTTGACACGGATGACCTCATACATGGATAACGTAATGGATGACGTTAGACATGGATGACGTTAAGCATGGATGACGTAAGACATGGATGACGTTAAGCATAGATGACGTTAAGCATAGATGATGTTAGACATGGATGACGTTAGACATGGATGACGTTAAGCATGGATGACGTTAGACATGGATGACGTTAAGCATAGATGATGTTAGACCGGGATGACGTTAAGCATGGATGACGTTAGACATGGATGACGTTAAGCATAGATGATGTTAGACATGGATGACGTTAGACATGGATGACGTTAAGCATGGATGACGTTATACATGGATAACGTTAAGCATGGATGACGTTAGACATGGATGACGTTAAGCATAGATGATGTTAGACATGGATGACGTTAGACATGGATGACGTTAAGCATGGATGACGTTAGACATGGATGACGTTAAGCATGGATGACGTTAGACATGGATGACGTTAAGCATAGATGATGTTAGACATGGATGACGTCAGACATGGATGACGTTAAGCATGGATGACGTTAGACATGGATGACGTTAAGCATAAATGATGTTAGACATGGATGACGTAAGACATGAATGACGCTAGTCATGGATGACGTAAAACATGGATGACGTTAGACATAGATGACGTAAGACATGAATGACGTAAGACATGAATGACGTCAGACATGGATGACGTCAGACATGGATGACGTAAGACATAGATGACGTAAGTCATGGATGACGCGAGACATGGATGACGTTAGACATGGATGACGTCAGACATGGATGAAGTTAGACATGGATGATGTATGACATGGATGACGTTAGACATGAATGACGTTAGACATCGATGACGCTAGACATCGATGACGCTAGACAGCGATGACGCTAGATATCGATGACGTTAGACATGGATGACGTAATGGATGACGTTAGGCATGGATGACGTTAAACATGGATTGACGTAATGGATGACGTTAGGCATGGATGACCTTAGACATGGATGACGTTAGGCTTGGATGACGTTAGGCATGGATGACGTTAGACATGGATGACGTTAGACATGGATGACGTTAGGCATGGATGACGTTAGACATGGATGACGTTAGACATGGATGACGTTAAGCATGGATGACGTTAGACATGGATGACGTTAGACATGGATGACGTTAAGCATGGATGACGTTAGACATGGATGACGATAGACATGGATGACGTTAGACATGGATGACGTTAGACATGGATGACGTTAAGCATGGATAACGTTAGACATGGATGACGTTAAGCATGGATGACGTTAGACATGGATGACGTTAGACATGGATGATGTTAGACATGGATGACGTAAGACATGAATGACGCTAGGCATGGATGACGTAAAACATGGATGACGGTAGACATAGATGACGTAAGACATGAATGACGTAAGACATGAATGACGTCAGACATTGATGACGTAAGACAGATGACGTAAGACATGGATGACGTTAGACATGGATGATGTTAGACATGGATGACGTCAGACATGGATGACGTCAGGCATGAATGAAGTTAGACATGGATGATGTAAGACATGGACGACGTGAGACAGATGACGTAAGACATGGATGACGTAAGACATGGATGACGTTAGACATGGATGACGTCTATCACTTAGGTGACGTAATCAGTCGACGTTTGGTCTCCCCGTCGCCCCTGGTAACGACCCACGCTAGGCTTTAGACGTCGATAATACAACGGTTCTCGGGGCCGCCTCGATAGCTCAGTGGGTTAGAGCGCTCGCCTTGATCGCTCTGGCCAACTGAGACCCTAACGGCGCGTGGATCGGTGGTTTGCGCCCCGCTGTGGTCATGTCTGTGTGATCGAAGGATAAAGATCCCTTCGCAAAGAGCATCGGGTTATCCCCGGGGACATGGCTCCACTATCCCTTCCTTCTCCCATTGACGCGATATGACCAAAAGTGGTTAACACGTCCTGAATATGCAACCAACCGACTACAACGGTTGTGTCTTTGAGGTATTACTATCTCTACGGGTTTACCTCTGGCAGGGAAGTATAATGGGGTCATGGTGAATGCGATGACAGTAATGACAGCTCTAGCTATGACGGCTGTAGATATGACGTCACGTCAAGGTGCTTATTCTCATAATGGGATCATCTAATGTCAGTAAATCTCAGCCACTTCTGTGACGTCACGAAGGCGGTTAATCGATGCATCGGACAATTGTGTAACTCCCAATAAAGTCGGATCAACGAGAAATTATCAATAATTTGTTGTTGCTGGCTGCTCTTAAATTTAATTAAATGTTATTGTTTTACATATCTAACAATAAAAGTAAATAAAATACACTTGGAAATGCACGTGGATTCGTTTACACGAGTTTTCCGTGTGTATTTTTATGCCGCCGGCGTAGGTTTGTCACTTCACTAATTTCGTTTTAGTGTAAAATGTTGCGATGGCCCGGCGGGTAGTTTTTCTCACGTCGGCGCCGCGTATAGTAAGTACGATCGCGTGTGTCTCGGGGGCAAAAATGTCCGCCGTGTAAATTTTGCAACCATGTCTGCCCCGGGGTGGATGTAGTTGGGGGGGGGGGGGTGGGGGGCTCTGTCAACTGGTGCGTTTGTCTCTTTCCGACCGGTGTGTGGGTGGGCGGAGATGGATAGTCGTCAGTGGGGTTGGGGGGGTCGATAGATTCAATCGTGTTCTGGTGGAAGACATCACTGACTACACACTTTTCCCGCTGTGTTTGAAGTGCGTATGCGAAGTATATCTATATATGATACTATAGTGGGTCGTTTTCGTAGTGTGAGTGGTATACTGAGGGGGGAGTGAGGAAGAGGGGGGGGGGCATACGTGTATATACACATGCGTTGACCAACGAACCAGCAGTTCCAGGCACTTAACAATTCACAATGACCTGGTCAAAACAAAACAAATGTGTAGCCACGTGACTGTCTGCGTGAAGTAAATGCATCGACTTGCTATACATATGGTTGGAAAACCTGCACCTTAGCCAGGCTACTTAAAATATCACATAGCCACTGAACTGAACGGAGGAGGGCTGGGGTGGGGTGGGGGGTGAGCGTATAACTTGGGGGTAGGTTAACCCGTAGTAATAAATAGAGAGTGAAAGGCTTACGTCGTTTATAATGGGACCAGGTCACCTTGGTTTCAGACCCACGTGATCTATTGCTGACCTTTGACCTCGGGTGTAGTGAGCGCTTGGGGCCGTATTCTCCCATCCCCATATTAAATATCTTGATTCACATCTGCGACGTTTATTTTCCTGCACAGGAGCATAAGGAATGGGCGTTTTTTCGGAGGGGTCGACTTTGATATATGCAGACTTTATGGAGCAGAAAAGGAGAAAACTATCCCGATAAACATAAACTTTCGACGCGACACTTCACATAATGGGGCTTTAACCCTAACGTTTTTCCTTTTGGACTACACAGCCTGTGTCTCATGGAGTGTGGTGTAGATAGGTTGTGGGTGAGGAACCCGTTAACAGCCTCGGTCAGAGGTCTCGAGCCTCGAGTTGCGCTATCAGCCAATCAACATGTACATAAGAGTTTTACCCTTTGTCGTAATGTGAGGAATTTCTGCAGCTCCACTTCGCTGCACCGTGGAGGTAGGCCTATACAACGCGAACATGTAAGCTTGACGGGACCGGCATCATTACCATTCACTATAGAGCAGGCCTTTCACCGAGCTAGTATGAGGATATAACTAATTCACTTGGATTAATACATCAGCACCGACGTCATTTAGTAAGGTGGGTCTTTCACGGAAATTGGCAAGTTGATATTCATCAATCTAACTGGGTGAGCGTTTAACATAAAAAAATGAGCCTTGCACCGAGTTAGTATGAGGATATAACTCTTAAAGTGTTTCACGGTAATTGACACCTGGCAAGTTTGATATTCATCGATCTGATTGGTTGAGCGTTTAACAATAAAATGACCCATTACATATACATTCTTTCGCACGAAGAAACATATTTTGTACAACGAAAGGGGAGACTTAAAGTGTTACACCAGCTCCCTTATTTATAGCGTGGTTGCTATTTGAATGACACATTTTTTACATTGGATATGACCAGGTAATTAAGACCGGTCTCTCAAACCATTGCTTAAAGCTAATTATATAGATTGCAAACATATATTTGAACCAGTTCGTCAGAAAGGGACCCTCCCATAGTCTGAATCGTTTGGGATGGAAATCTTGTTATTCTGAGTCGCCTCAAAGGCGCGCTCACCAATAAGGCTTCACCCTATTCTACACTTCAAAGCGGCGTTAAGCTAACCATTATCTCTTGTTCTGTGCCGCTTTATAGCGGCACCACCCTATTCTATACCGCTTTAGAGATGCGCCACCATATTCTGTGCCTCTTTTAGAGGGGCGCCACCCTATTTTATGCCACTTTAGAGAGGCGCCACCCTATTGCCGCTTTATAGTGGCGCTACCTTGTTCTGTGCCACTTTAGAGGGGCGCCACCCTGTTCTGTGCCGCTTCAGAGAGGCGCCACCCTGTTCTGTGCCTCTTTAGAGGGGCGCCTCCCTGTTCTGTGCCGCTTTAGAATAGCGCCACCCTGTTCTGTGCCGCTTTATAGCGGCGCCACCCTATTCTGTGTCTCTTTAGAGTGGCGCCACCCTATTTCCGCTTTATAGCGGCGCCACCCTGTGCTGTGCCGCTTGATAGTGGCACCACCCTGTTCTGCGTCGCTTTAGAGCGGCGCCACCCTGATTTGTGCCATTTTAGAGGGGCGCCACCCTGTTCTGTGCCTCTTTAGAATGGTGCCACCCTGTTCTGTCCCACTTTAGAGGGGCGCCACCCTGTTCTGTGCCTCTTTAGAATGGTGCCACCCTGTTCTGTCCCACTTTAGAGGGGCGCCACCCTGTTCTGTGCCGCTTCAGCGAGGCGCCACCCTGTTCTGTGCCTCTTTAGAGGGGCGCCACCCTGTTCTGTGCCGCTTTAAATGGGGCGCCACTCTGTTCTGTGCCGCTTTGGAGTGACGTCACCATATTCTCTACCGCTTTAGTGGCGCCACCCTGTTATGTGCCACTTTAGAGTGGCGCCACCCTATTCTGTGCCACTTTAGAGGGGCACCACCGTATTATGTTCCGCTTTAGAATGGTGCCAATCTGTTCTGTGCCGCCTTAGAGGGGCACCACCCTGTTCTGAGCCGCTGTAGAGGGGCACCACCCTATCCTGTGCCGCTTTAGAGGGGCACCACCATATTATATTCCGCTTTAGAGGGGCGCCACCCTGTTCTGTGCCTCTGTAGAGGGACGCCACCCTGTTCTGTGCCACTTTAGAGGGGCACCACCCTATTCTGTGCCGCTTTAGAGAGGCGCCACCCTATTCTGTGCCGCTTTAGAGGGGCGCCACCCTGTTCTGTGCCACTTTAGAGGGGCACCACCCTATTCTGTGCCGCTTTAGAGAGGCGCCACCCTATTCTGTGCCGCTTTAGAGGGGCGCCACCCTGTTCTGTGCCACTTTAGAGGGGCACCACCCTATTCTGTGCCGCTTTAGAGGGGCACCACCCTATTCTGTGCCGTTTTAGAGAGGCGCCACCCTATTCTGTGCCGCTTTAGAGGGGCGCCACCCTGTTCTGTGCCTCTGTAGAGGGGCGCCACCCTGTTCTGTGCCGCTGTAGAGGGGCGCCACCCTGTTCTATGCCGCTTTAGAGGGGCGCCACCCTGTTCTGTGCCGCTTTATTCTTTAGTGAGACACCCCCCAATTTGGACCCATCCTGCAGTCAATCAACTGGTATGTGAATTTTAAACTGACGAATGAGATCATGGTATAGGATCGAGTGAAAGGTCATGTAGGCATCTTAAAAGCCATTGTTTGTACGTGCTGAACTCCATTCCTGCTATCCACAGATGGATTACCTGGCAAGCCCTGGTTGGTCGGCGGGGCCATCACCCAGGAAGCGCTGCAGTTACTATTTGGTGAGTAAGCTTGTCGCGAGAGGCCTGCAACCTGTTAAACTGGCAATCGTGAATTGCGAGAGAATCGACCGCGAAAAGAAAAGACCTTTTTGGAGGTATAATGTATATATATACCAAACACGCAGAAAACAACCCCGTCATAACGTCCTCGTCTATAGCACCGTTGACATTAGCATCTTTAGTGAAATAAAATTTAACCTCTATCCGGTCATGCCACAAACGTGGGAGATCGGATGACTTCCGCCCTTGCTGCCCGCCCCCACACCCCCCCTCATCCATTCCCCCTCCCCTCCACCCACCCCCAGTTCTTCACACACTGCATCGATACTGACAGATACATTCTGTTCAAATTTGACATGGACTCGCAACCGACCATCTTTTCCTTGTGAGAGGTCCTTGTGTTGGTGTGTTTGTATCGAGTGTAGAGTGCAGGTCAAACACCACCCACCATGGCCCCTGACTCCCGTTATCACTAAGCTCCACGGTAATCCAAGTGTCAATATATGTATTATGGCTCAGTGGTTTGAATGTCACTCACAGCCACTGACCGCCCTGAACGAAAGGCACTTCGTTGCCGGTCTATACCTTCAGCATATATGTTCTCGTTAGTTGTATGGTTGCCGTTGAATTGCCTCAAATGGCGGCTCTGGTATCATTAGTGAAATGATAGTTGTACAACTATCGGGGAGCCTCGATGGTTTAGTTGACCAGCAGGCTCAATCAACTGGCCAGGGATATGAGGGGGCATACCTTGTCCTATCCCTGCGATTGGCATCCAGGAATTTTCGGAGATTCGCGATTAGCTGTTGGCAATTTGGGGGATCGTTATCCGTACAATTCCTAGTCCAAAAAGACATTTTTTTCTATATTTATCATAGATTGGCGATAGATAAGGGGTGATATCGCGAGACTTTTTTCGCGCCCAGTCTTGAACAGTCCTCATCGATGGAGATTCGATATTGCTCTCCCTAATTCTTGGGGATTCGCGATTCAGAGGGGGTGCCCCCCCCCCCACCGGGGTCCCCCTCACGCTTTTATTGTCCCGCGAGATTACTTGGTTCAATGTATATATAGCCTTCGTGTGCACAAATTTGGCGGAAAACTATTTTTTTTTACTTTGCTGTCCACCAAAGAGTAACCGAAACATCACCTTCGAGTATTCTGTGTCGCTTTAGTGGTGCCACCCTATTATGTTCCGCTTTAGAATGGCGCCACCCTGTTCTGTGCCACTGTAGAGGGGCGCCACCCTGTTCTGTGCCACTGTAGAGGGGCGCCACCCTATCCTGAGCCACTGTAGAGAGGCGCCACCCTGTTCTGTGCCACTGTAGAGGGGCGCCACCCTGTTCTGTGCCACTGTAGAGGGGCGCCACCCTATCCTGTGCCACTGTAGAGAGGCGCCACCCTATCCTGTGCCACTGTAGAGAGGCGCCACCCTATCCTGTGCCACTGTAGAGAGGCGCCACCCTATCCTGTGCCACTGTAGAGAGGCACCACCCTGTTCTGTGCCACTGTAGAGGGGCGCCACCCTATCCTGTGCCACTGTAGAGGGGCGCCACCCTATCCTGTGCCACTGTAGAGGGGCGCCACCCTATCCTGTGCCACTGTAGAGAGGCGCCACCCTATCCTGTGCCACTGTAGAGAGGCGCCACCCTATCCTGTGCCACTGTAGAGAGGCGCCACCCTATCCTGTGCCACTGTAGAGAGGCGCCACCCTATCCTGTGCCACTGTAGAGAGGCGCCACCCTATCCTGTGCCACTGTAGAGAGGCGCCACCCTATCCTGTGCCACTGTAGAGAGGCGCCACCCTATCCTGTGCCACTGTAGAGAGGCGCCACCCTATCCTGTGCCACTGTAGAGAGGCGCCACCCTATCCTGTGCCACTGTAGAGAGGCGCCACCCTATCCTGTGCCACTGTAGAGAGGCGCCACCCTATCCTGTGCCACTGTAGAGAGGCGCCACCCTATCCTGTGCCACTGTAGAGAGGCGCCACCCTATCCTGTGCCACTGTAGAGAGGCGCCACCTATCCTGTGCCACTGTAGAGAGGCGCCACCCTATCCTGTGCCACTGTAGAGAGGCGCCACCCTATCCTGTGCCACTGTAGAGAGGCGCCACCTATCCTGTGCCACTGTAGAGAGGCGCCACCCTATCCTGTGCCACTGTAGAGAGGCGCCACCCTATCCTGTGCCACTGTAGAGGGGCACCACCCTATCCTGTGCCACTGTAGAGAGGCGCCACCCTATCCTGTGCCACTGTAGAGAGGCGCCACCCTATCCTGTGCCACTGTAGAGAGGCGCCACCCTATCCTGTGCCACTGTAGAGAGGCGCCACCCTATCCTGTGCCACTGTAGAGAGGCGCCACCCTGTCCTGTTCCACTGTAGAGAGGCGCCACCCTATCCTGTGCCACTGTAGAGGGGCGCCACCGTATCCTGTGCCACTGTAGAGAGGCGCCACCCTATCCTGTGCCACTGTAGAGAGGCGCCACCCTATCCTGTGCCACTGTAGAGAGGCGCCACCCTATCCTGTGCCACTGTAGAGGCGCCACCCTATCCTGTGCCACTGTAGAGAGGCGCCACCCTATCCTGTGCCACTGTAGAGGCGCCACCCTGTTCTGTGCCACTGTAGAGAGGCGCCACCCTATCCTGTGCCACTGTAGAGAGGCGCCACCCTATCCTGTGCCACTGTAGAGAGGCGCCACCCTATCCTGTGCCACTGTAGAGAGGCGCCACCCTATCCTGTGCCACTGTAGAGAGGCGCCACCCTATCCTGTGCCACTGTAGAGAGGCGCCACCCTATCCTGTGCCACTGTAGAGGGGCACCACCCTATCCTGTGCCACTGTAGAGGGGCGCCACCCTATCCTGTGCCACTGTAGAGGGGCGCCACCCTATCCTGTGCCACTGTAGAGGGGCGCCACCCTATCCTGTGCCACTGTAGAGGGGCGCCACCCTATCCTGTGCCACTGTAGAGAGGCGCCACCCTATCCTGTGCCACTGTAGAGGGGCACCACCCTATCCTGTGCCACTGTAGAGAGGCGCCACCCTGTTCTGTGCCTCTGTAGAGAGGCGCCACCCTATCCTGTGCCACTGTAGAGGGGCACCACCCTATCCTGTGCCACTGTAGAGAGGCGCCACCCTATCCTGTGCCACTGTAGAGGGGCACCACCCTATCCTGTGCCACTGTAGAGAGGCGCCACCCTATCCTGTGCCACTGTAGAGAGGCGCCACCCTATCCTGTGCCACTGTAGAGGCGCCACCCTGTTCTGTGCCACTGTAGAGAGGCGCCACCCTATCCTGTGCCACTGTAGAGAGGCGCCACCCTATCCTGTGCCACTGTAGAGAGGCGCCACCCTATCCTGTGCCACTGTAGAGAGGCGCCACCCTATCCTGTGCCACTGTAGAGAGGCGCCACCCTATCCTGTGCCACTGTAGAGAGGCGCCACCCTATCCTGTGCCACTGTAGAGAGGCGCCACCCTATCCTGTGCCACTGTAGAGAGGCGCCACCCTATCCTGTGCCACTGTAGAGGCGCCACCCTGTTCTGTGCCACTGTAGAGAGGCGCCACCCTATCCTGTGCCACTGTAGAGGGGCGCCACCCTATCCTGTGCCACTGTAGAGAGGCGCCACCCTATCCTGTGCCACTGTAGAGAGGCGCCACCCTGTTCTGTGCCACTGTAGAGAGGCGCCACCCTATCCTGTGCCACTGTAGAGAGGCGCCACCCTATCCTGTGCCACTGTAGAGAGGCGCCACCCTATCCTGTGCCACTGTAGAGGGGCACCACCCTATCCTGTGCCACTGTAGAGAGGCGCCACCCTATCCTGTGCCACTGTAGAGGGGCGCCACCCTATCCTGTGCCACTGTAGAGAGGCGCCACCCTATCCTGTGCCACTGTAGAGGGGCGCCACCCTATCCTGTGCCACTGTAGAGAGGCGCCACCCTATCCTGTGCCACTGTAGAGGGGCGCCACCCTATCCTGTGCCACTGTAGAGAGGCGCCACCCTATCCTGTGCCACTGTAGAGAGGCGCCACCCTATCCTGTGCCACTGTAGAGAGGCGCCACCCTGTTCTGTGCCACTGTAGAGAGGCGCCACCCTATCCTGTGCCACTGTAGAGGGGCGCCACCCTATCCTGTGCCACTGTAGAGAGGCGCCACCCTATCCTGTGCCACTGTAGAGGGGCGCCACCGTATCCTGTGCCACTGTAGAGGGGCGCCACCCTATCCTGTGCCACTGTAGAGGGGCGCCACCCTATCCTGTGCCACTGTAGAGAGGCGCCACCCTATCCTGTGCCACTGTAGAGGGGCGCCACCCTATCCTGTGCCGCTGTAGAGAGGCGCCACCCTGTTCTGTGCCACTGTAGAGGGGCGCCACCCTATCCTGTGCCACTGTAGAGAGGCGCCACCCTATCCTGTGCCACTGTAGAGAGGCGCCACCCTATCCTGTGCCACTGTAGAGAGGCGCCACCCTATCCTGTGCCACTGTAGAGAGGCGCCACCCTATCCTGTGCCACTGTAGAGGGGCACCACCCCTATCCAGTGCCACTGTAGAGAGGCGCCACCCTATCCTGTGCCACTGTAGAGAGGCGCCACCCTATCCTGTGCCACTGTAGAGGGGCGCCACCCTATCCTGTGCCACTGTAGAGAGGCGCCACCCTATCCTGTGCCACTGTAGAGAGGCGCCACCCTATCCTGTGCCACTGTAGAGAGGCGCCACCCTATCCTGTGCCACTGTAGAGGCACCACCCTGTTCTGTGCCACTGTAGAGAGGCGCCACCCTATCCTGTGCCACTGTAGAGAGGGCGCCACCCTATCCTGTGCCACTGTAGAGAGGCGCCACCCTATCCTGTGCCACTGTAGAGGCGCCACCCTATCCTGTGCCACTGTAGAGGGGCGCCACCCTATCCTGTGCTACTGTAGAGAGGCGCCACCCTATCCTGTGCCACTGTAGAGGGGCGCCACCCTATCCTGTGCCACTGTAGAGAGGCGCCACCCTATCCTGTGCCACTGTAGAGAGGCGCCACCCTATCCTGTGCCACTGTAGAGAGGCGCCACCCTATCCTGTGCCACTGTAGAGAGGCGCCACCCTATCCTGTGCCACTGTAGAGAGGCGCCACCCTATCCTGTGCCACTGTAGAGGGGCGCCACCCTATCCTGTGCCACTGTAGAGAGGCGCCACCCTATCCTGTGCCACTGTAGAGGCACCACCCTGTTCTGTGCCACTGTAGAGAGGCGCCACCCTATCCTGTGCCGCTGTAGAGGGGCGCCACCCTGTTCTGTGCCACTGTAGAGAGGCGCCACCCTATCCTGTGCCACTGTAGAGAGGCGCCACCCTATCCTGTGCCACTGTAGAGGGGCGCCACCCTGTTCTGTGCCACTGTAGAGAGGCGCCACCCTATCCTGTGCCACTGTAGAGAGGCGCCACCCTATCCTGTGCCACTGTAGAGAGGCGCCACCCTATCCTGTGCCACTGTAGAGAGGCGCCACCCCCTATCCTGTGCCACTGTAGAGGGGCGCCACCCTATCCTGTGCCACTTTAGAGGGGCGCCACCCTGTTCTGTGCCACTGTAGAGAGGCGCCACCCTATCCTGTGCCACTGTAGAGGGGCAAACAGTAAGCGAAACATCACCTTCGAGAGACATATGTTCATTGTTTCCTGTTCGGGGATATTGTTGTTGGAGGTGGTGGTGGCCAGGGGTGGTGGTTGTGGGGGAGGGTTAAGGGGCGGGGGGGGGGGGTGGCTGGGGAAGGGCACGTGGTATCACCATGACCACTCCAGGATTTAGGTTCAGAGTTGAGAGGGGGGAGACCTTCAACACAAAATGTTCATGACCGGAGACCGTGGGGGGGGAGGGGTCAGTTAAAGGTAACCATTCATCTTTGGATCAACCTCGCCGATGTCAACCCATCCGCGAGTGTATATAGGGGAGGCGGTGGGGGGGGGGGGGGGGGGAGGGGGGAGGTCGTGTTCCCAGATCACGAAGTATAAATTTCTTTATTCCTAGTTCACGATGAATTTAGACGAAATCTCCCCGCATGCAAAGGAAGGGTACACAATATAAATCGGTGATTTTTAATAGTATAATTCCCAGTTCATGATTAATGAAAACCTTGGTCACGACGGTCGCCAAATACTCCAATCCCAGTTCACGAAGAATTAGTTTGCTCATTCCCAGTTCACGGTGAAATGAAAAGCCCATTCCCGATTAACTGAAATACCCATTGCCCCCCCCCCCCCCCCCGTATATTCTATGTTACACCCCCGGGGTAGAAAGCGCTGAACAACGATCTTATATCCACCACGGGCCCCTATGCGTACTCTCTAGGATATTTCATGAATGAAAACTTATTTCAAAAAAATTCTGTGACATGTAGGCGCATATGCCATGTTTCCTCCACCACAGGTGGCTGCACCAGCCTTTATCTCGAGTTGTGCTACGACCTGGTGAGCGATTTCGTAACTGCTTATCCGAAACAGTGCTTAATTAATTTGCAGCAAGCATCTCTGGGCCGGAGCGGCCATATATTTGCCTGCAGGACAAATGCTGCGGATAGATGTCAATGATTTATTAATATACAATCTCTGCCGGGGATGTAATTGCGTGGCCTGGTACCAGGTTGTCGTGAGCTCGACCGGTCACAGTACATGGTGGCCTGCCGTGTCTACGTGTCACTGGGTATGGCGTCCGAGAGGAGGTGTCAAGGATATAGCAACAAGGCGATGACTGAGCGCACGAGAGAGGCTGAAGTGGGGCAGGCTGGGGGGGCGGGGGGGGGATGGTTGCTGAGGATGGGTGTCGGGGGAGTGAAGTGAAGTGTGGGTGAAAAGGGCATATGTGATAAGCGGTGGGTCAGCCAGCTATGTTGTCATGTAGGACAAGGTATATCGTTCTGTATCAGATAACGTCCGGTTATATTTTACTTTAGCTGTTAAAGGTTTTATTATTTATAAGCTAATATGTCTATTCCCCCACGAGGTTATATTACGTTACGACTATTGTATATTATTCAATTACGTTCTGTTGGTTCAACCAAGATGTATTTCCGATAACGTTTTCAACTTTACATTGTCGTTGCGTTATCACTTGCAAAAATGGTTAATAGCAGTTAACAATAAAGGGACCAGTTAACCAGAAACATCCTAAGTGTGGCCAAGTGTCATTGAAAAAGTTCCACTCTGGTGCGTATCTAGACCGATCTATTTAAGTGGCTACAATTTAATTGCTTTTGTTCTCTGATGTGGGTCCTTCGCTGTGTACTCTTTCATCTGTTGTCTCTATCGCGTACCATATAGAGACGAGTTCGAAACGGCACTACACTATCTATACAGACTGCCGTGCTTCAAGTTAATAGTCCACAAATTCTCTCTTTTCTTGATACCGACACGCGATGTGACTATCAGATTCAGGGACTGAGGCCTACTAGGCGGTGGAGGAGGGGGTATTGGCGGTTGACGAGAGCAATGGTTTGCCAGTTGTTCTCGGGGGAGTTTACATCAAGAAATTAGTGACAATAAAAACGGTCGATGCATTCAAGCGTGAAGCGTACCTCACGCGCAACGATAACGCCAAACAGAGAAACAGACGACATTTATCACACACGCGAAGTTGAAGGGAAAGTTCGCGCGCTTTCTGCGCGAGGCAATATATGCACGAGGCACCTGCCCTGTTTTGTAACATGCCCAGGGGACAATCCAAATATAGGTCATGACCCCCACGTAAATTGTTCCGACGGTCAGTGCTATGACTATCACTTACCGTGACACTGGTCACGTGACATGTGGGTCAGTCGAGCCATTGACCGGTGGCGTCGGTTGTAAATGCAGCATGTGGCATGCAGTTCGCAGTTGACTTACCGTAAATATACCAAGGGGTACGTCACAGTGGTCACTGGCCAGCTGTTAACCGTCTTTCGATCAATGGAGGATAATTGTCGGGTTGGTCACCCGTAGCCACGCTGGTAGCAACCTAATGGTGTTTATACAGCCTACGGACAAGTCAAGTTGTTCAATCGCTGACCGATACAGCCCAGTGGCCCCAGGGCATCGGTCCGTATGTGAATAGAGGCAGAAGGTGTTGGAAGGGTACAGGACGCCTGTGTATTTATCTGTTGAATATGTGACTGGATCCCTGCAGTGAAATATTGCAAACGTTGCATTCGGATTAAGCGCCTATACGACAATGACTGGTTTCTTCTCTACCGGTCAGATTGCCGTAAGTAACTTAGAACCATAGCATACATGTTATGTTTGGTAGCAAACTGTTAGTTACCTAACCTAAGGTGTCACATCTAACCGTACGGCGTTGATGTTATTTAATTCTAAGGCGTTCCCGTTTGTACATTGCATGGAGTTCAACCATAATCATCAGCTTCCGGTTAGCAATTTTCCTGTTAGAAAACCCGAAGAGTTCATAAAGATATCACTTCGTCGTTCGCGTACAAGGCTCTGTACAAGGCATGGACACCTTGGATTGGAGGCATGTGAAGGAATGGTGACGTTAATATGGTGTATTTATAATCATACTAGCCGCCCCGCTCGCTCCGCTCGCGGGACGTCTAGCGTTCGTAGTAATAAGCGAAAGAAATAACAGTATGACAGTATTTTGTTTTATACGTCAAATAGTAGCAGGCAGAAGGTAGACATTGAGCAGAAATAATATCGATAATCATATTGACATAAATTGAGACCGGGAGCTACGGAATAACGGGACATACATGTTAAGGATATTTAAACCCTGTGCAATCATATTGACATAAATTGAGACCGGGAGCTACGGAATAACGGGACATACATGTTAAGGATATTTAAACCCTGTGCAATTATTGTGCATCCAGTACAGAATACTCAAATTGCGGCTAAAGCACGATATAAACGAATATCAGTCCAGTAAAACTAAGGCCCAAGCTCATACATTGATTGAGTAAAAAACAAAGGGTTGATTGAGTTAAAAAAGGGGCTGTTTCCCGACCGTTTTCGTCATTTCTATACTGATAAAATGAAGCTGTCTGTCCCACTATGCCGCGGCATGCAAGAGCGCATTGGCCCCAGCAGCCGCCTTGAGAACCTACGCCATGAGAACCTATTAATATCCAGCCGTCGCTCTTAGATGTGTCAAAGCTATCACATGTGTCAACACAACCGCTGGGTGCTTATCACCTTATATCCCGCGGCCTGCGGCGGGCTACCTGGCTTGGTGCCAAGCTACGACGTTAGTCATAGTCATAGGCCACTCGACGTTAAGGGTTCGATTACCATTTGTGCACTCACAAGATTCAATGGCGGATCAAGGG
Organism: Arenicola marina; assembly: GCA_964019135.1. NCBI lineage: Eukaryota > Metazoa > Annelida > Polychaeta > Arenicolidae > Arenicola > Arenicola marina. Next base: position 2,748,812 of record OZ025252.1, read on the forward strand.
TGAAGGGAGGGGCGGCCAAGTGGCCCCCAAATGAATATTTCGCCTCCTTGAGCCTTTTTGCGACGATATTATTACCATCCTGGGTAAACAATATGTTCGTCAACTGCAAAACCCACAAGCTGACTCCTTAAGTGATATATATCTGGATACCGTGACAACGGTTATTGAAGGAGCATGTGGATGGCATCTTTACGAGCATAGGGAAATAGTGGCTGTAACTATATATGTTTTATATTGTTAAGCGACAGTGTTCGCAGTCTGTATACTACTACCCATGTGTCAATGAGACTTCCTACGCTATACTTACGCCAGGAGTTTGTCGCCGCAACGCTGTCCTGGCCTTTGAACCGGCGGCAATTAAATGTGACGACTTGTCTCCTTGGGGACCGGAGTTTGACGGGTGAGACCTCAGAGTCTGACTGGTGAGACCTCCAAAATGGGTGTCTTCCTTGGCTGCGCTTTTTTATCCCCTGCTATGCTCTCAATTTTCCCACAACTTTAACTCCCCCCCCCACCCCCCACCCCTCTCTTCCTCTCTCTCCGGCATGCGTCGCTCTCCCTACGACAATCTTCACCATTTTATCTCCCCGCTTCCCCACCCTCTTCTCTGTTCTCTCAAATTGTCCTTTCTCCATGTACTTTCTACCGTATCCCCGCTGGCTCTCCCAGTCTCCGCTTGCCCCCCCCCCCCCGCTCCCCTCCACCGCCCTCCTTCCTTCTCTATGTCGGTCCTGTCGGAGAAGCCGCCGAGTTCGGGTGTTTTCCAATGCAGACTATCCGGTTGCGGGTTCAATCTCCACCCGTGCCTAGCGGGGTCAAACCGTGCTGAAAGCAGATTCACCCCTGCGTCTCATTCTCCCATAGGCTCCTTGGCCCGGTTTATCCAATGTGTGCACAATGGTGGCATAAAACCCCGATCCCTCCATCTCTTACACTCTCGCCTACCTTTTTCTGTCTCTCTCTTCTCTTTTCCCCTCCCCTTCTCTTGATCCCTGTCATTTACTCTCCGGTACCCCCTCCCTCTCTTCTCTCTTAAGCTGGCCATCCATTTATCCGTGTTCCGTGATCCGTGTCCGCGTCCGTGTCAGTGTCCGCGCGTCCGTGAGGTAAGCATCCTTATATACGTGAATAGGTCTACGTGAAACACTCTTTTGGGTTCGAAATTGTTAAGATGTCAAGATCTGTAGCTCGACGTCGCAATTTGGAAGAGCATAGCCATTTACTTTGGATGAAATGTATGGCGTCCATGTGTTGTGGCGCTCTTGCATCATAAATGACCGAATTCTGTCTGACCAGTTCGATCATCCTTTCACATACATCTGCACCAGTAAGTCTGACACTACCTTTCTTCAGTTTTGGCATATTGGAACAAAATAGAAACTATCGTTATCACACACAATGTATCTATACACCTCCAAAGATGCACGAGGGAAACTACTGACCGAAAGTAGGTCACACAAACGAACAACCCCGGATGTCCGTGTCCGTGAAAATCGCTCACGAAGCGATTCCCCACGGACACGGATACGCACACGCACACGGAGCGGACCAATGGATGTTTCTCAAGTATTTTTCTATATAAGCGATTTTTCGCGGACACGGATCACGGATAAATGGATGATCAGCTTTAGTTCATACTGTATCTCCCTTTCTCTCGCCCCCTACTCGCACCCCTCTCCCTCCTTCCCTCCCCCTTTCACATATTTTGTCTGGTCTTCGACCGGATCATGCATTAGGGTCGAGAGGTGCGGCGAGTGGGGAGGGGGTGTAGAAGAGGGGAGGCGGGTATGGGGTGAGGGAGTCAGGAGCGAATGGGATGCAAGAGTAGTAAAAAAAAACAAGGGCGGAAACCGTAAAACGGGAAGTTGACAAATAGAAATTGGCAGTGTTACTCAGAGTGGGAGAGGGAAGAGGGCGGACGGGGTGGGGGGGGGGGGCGCTACCGTGTGACACGGTTACAAGGCAGGTTACACGTGGCGGCGGCTGGATTCACCTCTCGCCCCAGCGAGATGTTACCATGGTTAACATTAGTCTTTGATCACGTGTTACACGGCCACAGCTCGCGTGGAGCCAGCTGATGACGTCACGGCCATCGCGAGCGTGTTGAAATCCTTCTGGCGTTATGACACAGGAAACTCACACATTCACTTAAAGATGCTCGTACATACAGCAAATTGTCCACATATATCATACATTTCAAAATAGTATTGGACATATTGTCTGATGTTGCAAATACCAGCTCGTGTTTGCAGTACTTTGTCTTTAGTCTTAGGGCAAAATACGGCAGCAATTCTCAACTTTTGATGACGTAGTACACAAGAAATCCTCACTGTACCACACGTTCGTCCTAATACGGAAGAACGACCTGAATATCAGTATAGGCATATACTGATAGATTCGAGAAAAAAAAATGATTATGAAGTTTTCATATTTTCTATCAAACTTAATTCATATTATTTCGTCCGAACATATAAAATGGGCGATGATGAAAGCGCTTTTAAAAAAGTGCTCTCCCATGAATATGCACATCGTTACTTAGATTCTGGCGCCAATTACTGGACCTACATGTATCTGTGCTTGAAGGGTAAGCAAACCTTGACATTCCTGTTTACTTGGCATGTACACAGCTTGTTTTGACTAACGAGGCCGCAGATTACATGGGTGTGACGGCGGTGACCGGTGGGAAAGTCATGACATGACCTTGGGCTTTATCACTATTTCTGACCTTCAAATGACTGCAGAAATCGCTACACAACTCAGCTGTTTGCCTGCATTCAGTGAAAAAACACTATTTCTCACGTAGAACCACTGGACGTCCCCTAGCTGCCACGGCGAAAAAAAACGTACGACTTATAACTCGCACGCACGCGCTATATAGGTCGTACGTACTGGTCGGGGGGTTCGTACGACCCCCCCCCCCGTTCTCCTAAAAGGGACTCCCACCCTTATTTGCAAAACATCCGGAATATCCCAGATTACACCTCTTGCGTAAGATAATAAACTGAACCCCCTTATAGCGTTGAGTGCGCCACACCGCTCGCATTTATTACACCCGTTTACGTGATTTCACCGAAACCTCCCCTTAATCTTGGTTACGGGCCTGCAGTCCAGAAAGAGCCAGCGCCGATGGAGGTGCTGCCCTCTAGTGGTGGGTATAGAGAGGGTATATATATATACTGATTGTTGACACGTGGAGGGGCCCCTAAAACAAGTTCTGTTGCTAACGCCCGAGTCGTTCTATGCACTCCGCGTGTGGCTATTGCACGTCACATGGCGCAACGTTAAACAGACTGTAGCGAGCACTCCACGATGGCCTTTCACCCGATCACGCCTGCACCATACTCCAAAGGTGCAACAGCCTTTATCAACAGCTTTTGTCTCTCGCATATGAAGACACAGCACGAATATACTGCCACTTAGACGGGTATATAGACTTGCAACAGACCACCATTTTCTTCCTGCGATAGGACGCGGGGAATTCGGTTGGGGTGGGGGAGGGGTGGGAGATGGAATTGTGGGAAACAAAGGCAGTATAATGTACACTGAGCACAGGTGTCTGCATGGAGTCTGAAGTGCATGACGTCATTTCCTGTTCCACCTCACGGGGTGTCACAATTAGGCGGCTTCGGGGAAAACACATAAAGACCTGGCGTCGACGGGGTTATGACCTAGTTACACATGTTGTGTACCCCTGGAGCCGGAGGGGGTGGAAGGGTAATTCACCTGGTGCGGGTTCCAGGATGGAAGGCTTGTAGGGGGTTGGGGGGGGGGGTGTAATTAGGTAAATTGGGACATTTGAGAGAAATGTTGCCAATAAAACACCCTTAATTGATTAAATTAATTAAATTTCTGCACATGCGGCCTGTAGAACGTAGACCATGTGACGTCACGACGAGATTATCGCGATAGCTGATAATATATATATATATATATATATATATATGATTGTCTCCTGCCTCTCACCCCCACAACGCCATCGTCTTGAACTGCTCTCCACGGCACGTGGCTCCTGTTTATAACACTGGGACCGACACCCCAGACCAGACACGGAGCGGGCTAGACCGGGCCGTTCCTGTGTCTATGGTGGGCCAGCGCGATAGCTCAGTGGGCTAGAGCGCTCGCGTTGAGTGCTCTGGCCACCTGAGAGCCTAACGACACGTGGATCGATGGTTCGAGCCCCAATGTGGCCAAGTCTGTGTGGTCGCAGGATAAATATCCCATGTCTTTCTTCGTAATGAGTAGGTGGGTTACCCACGGGGACATGGCTCCACTCTCCCTTCCTTTTCCCAGTGACGCGATATGACCAAAAGTTGTTTAAGCGTCCTGCCTATAAAACCAACCCGCAACCAACCCCGGCCGGCGGGTCGCGGGCTTCCTGTCGAGGGCACGGTGCTGCCCCGTGGTGGGTCAGGAGATGCTGACCTCACCTGTCTGGTATGACGAGAGGCCTGGCCTCGGCCTCACCTGAAGGGAAGGAGACCCACGGAGCAGTCTAGACGGCTGGGAGCGGCAGGCCTCGTGGTCGCCATGGGCGCAGCACGGACAGACAGTCTAGCCTTTTAGATAGTGATCAAGCCGTAAAGGGTATCAGGGAGTGCGTATTGTAAACAGGCAGGTCGGGTCTGCGTATTGGAAACAGGGAGGTCAGAGCTCGCATTGTAAACAGGGAGGTCGGGGCTGAGTGTGTATTGTAAACAGGCAGGTCGGGTCAGAGTGCATATTGTAAAGAGGCAGGTCGGGTTTGAGTGCGTATTGTAAAGAGGCAGGTCAGAGTGCGTATTGTAAGGAGGCAGGTCAGAGTGCGTATTGTAAACAAGCAGGTCGGGTCAGAGTGCGTATTGTAAACAGGCAAATCGGGTCATAGTGCGTATTGTAAACAGGCAAGTCGGGTCAGAGTGCCTATTGTAAACAGGCAGGTCGGGTCAGAGCGCGAATTGTAAACAGGCAGGTCGGGTCAGAGTGCGTATTGTAAAGAAGCAGGTCAGAGTGCATATTGTAAACCAGCAGCTCGGGTCAGAGTGCGTATTGTAAACAGGCAAGTCGGGTCAGAGTGCTTATTGTAGACAGGCAGGTCGGGTTAGAATGCGTATTGTAAACAGGCAGGTCGGGTCAGAGTGCGTATTGTGAGCAGGCAGGTCGAGACTGAGTGCCTATTGTAAACAGGTAGGTCGGGTCAGAGTGCGTATTGTGAACAGGCAGGTCGGGGCAAAGTGCCAATTGTTAACAGGCAGGTCGGGTCAGAGTGCGTATTGTAAACAGGCAGGTCGGGTCAGAGTGCGTATTGTAAATAGGCAGCTCGGGTCAGAGTGCGTATTGTAAACAGGCAGGTCGGGTCAGAGTGCGTATTGTAAACAAGCAAATCGGGTCATAGTGCGTATTGTGAGCAGGCAGGTCGGGTCAGAGTGCGTATTGTAGACAGGCAGGTCGGGTCAAAGTGCGTATTGTAAACAGGCAGATCGGGTCAGAGTACAAATTGTAGACAGGCAGGTCGGGCCAGAGTGCGTATTGTAAGCAGGCAAGTCTGTTCATAGTACGTATTGTAAACAAGCAGGTCAGAGTGCATATTGCAAACAGGCAGCTCGGGTCAGAGTGCCTATTGTAAACAGGCAGCTCGGGTCAGAGTGCGTATTACAAACAGGCATTGCGGGTCAAAGTGCGTATTATGTACAGGCAGGTCGAGTTAGAGTGCGTATAGTAAACAAGCAGGTCGGGTCAGAGTACGTATTGTAAACAGGTAGGTCGAGTCTGAGTGCTTATTGTAAACAGGCAAATCGGGTCATAGTGCGTATTGTAAACAGGCAGGTCTGGTCAGAGTGCGTATTGTAAACAAGCAGGTCGGGTCAGAGTGCGTGTTGTAAACAGGCAGGTCGAGTCTGAGTGCGTGTTGTAAACAGGTAAGTCGAATCTGAGTGCGTATTGTAAACAGGCAGGTCGGGTCAGAGTGCGAATTGTAAACAAGCAGGTCGGGTCAGAGTACGTATTGTAAACAGTAATTCTGTTCATAGTGCGTATAGTAAACAAGCAGGTCGGGTCAGAGTGCGAATTGTAAACAAGCAGGTCTGGTCAGAGTACGTATTGTAAACAGGTAAGTCGAGTCTGAGTGCGTGTTGTAAACAGGCCGGTCGGGTCAGAGTGCGTATTGTAAAGAACCAGGTCGGGTCAGAGTGCGTATTGTACACAGGCAGGTCGAGTCTGAGTGCTTATAGTAAACAGGCAGGTCGAGTCTGAGTGCGTGTTGTAAACAGGCCGGTCAGAGTGCGTGTTGTAAACAGGCCGGTCGGGTCAGAGTGCGTATTGTAAAGAAGCAGGTCGGGTCAGAGTGCGTATTGTACACAGGCAGGTCGAGTCTGGGTGCGTATTGTAAACAGGCAGGTCGGGTCAGAGTGCGTATTGTAAACAGGCCGGTCGGGTCAGAGTGCGTATTGTAAAGAAGCAGGTCGGGTCAGAGTGCGTATTGTAAACAGGCAGGTCGAGTCTGAGTGCGTATTGTAAACAAGCCGGTCGGGTCAGAGTGCGTATTGTAAAGAAGCAGGTCGGGTCAGAGTGCGTATTGTACACAGGCAGGTCGAGTCTGGGTGCGTATTGTAAACAGGCCGGTCAGAGTGCGTATTGTACACAGGCAGGTCGAGTCTGGGTGCGTGTTGTAAACAGGCCGGTCGGATCAGAGTGCGTATTGTAAAGAAGCAGGTCGGGTCAGAGTGCGTATTGTAAACAGGCAGGTCGAGTCTGAGTGCGTATTGTAAACAGGCCGGTCAGAGTGCGTATTGTCAACAGGCAGGTCGAGTCTGGGTGCGTGTTGTAAACAGGCCGGTCGGATCAGAGTGCGTATTGTAAAGAAGCAGGTCGGGTCATAGTGCGTATTGTAAACAGGCCGGTCAGAGTGCGTATTGTAAACAGGCAGGTCGAATCTGGGTGCGTATTGTAAACAAGCCGGTCAGAGTGAGTATTGTAAACAAGCAGGTCAGAGTGCGTATTGTAAACAAGCAGGTCAGAGTGCGTATTGTAAACAAGCAGGTCAGAGTGCGTATTGTAAACAGGCAGGTCGAGTCTGAGTGCGTATTGTAAACAGGCCTGTCGGGTCAGAGTGCGTATTGTAAACAAGCAGGTCGGGTCAGAGTGCGTATTGTAAACAGGCAGGTCGGGTCAGAGTGCGTATTGTAGACAGGCAGGTCGGGTCAGAGTGCGTATTGTAAACAGGCAGATCGGGTCAGAGTGCAAATTGTAGACAGGCAGGTCGGGCCAGAGTGCGTATTGTAAGCAGGCAAGTCTGTTCATAGTGCGTATTGTAAACAAGCAGGTCAGAATGCATATTGCAAACAGGCAGCTCGGGTCAGAGTGCCTATTGTAAACAGGCAGCTCGGGTCAGAGTGCGTATTACAAACAGGCATTGCGGGTCAAAGTGCGTATTATGTACAGGCAGGTCGAGTTAGAGTGCGTATAGTAAACAAGCAGGTCGGGTCAGAGTACGTATTGTGAACAGGTAGGTCGAATCTGAGTGCTTATTGTAAACAGGCAAATCGGGTCATAGTGCGTATTGTAAACAGGCAGGTCTGGTCAGAGTGCGTATTATAAACAAGCAGGTCGGGTCAGAGTACGTATTGTGAACAGGTAGGTCGAATCTGAGTGCTTATTGTAAACAGGCAAATCGGGTCATAGTGCGTATTGTAAACAGGCAGGTCTGGTCAGAGTGCGTATTGTAAACAAGCAGGTCGGGTCAGAGTGCGTGTTGTAAACAGGCAGGTCGAGTCTGAGTGCGTGTTGTAAACAGGTAAGTCGAATCTGAGTGCGTATTGTAAACAGGCAGGTCGGGTCAGAGTGCGAATTGTAAACAAGCAGGTCGGGTCAGAGTACGTATTGTAAACAGTAAGTCTGTTCATATTGCGTATTGTAAACAAGCAGGTCGGGTCAGAGTGCGAATTGTAAACAAGCAGGTCTGGTCAGAGTACGTATTGTAAACAGGTAAGTCGAGTCTGAGTGCGTGTTGTAAACATGCCGGTCGGGTCAGAGTGCGTATTGTAAAGAACCAGGTCGGGTCAGAGTGCGTATTGTACACAGGCAGGTCGAGTCTGAGTGCTTATAGTAAACAGGCAGGTCGAGTCTGAGTGCGTGTTGTAAACAGGCCGGTCAGAGTGCGTGTTGTAAACAGGCCGGTCGGGTCAGAGTGCGTATTGTAAAGAAGCAGGTCGGGTCAGAGTGCGTATTGTACACAGGCAGGTCGAGTCTGGGTGCGTATTGTAAACAGGCCGGTCGGGTCAGAGTGCGTATTGTAAAGAAGCAGGTCGGGTCAGAGTGCGTATTGTAAACAGGCAGGTCGAGTCTGAGTGCGTATTGTAAACAAACCGGTCGGGTCAGAGTGCGTATTGTAAAGAAGCAGGTCGGGTCAGAGTGCGTATTGTACACAGGCAGGTCGAGTCTGGGTGCGTATTGTAAACAGGTCGGTCGGGTCAGAGTGCGTATTGTAAACAGGCCGGTCGGGTCAGAGTGCGTATTGTAAAGAAGCAGGTCGGGTCAGAGTGCGTATTGTAAACAGGCAGGTCGAGTCTGAGTGCGTATTGTAAACAAACCGGTCGGGTCAGAGTGCGTATTGTAAAGAAGCAGGTCGGGTCAGAGTGCGTATTGTACACAGGCAGGTCGAGTCTGGGTGCGTATTGTAAACAGGCCGGTCGGGTCAGAGTGCGTATTGTAAACAGGCCGGTCGGGTCAGAGTGCGTATTGTAAAGAAGCAGGTCGGGTCAGAGTGCGTATTGTACACAGGCAGGTCGAGTCTGGGTGCGTATTGTAAACAGGCCGGTCGAGTCTGAGTGCGTATTGTAAACAGGCCGGTCAGAGTGCGTATTGTCAACAGGCAGGTCGAGTCTGGGTGCGTGTTGTAAACAGGCCGGTCGGATCAGAGTGAGTATTGTAAAGAAGCAGGTCGGGTCATAGTGCGTATTGTAAACAGGCCGGTCAGAGTGCGTATTGTAAACAGGCAGGTCGAGTCTGGGTGCGTATTGTAAACAAGCCGGTCAGAGTGAGTATTGTAAACAAGCAGGTCAGAGTGCGTATTGTAAACAAACAGGTCAGACTGCGTATTGTAAACAAGCAGGTCAGAGTGCGTATTGTAAACAGGCAGGTCGAGTCTGAGTGCGTATTGTAAACAGGCCGGTTGGGTCAGAGTGCGAATTGTAAAGAAGCAGGTTGGGTCAGAGTGCGTATTGTAAACAGGCCGGTCGGGTCAGAGTGCGTATTGTAAACAGGCCGGTTGGGTCAGAGTGCGTATTGTAAAGAAGCAGGTCGGGTCAGAGTGCGTATTGTAAACAGGCAGGTCGGGTCAGAGTGCCAATTGTAAACAGGCAGGTCGAGTCAGAGTGCGTATTGTCGCCGTCATTGCAACGTTAACATCAGGCTGGGTCCTGTGCCTCGCCGTCATGGTAACGTAAACATGAAACTGGGTCCTGTGCCTCATTGTAACGTTAACATCAAGCTGGGTTCTGTGCCTCGCCGTCATGATAACGTTAACATCAGGCTGGTTCCTATGCCTCATTGTAACGTTAACATCAGGCTGGGTCCTGTGCCTCGCTGTCATTGTAACGTTAACATCAGGCTGGGTCCTGTGCCTCGCCGTCATGGTAACGTTAACATCAGACTGGGTCCTGTGCCTCGCCGTCATTGTAACGTTAACATCAGGCTGGGTCCTGTGCCTCGCCGTCATTGTAACGTTAACATCAGGCTGGGTCCTGTGCCTCGCCGTCATTGTAACGTTAACATCTGGCTGGGTCCTGTGCCTCGCCGTCATTGTAACGTTAACATCAGGCTGGGTCCTGTGCCTCGCCCGTCATTGTAACGTTAACATCAGGCTGGGTCCTGTGCCTAGACATGATACAGGTTTGACGTTGGGTGGCAGTAACTCCTCAAGAAGCACTCTGTATGTCAAGGTTGTTAGCTCTTTAAGCCCCCCCCCCCCCATACTGCTATACGCCGTACCGCTTCCATGATTTTTACAGCGCTTGCTACGGGGTATCGGAGAGGAGTGGCCGACAGGGTTGGGATGGGGTGGCGGGCAGGGGTGGCATGGTGCGGGATGGGGTGGGGCACTGGGGTGAGGTATGTTGGCTTGAGGTGGGTAATAGCCTATTTCGTTTTGTGGCCTTTACCGGGGGACTTGAGGGGTGTGGGTGGGGGCGGGTGGGGGGGAGGGGCGCCGGGTGATGTTTAGAGTGATTAGGGATGCGTGGTGTGGCGGTAAGGGTTGGGTGATATCTGGCGAGGGGGTGAAGTGTGGGTTTGGTGGGGGTAGGGGGGGAGGGGGAGGGGGGTATGTTTGCTTGCTCGAGAGGGACAGATAGCGAGAGAAGTGAATGAGTGACGGAGAGAATGAAGGAGAGATAAACCACTGACGGGTGATCTGACGGGTCGTGGGAGGTTAGGGGAGAGGGACTGAGGGGGCCGAGCTGTCGGGTGGTGGGTGGGGGAGGCGTGATGGGGGGAGGGGGGGGGGGTGGAGTTGAATCCGTCGGTCTCCCAATATTACTCGAGGTACGCTTGTTGATGTTCGCGGGTATAATTGCACTGAGCATGGGATATGGCATGCAACCAGAAGGGTAAAGAGATCTGTTATACGTATATATATATATTATTATAACATCGAAACATCAGCCTGGGCCATCCTTCCATTGGATTCAGTCCAACTGGGACCTCCCGACTCCCGACTCCCCGGACACCATAGGTCTTGACACACCGTCGCCCATTGCACATTGCACAAGGACGGACAGCGGTGAGCCGGACCGGGCTGGGTCTGCCCGCTGGACTCCCTCGCCCCCTCCCTCCCTCTCTCTCTCCCTTGCCTCTCGTCGTCTGACCACCCTTCAGCGCGGCGAGGTTTGAGGCTGGGCTCCGCATTGACGGGAGGTCCCGCCGGGTGCTCGGTGTGGCCAGACCGCCTGCTGTTGGCTTGCGTGGCTGGCTGGCTGGCTGGGCTGACAGACTGACTGACGGAGTCACTCGGCCCTCAATTCACTGCCGTAGCCTGCCAGCCTGCCTGCCCGTCCGCCACGGGTCTGTCTACCCAGGCCCTACCTGGTGCAGCAGTCGCGGGCGGACCGATCGAGGGGGCCACCAGGGATCCTACTACCTACCTCCCCCCAGGCCGGTGAGGGGGACACACAGACGACGACCTGGGGACCGGCCAACCATCCAGGCATCGGGGTTGGCGCAGCTATAGCCAGTCCGTGGCAGGCAACAGGGCAGGCTGACCCCTCCAAGACTCCCCCCCCCCCCCCACTCTTCTAGCACCACCACCCCCCGTAGGACCGCCAGCGCGCGCCCGCCCGCCCGCCCACCCGCCCTGTAGTGGTGGGGTTGTCTCGGCGCCCGCCCGCCCCCCGCCCGCCGTGTAGTGGTGGAGTTGTCTCGGCGGCGTAGACAGGTGTCCGGACGGCTGGGTCACTTCCGTGTCACCCCCGGATACGGCGAGTCGGCAAGCGGTGTCTGGAGTGAGGGCAACCACCAGCGCCACCACCAGCGCCACCACCAGCACCACCACTATCGTGTGTTTGATGGTCGTCCTCCTCCACCATACACCTACCCACACTCTTCCAACGTCCCGCCGATAGATCGGGTTCATTCAAACCCAAGTCTTGCGGCATCGACTCTACTCAGCAACTTGTCTGGCCACGCTGCCACAGAACACCGATCAAATTCTGGAGCAGGCATCTTCCTAATCCGGGACCCTCCTTGGTGCCAGAAGACACGGATCATCTAAATCCGCAAGAAACAAAACTCCAGGTATTTCACTGAGCGGACACAAAAAAAAGAATACAACTAAAAAAAGAAAAGCAAAAACATTCAGGATTTACCAGGAAGTTAAATTTGGCCGCTGACGCTGCGAGATTCCGGATCGACGGGCCGTCTGGCTCTGCTCGGCCGGTCTCTGGATCACCCCACGGGATGCGCAGTCTCGGATAACAATGCATCAGGATGATACTGAGCGGGTCCGCTGCTTCTGAGACAGGAGGCGGGACTCCCAGACAGACCTGGTGCGGGTTCGGGATCCATGTCAGAGGCGCTGATCCGGATTGTACATCAGCGGAGTCCGATCTGGATCTACTGAAACCCTACCCGGATCGAGTCCTGCAGCCATGGCCGCCGTCTTGGAGGAAATATTACAAGTGAGATGCTTCGTGTTTTTGATTCCAGGCATTGAATTTAGGGTTTACATGGTAAATGCACCATTGGATACCTTGTTAATACACGATAACACTTGCAACTCAAATTCAGTTTTGTTTTATTGATAGATAATGTTCGCATCATTTTAAAACGCGTGCTACGGACGCATATATGGAGGGCCATCTTAACATTTATTCCCGAATATATTCCCGAATTCATGATATCAAAACGTAATTCTTTTATATCCAAAAAATAAGTTTTGATATTATCAAAAATACCAAGTTATTTCTCCATATAAATTTGAGTTTGGGGATTTAAATTTTTTAATTTAGATCAAGAATAAGGAAATATATCTCGGTATGGCCCGCCATATGTATAGCTGCCGTTATAAATCAGTGCAATCTATTACATCAGGTAAACCCACCAAAACCTTATTGCGTATCCGGCAATTCACCAGAAAAACGTCGCACCCATGCGCCGATCCCGCACGACCCGTACACCCGTGCAGAGCAAACTTCTAGTTTACCCAGTACACGTGGTTGAAGAGGCCCCAGGCGCTACCCACACGCGCGACATGCATGGCGGTCGGGGTGAACTTGTTAACTCTTTACACGGGTGTATGCATGTCTAGGGGTCTTGACACCCAGCCTGAGAACATTATTACACTGATTACATATAATAAGATGGCGAGCACGCCCTGAGGACTGTCAGAAAGTTGTTAGACCAATATGTTTTTTATTGGTGTGTTACCGTACTGTGCGCGTCTCGATGTAGGTGGCACCACGCGGACGCGCATGCGTGCACGCGTAGCTGTAATATATGGTTATTTTTTAAGTTCTGTACTGTACTGTTGCTCAGCTTGTAGAGTAGGTGAGCTGACAGTGGCCAGCCAGGTTTACCAGTCTCACAACACAGGTGGATGCCCAGTACATGCAGACCTACATGTTCACTGGGTCTACAGGCGGGTAGAGCTAGGAACTGATATTGTGAACGCCCAATGCACTACGCACATAAAGCAACAGAGTACCTTCCTCCACCCCGCCCCGAAACCCTAAATACTATAATGATCCCGCCTCATATAACACCACCCAACCCACTGAATTACTTGGTCTACCCATCGGTCCACCCACCAGGCCTGTACGTATAGTGAACGCCTGTTTTCTGCTTGTGGAGTCCTTTGGCTCTGTTTACAATTGGTTATTTAAGGCTTTCGTCAAATGAATGGGTGGGCAGGAAGGGTTGGGAAATTAGGCACATTCCGCGCATGATTTATGATCGCTTTGGATATTCTACACCATTTCACCTTTAGTTGTCCTTCAAGTTGAGACGCAAGGTGAAAACTAGCGAAGAAAGAGCTAGTGTTACATATATAGTCTGGTTGTTTGAAAAAGAAAACCTGTTGCAAAACGCTCGGGGTCCTTTTCACACTTTAAATACCCCAATGTTCAGTGTAGGGGGAGGAAAGAGACATTGCAACGGCATGCTGGCGGAGCGATACATTGTGGAGTAAAAGGCGTTACGCTGAGCGTTCGGGTTAATGGGTCGGACTATTTCTTTCCATTTCGTCGCGCGCACCAGAGACGCTGGTTAGACGTCGTCCAATATTGTAACTTACAGGCGTGGCGAGGCAGGTAGAGGGGGACTCGGGTTATGGCGGACGGGGTGGTGGATGCATGGATGGCTACCTCAAAAGGTATTAACAGTGATGAAATAGAAGCTTTGAAGTATCGCGTGACACAGGCTAGTTAGTGTGGCCGCGTGCTGGCTTTGTGAGAAGACGGTACCGCTCCGTAAAGAATGTCGTAAAGACTGCCGTAAAGACTCGTAAATGCTGCCGTAAATGGTGCCGTTGACGAGGTCCCGGATGACCGACCCCCGGGTCACGTTAGTAAAGCTGGGATGATCAGTGTCGTTCTTTTATGGCGTTGGCATTGGCATAACGGTTGTGACAGTTAGCGTTAACTGAGACATAATGAGAACATCTACACCACAGCTGTGGCGGTGAAGGTTAACAAGAGGTGATTATCAGATTATGATGGCATCTCAAGCATCCAATGTGGATACTCCCTTAAGATCGTGTGATAAGCTGCGTATTTCACGAAAAGGAGGGGGTGGGGTGGGGTGGGGGGGGGTGGAGAGAGAATCGTAAGGATTGATTTACATGTTAAGACTTGATCGCACTCCACCAGCCGATTTTTAGCAAATATTTTTGGAATCTTTGCATCGTCTTCGACGATCGTAAAAATGGTCATAGTCTGCTCAAGTGGGAGCTATAGCATGCTCACCCTTTTATTACACCAAGGCATCACGTGGGAAGATTGGCGAACCGGAGGCCGATTCACCGCGGTGGATCGTCAATAAGCAGAATGCAGATTCCACTCACAATTTCTTCTTCGGCATTTCGACGGTATTTCGGTAATTAGCCCGACGTGGGCGTTTACAACCGACGGTCGTCACTCTCGACTGCGCAATGCCGATCGCATGTTTGGCTCAATCTAGAACCACAATCATCTTTGTTTAATCTATTTTTATTGTGTCCTTTCTTGCAGCGATATTGCATTTCCTACTCACACACGGGATAACAATAATATTCAGATTATTCTTGGTTCAAGTATGGATTTCCAGCTCGCCGGAAATTGGTTTTTATTTATGACAGCATTATGTGTTAAGCATATAATTTTTTTGTGGTGCTGTATTGTTGCGGACATGTTCTGGTTTTGCGTAATACCGATGGTTGCCTTTTCCACGCTATCTATCTATTTTATGCCTTGATTCCACAGGGTCATATTTACATTTATACTCGTATTTTAATATAGAGTCCGAAACCAGAAAGATGGTTTATGTGACCAAAGGCTTGAAATTCACATGGATTATAGGTCGCATGTACTCGTGAGGGTCTACCCAAATGAGCTAGTGGCTACGGCGTCCGCCTCGACGGAGTCGCGTTGCGGGTTTGCACCCCCCTGCGCAAACGTCTACGTGTGCTTAGGCTAAGGAATCTATGCCTTTTGCGAAAAGAGTAAGCTGTTATCCCCTGGCACATGGCTCCTTTTTACCTTCATCTTTCGCGTCAACTGGTGTGATGTGACCTAGCCATGTTGAAGTGTCATTCTCTGACCAACTTCATTTTGGGGGAAAATGCCTAATCATCATCATCTATTCGTAGGTTGACCCCAGAACAAACCAAAAACTACCGGATGTTCTGTTGCAATATGTTGTAAACATACAGATTGGATCATATCCCCCTTGCAGTGGTTTCCATCGCTCCATTGCCATGTAATGTCAGTACTAGGCATCTGGATTCTGTAGAGATTGAAAAACTGGGACTATGGATAGTATGCCATAGTGGAGGAGGCTCCGGATCTGTATATATATATCAGATCCAGTGAGTTCAATGATCTGCTCGCTGGCTGATGCAAAGCTATTACAAAACAATCCATTTTACATGAAAGGCATTGACGCGAACACTCCATGGAAGATCCGTTAAGACGTCTCCCATGGTTTCGGGACTTTTTTTTCCGCCATACCTGCCACTGCGGTCGGAGTGATATATATAAGAGCGCACGTGGACATTGAGTCCCATTCTCTCAGCAGGTGGCGTTGCCTGCCGCTTTGCTTTGCAGGAATTGGATCCGCGTTGTCTAAACATCAGGGATGTATAGACAGATATAGACTATAAGGAACGGACAGCACTCAGCAGTGTGGACGGATTGCCCCCCCCCCTTCCCCCTCCCCCCTCACTCCCTTCTCGACCATGCTGGCGTGTAACTAAAGCTACCAAGAGGCTAGAATTATCACTGACCTTTATAGGAAGGATTGTCAAGGTTAATTTAGCCTGTATTAGAACCAGATAATAGCCTCCGCCAATACACATAGCGATGCAGTTGGGATTGGTGGAACTTTCCCCATGCTACAGATTAGTGATTGATTGCCCGTTTCAGTCTGAAAAGGACAGTTAGATGAGATCCCCAAAGAGCACGACAATAAATGTCCGTTAAGTCCGGGTTTTCTACTCGCTCTCTCTCTCTATATATATACATATGTATATATACACATCGAAACAGACAGAAGTAGACAGAATGCGGGATTTAGTTGAATAGACTACAGATAATACTAGAATACATAATTCAGTTATCACACGGATTACGTTTATTTGATGGCCATGATTGCAAGACTATATACAGTAAAACCTCCCTGCCCGACCACCTCCCTAACCGGATCGCCTCCCTAACTCGATCGATTTTTTTTCCAGTCCCGACGGTCGGCCTAGCAGTATCATTTTGGTCTCAAAGCCCCATTTCATATTCCCTAAGTCGGTTGTCGGCTGGCGGAAGGATCACACACTCAGGCCATAACGCATGTGGACTGGATGGCAGTTTTGAAATGTGCGAAACATGTTTGCATGTTGTTACAGGTTGTTAGTGCATACATTGTAGCTTTGATAATCTTGATCACAAAAATCGATACCTTTAGAACCCTTACAATCGGGCGATACCACCTGTGGACGACGTGAGCTGTATAAATATAAATATAGGAAAATAAAGAACGCTGAACGTGAAAGCCATGCTGTTAAATTAGTGAAACGTTATGACATATCTGAATTGGGCGTTCGCGTCACCAGTCACCGCTACAAATATTGCAGAATCCAATATGCTCCTTACTCTGACCCTCCTCAAGATTGCATGCCTCGTCTGCCACCCCATTAGCTAGTGGGGGGAAGGGGGTGGGGGGTGCAGCCGGCGACTTTAGGGTCCTCCAGTATGTCTGGGAGCCCGTCGCCTGCCACCACACTGACACTGTCCGTCTGCCCCGCCAAGGCCACTCGAGTGGTCCGCCCACTCGTCACCATGTCTACACCGCGCGATAGGCATGTGACGTCACGACGGTCAAGGTCGGTCATCGCACGCTGTAAATATTAAAATGGGAGCAGTGAAAGTGATTTGTTTGGGGCAGGGGGAGGCGAGGATGTTAGTATGCTCTTGTAATTTTAGTCTGGCTTAAAGTAAGACAAACAAACGTGAATGTTTAGTCTGATGACTGGAGAGGTGCATATCTGTGAAATGAACATTGAGGTATAAGTTCAAGTAGGTATGATCTGGACACCTGAAAAAGCATTCAAAGATTATGCAAAACATGACTCCACATGGACAGTTCCTGAGCACTGACGCGGCCCCAATGGATCTGCTTCGTGTTATCTTTTTACCTTGGTTTTATCCAAATGGCAATTTTTAACTAAAAATACCTACTGGAATCTTCGCCCATTCAAATGTCACCTTACTGTTCGTGATTACCAGTGTTTAATTGTGATAACCGTGATTTGGACAATTCACTTTGGTACACTTAAGCTCCCTACTGCTCAAAGGAATTTAAAAATCCCTAATTTGATTCTGGAGCAATATTAAACATATTTGGTATTATTACCCCATATTAGCTAAAATACCAAGAAACAATCAGGCGATCAATCTACTTTTATCTTGAACCCTGTACGGTTAGTAGACGTAGATGGTTGGAGGAACTGTTTGGCTGTAGGAATGAGGCGACCAGTCGCTTAATTTACTTGTTCAGACAACACGTTGTGAAGTATACAGAGATTGGACCATATCTCCATTTCGGTGACTTTACCGTTTCGCCATTCTTCACTTTCATGGTTTTATGACAATCTACTCAATCATTTTACTTGATATCCTCAGGGTTTTATTGATCTATGGGATTCCACAAAGACTGCATTCATGGTTTTATTCATATCACATGTATTGATTTTCAGGGTTTTAATATTGACTAATATTAACCAATATGGCACGATATAGCCTTCCAGGCTGAAAGTGCCGTTAAGCCCCAATCAAATCAACCATTTCGGTGTCGCGCTGTTCCAAGTGGGATGAGACTGGCGGTCTGGAGCACATCTGGACCCATACATCTTCCTCGGGTCTACATTAGCGCAGCATTCCTGCCTAAACCCAAGCTTTATCTGACCTTCCAACTTCCCTGCTGGAAAGCCAGAGGCGGTGTGTGAGGGCCCGTGCAACGTGCGTGTGGACTAAGCTAAACACGGAAATCTCTCAGCGTCTGCTGACAACATGTGCGCTTTATCTTCTGAGGAGTTCATCTTTCTTTGGTGCCAAGGTTTTTTTATAGTTTACCGCCACGATTGTTTATATGAATGACGTAATATATGACAGTTCGTGCGCAAATCATTTCGCCATTTGTTTTCATTTGGGGTGTCGAGGGATGAGGGCAACTCAGGGGCGGATCTAGGAACTTGGAAAATTTAGCATACACTGTCACTGTTAAAATCGGTTTCTCCGAGCACGCCCCCTCCCCCTGGTCGCAAGTTTTCAGAGAGAACCCCCCCCCCCCGAGAGCAACCGGCCCCCTTAGCAAATTCATAGATCCGCCCCTGGGCCAACGGTTATCTACAATCCTTGATTAGGGCAAAAAAAGTAGGCGAAAACATAATAAAAGAATTGCACTTAAAAATGAGTATACTTATCCATCCTTGTTGTGGGACAAATATTGGCGCCTGGTACGTTTCTCGACGGGGATGTTTAGTAAAGGATAGAAACAGTGTCCAGTTGCTTGCTGAGTGAAAAGCCCAGCTGACGACCCAGTCACAGCATGTTGTGGCAGCGTTCTGTGGTCATCCCGTACACTGGCCCTCTTCTTAACCTCGTTTATATATATGCTCAGGATTTATTACCGCCGTAAACTACCGCCGTCTGTTCTCACCTGGTCAGTCGATGTAGCCGCTTGACCGCTGATCTTCCGCTACGGGCGATTACCGGCTCGGCCGCCAGGTGGCGTCGGTTCAGGCGGTCGTTTTCAAGCTTCGCCACAGGGTGGCGCGCTACGGAAACCGCATTCTTTACGTTATACGTTTGGGTCGTTTTCGGAGTGAGTGACCGCCATTAATGGAGTGGGACATTCGCCGGTAGCGGGGCACGTGCTCGGCTTGTGGCTTGTGTGTCCATTGCATGAGAAGCATTTGTCTCTTGAAATTGGGAAGCCCCCCCCCCCCCCGCGGCTGTGGCTAATGTACCACTAACTACATCACCATGATCACCCTACCTTTTTCTGCACCCGAACTGACCTCAGCCAGGCTCATCTTCGGAAAATGGCGTCATTTTTGGCCTATATAGTCATCGCTAAATACTACACATATTGATAGGCGCATTAACTGGTGACGGGTAGGGAACCTCCCTAGCAGGCGTAGATGCAGATCAAAAGGTCGCGGGTTCAACCCCCAACACCTGTGTCTGGGATTAGTTTCATCCAATCCCATTTCATTGGCCCAGGAAGTCTCGTGGGTCCAATTTACATTTATGTGCCTAAAACCCAGAATTTTGTTTCCGTTGTGTTGGGCGTTGGGGTTGGTGTTGGGAGGGGGGAGGGGGGGGGCGGCAGGCAAAGGGTGTTTGTACCTTCCAGATATAAATATTGGGCGTGTGGGGGGAGGTGGGGTGGTAGTTATCTTTTTACCCAGAGCTAGAAAAGTTGGTTGTGGAGCGGGCAGGGTGGGGCAGGGGCGAATCTAGGAATTTGCCAAGGGGGGGGGGGTTGCTTTCTGAAAACTTGCGACCGATGGGTGTGCTCTCTGCAAAACTTGCGACCGGGCTGCTCTGAAGACTTGTCACCGGGGGGGGGGGGGGGGTCGTGCTCGGGGAAGCCGACTTTAACAGTGATGTTCAGGTTTCCAAGGGGGGTGTTACTCTGTGTGTTACCGGGGGGGGGGTTAGAGAACCCGACGTTAACAGTGCATGTTCAGTTTCCCAAGGGGGGGGGGGTTGCTCTCTGAAGACTTGGGGACTTTAACATGTATGTTAACATGTATGTTGTATGTTCTGGTTCCCAAGGGGGGGTTGCAACCCCCCTACCTCCCCCCCCCCCCTAAATCCGCCACTGTGGGGTACACTAAGTCAAACAGTGTATTAGACAGAAAATGCCGGAATGTGTAGATCTTCAGCCGGGGTCATGTTACTGGTGATAGGGGCTTAACCTTACCAATCGCTTTGTCGCCACACTGACCAATATCAGAGCACCCACCGAGGCGAGACCAATACCGTCAAAAGACCATCCACCTTTTTACTACATACACCCCTACCCTCACGCACCCCCATATGACCTGCTTTGCCCCCGCCCCTCCACCCATAGGCCTGTACCAGTTCATGAGGACACATTGGTGCGGTTGCAATCTCGAGATGGCCATGTCGGCCAGTGGAAGACGCCACCAGCCCCCCCCCCCCCCCCCCCCCCACCCGCCGGGCCACTGGACGGACGGACTGGCCACTGGCCACTCACTGGCCGCCCCCACACGATATTCAGACGCTGTAGAGTGTATGTGTGAATTTAGTGATGTTGAGGATTACGGAGAGAGGATCGAGTGCATGGTAACATGTGACTGATGGTTTCTGCAGCATTAGTGTGAGGACTATATTTATGGATTGATTTGTGGCGAACATAACTCCTCATAGGAAGTCATTCTATGAAGGATACTTACTACCTGACACCTGTCACGGCTGGATTACAATGAACTGGCAGAGAGTGATGGTAGGTTATAATATAAGGTTACCTGTATGGTTAAGGGGAAAGGGATAGGAAGGGAAGGAAGGGAATGAGCTTTTGGTAAATTGTGTTACCATGCCACACAAGCTTTCAGAAGTTTATATCATGATTTAATGTTTTGTTCATGATTTTTTTGTCAAGCAGAAAACATCACTAGATATAGGTATCATACATATTCATAAGGCTATGCTACGAGGCGTTTTCAATGTTGCGGATAACATCAGTCGCCAGCTTTAACCACCACTTCGTCAGGAATTAAATGTAACAGTGACAACATAACACATGGGAACAAGCAAAGGAAACTCATCAGGCTCATCATTTAACATGTACTTCTATATATACAATACACTCCACATGGATGACTGGGAATCATTGCCAGGCTCCAGACGTATAAGTTACAGGGAAAAACAATATATCATAAGTAGACAAAAAAGGTGTCGAAGATAAATAAGCAAAGCAGCAGACTTCTGAAACCAGCCAGAAACTGAGCCAGGGTCCCGAGCCTCCCAGCGGCAAATCCGTTTAAACGGTTTTTACCGTGACCTTTGTAGTTTATTGGAGGTGTATACATGCGTTATATTGACAACCACAGGCTCTGTAGCTGCCACTGATTGTGGCATGTCTCAAGCAAATGCGGTTGTCAATCATCATATGTGTAATGCGGCCTAGGCGTGAAGCGATCGGCCAATATGTCTCGCGTGTATGGCACTTTGGCTGAGTCTAAATCGGGCGAAGAATCCCACTGCGCATAGAATCGGCATCGCTGTTGGTTTACATCTGCTTTATGACGGTGTTGTTCCATTGCCGGCGGCCTGTATGTATATATATATATAATACAGTGGCAGACCCAGATCCTCTCATGTTTTTGCTGTAAAATAGGTCATACAAAGGTCCTATTTCTCTGAATATTGTATAATCAAGATCTCACTATAAAAGTTATATTTCGTGCCACCTCTGATACAAATTCTTAGATCTGCCATTGTATAAGCTACTTTTCTATGAATGTCCGGCCTTGCTGGTGAATCCGCAACTGTTAAGAACCCTGTTCATCCAGACACAGGGGGGTGTATAGCCTATATCCACCACAATAATGGATCATAGTATACGCGTGTAAGCAGTCAACCACCTCCCATAATAACTGCAGCCTATTCCAACACTAACAGCAACACATTTCCATCACGAGAGATGTCTCATATTTTATTGGTAGTATTATCAGTCTGACGGCCTGTTTCATATTCACTGACATTATTTAGGCCTACTATTTTTATATTTATTTATGATGGTATATATATAGAGAGAGGTATATACACCTATGCATATATGTACACGTATGCATACTATACTTATATATATATATATACATACATATGTATATATACATATTATATATATGCACACCATCATTTTCGGCCAGTCATGCATCTTGGGATATTTACTTAGCCTATGGTAAGTGATGATAGCGATGATGCGGTGTCCCTGAGCCAGGAAGGATCACGGATCCATTCCGCCTCTCCCCTCTGACAACTGGGGTGGAATTTGTGGTTTTAGGTGTCAGACCTAGACAGCAACGCCCAAGCTCACCTCCTGTTTGTTGTCAGAAACTTTTACATGACGCGCGACATGTGTAACTACTTTCTGGCGCGGATGGTTGGCGCGCTGCGGCCTTGGCGGCCGGGACTTTCTTCGTCGGTTCGCGTCACCCTTGATGTATTATGCCGTCTGGAGTGGTATGTCATGTAGTGGCGGTGATTGCGTGAAGTATTGAGCCGCTGTGGCACACCGATGTATACGCTATATATAAACTCGACTCCCCAGTATATCTGGATCACTACAGGAAGGCGAATCCCGAATTCTAGGACGAAACGGTTGGCGTTGAGGGTGAGGGTGGTTGTACCGGGGGTGGGGGTGGCAGGGGGGGGGGGGGGAGGGTAGCTGTTTGCTGCATCCCAAATTCCCGATGTAAGAGCGTTGGTTTCTAAATGATACTGGTATGCGAACCGATTTTTTGGAGGGTGGGGTTGGGGAGGCAAAATCTACTGATCCCGAAGAAGTGAGGATGATGATGATGGTTTGTGTTCATGCACAATAACAACGTTATTGGCACAGGAAACCGTATCATGGAGGTCAAGACTCTTTGTCTTTGTATATAGTTTACTTATCTATGCAGGTGTGGGAATTATGTATGATATATATATATAACAGTTATTCTGGAACATATGTAGGCCTATTGCGTCATATTCTTCCAATGTTTCTTCAGAAGGTGTAAGAATCCCTATCCAAATGGCACGATACATGATTGCGGCCTGTGAACCCAACAGAGGGCACTTAGAATATATAAGACAATATGCCTCTTAGCGTTACACTGATCATTATAGCAGCTTATTAACACAGGAAAACTGTTCGCTGCCAGAGAGCATCATCATTAGCTCTATCTTACGGAAGTATCGTACCCAACTAACACACTTTTTTGCCGATATTTGCAAAAAAACGTAGTTGCTAAGCACGGCGAGGGTCTAAGTTTAT
>OZ025252.1:2772237-2806622 GCA_964019135.1 Arenicola marina
GGTGGGTGGTGGGGGTGGATGGTGGGGAGTCGCGGTGGGGGTGGGTGGTAGGGGTGGATGGTGGGGGAGTCGCGTGGGGGTGGGTGGTGGAGTGGATGGTGGTTGGTGGGTAGGTATGGCTGACATGTTCACTGGCTAGGACGAACAAGATGGCCGTCTAATGCTTTGAACTTTCTGAGGCAGAACAGACATCGAACAGCGTCTTTTCGGAGCGTAACATGCTCGTTACCATCAATTACATGTGCTATTTTTGTACAATTCCCGACGGATATCGACCTTTTGTCCAGGACATGGTATGATTTTTGTACCTAGACTTCCTAGTTTCCCATTTTAACTGATTCAATTACTATATTAGGGTGAAAAAAAAGAGATTGGTTTCTCTGCCTCATAGCGTTTAAAACTTGAAAGTGCACTGGCTGGCGCTTTTCTTGGTGTCTGGGAGTGGGAGAATCCACGCTAGACTTGGTCCCTTCACATCGTCGGGGAATCTTGCAATGGATACCACAGTAACCTCGCATGACCTCGCCAGAGTAAGTCTATCTGGAGGGGAATTCTTGCCCGGGAGTATATTGGCATTTGGTGTTTATTTTCTTCAGGCTCGAGTCAGTTAAGGTTTGTGGAGGTGAGTGAACGGTATGTTGAACGGTGCCTCGTCACTGTAAACATCCTAATATGCGCCAAACAGAGAGTTTCCTTGCGGATTAAGTCAATTATAGACGAACATGGCGGAACGTGCTTTAGACATTCTTGTTGATTGGTTTCCTGCTGGCAAAGTAATTAGTCTTCCAGTCATATCCACATATTTCTCTACTAGCTAGATTATTGGTGGGCGAGCAGTTCGCAACCAGTTCATCTTCCATGTTTGACCGCACGAAATCGATTATTTTTGTAAATGCATTGCGCGAGTAAAACTTTAGCGTTTCGGTCACAACGGTCTACATGGAGGAACGACCTCGCATACTACAGTAGAATGACGAAGAACTGTCAGTTCTTGATATTAAAAAGATATGATGAGACATCCTCTAAGCGTGTGAGTAAAACATACGTACTCACATTATATAATTAATGTGCTTTTTAACGAAAATAGTTGCGATAAGGTAATTTCTGGCAGGATATAGGTATTTGAGACCGTTGGAGTGCGATATCTCGCCGGGATCTCGGCCCAACTGAACATCACGAAGTCTCGTTCTTTACTTTATAAGTTATCGTCGCAAAATAACTTCATGAGTTGGAGACAAGGTCAAAACCGTCTCTTCTAAAGTCGGTTTTGTAGTTGCCTGTCGCTGCGAGTCTGGTTTTGGTTGTATATTTCCCACGTGGAAAAAGAATGACACAAGATATATGACGCACTCCTCATGTATAATGATGCGTGCATTATGCCTCTCTGTTGGTGGCATACTCCCTGGCATGTGGTTACCATGAACGACATGGGAACGACAATTACCCCGAGATGGAACCATTATAACAAGATAGGGCGTTTGACAAGCGGCAACGTTTTGATGGTTCTAGCATGACGGTGTTGAGGATGAGTACTGGCTCCACAAGAATTGGGACATGTCATTCCAAGTGCGGCATAGTTGAGTACGCGTGGGTAAATAAAGCAGTTTTTTTTAAAGCTGTCTGATATTATATCCGCGCATTTTCTCGTCGTTTTTTTTTTCGTGATGAAGCTGGAAAAAAACATAACATTATGGCGAGTCGCGCGAGGCTGCGTGACTGCACGGGGGACTGCCGCTACTACACTGGCGGTCTTGACACAGTTGTAACGAGAAGAAGCTATTCGACCAGTTTTGCATCTAGGGGCTTTGAACCTTTCGTGCAGCTGATCATTGCGGGATCGCTATAGCTTTCTGCACGGCCCATTCTGCCTATCCCACCCTTCATTGCTCTTCTGTTTGTATATGTGTTTTTTTTACCGCCTTTTAACCATGTTCTTTTTTTGCTCTCTCTGCCTTTCCCCGTTTTTTTGTCTATCTACGCATTATATTATTTATAATGGGCGCGGCTATCGCCTGGGTAGGCCACAAAAAACTGAAACCCATATTTGTCGATCGGCGTTCATATCGCGAGCCGAGTGGCTGCCTATGACGTGCCGGGACACACGTGGGTTGCTATGTGTATTTGACCGGAGCCACGCTCAAGCTCACGTGGACTCACCACGGCGACAAGACATCAGGGGGTCGTGTCCTTTGGGAGCATGGCAATCGTTCAGGGTATCTGTCACGAGCCAGACGAATTTAGTGATCTCTGGCCTTCTGGAACTGTGAGTTTCCTTTTTCTTTGTTGTTACTTAATCTTAAGTGTAGGCGTTACAATGAGAAATCAAACGATGGTTGATGAGTATTGGATGCACATCCTGACTCCATTAGTAGGATATCAAGTCAAATATATATCTGGCGTGGTGTAAACTTATTTTGGAGGCAATGCCTTGATATTTTTGGGGGTTTATTTGAATACTTGGTTAGCCACTATCATAGTCGCCATTGAAGTCACACCCTGGTGCAGTTATTCATCGCTTTAGTGCAAGCACATCAGTGTTATTTGGACGTTATTTAAGCTGTAACAAGTAACAATAGACGGTGTGAATGTTTGAGCCAGTGAGGTGTCGTTGGTATGGTGTCACTTCCGTAGTCAGCGATCTGCCGCTTGACGTGAGATTTATCACGTCGTAAAGCCATAAATTTGAGTTAATTTCGTGCTGGATCAATACGGAGCAGGGTGAGTGGCATTTAAGTCCCCCGTCATTGTGCTGTCACGTTATAACCTGCCATAAATTCGACGCCACCGACAATTCCGACAGTAATCGGGTTCAAACCGGAGCTGTAGTGTCATGGCGGCAACATTACTGCCCCCCCCCCCACCTCCTGACCTCATACCTCATACCTCCTCTAGCTTCTCATACTTAATCTCCCCCCTCACTTCATATGCCAACCATTCACCTCATACCCTTTGCTCTCACCACGTAACTACTCACCTTGGCTGATAATTCATCCCCTCTCGCCTTAGATCCCTTGTCCTCACCTCATGCCCCTCCGCCCCTGATTACACTCCCACCCCACTCCAGAGAACACGTCTCCCACCATTTCATACCCCAACTCCACCCCCAATAAAACCTCTAACGTATACCCCCAGCCTACCCCTAGCCCAACCCACGCCTCAATATTAAACTCCCCAGCCTAACCCGCACACCCCATATGGGCCGCCCCCCTCCCCCCACATGGACCGCCCACCCTGTCTACCCGTGACTCCAGGTTGCAGACACAATGATGCTGGGTGAAGGACCGTCGTCTCCCAAACACGTCTGGCTATAAATACTGTTCTATATGATAGGTGGCGCTGGTCAGGCGGGTCAAGAGATGTCACGTGACCTCTAGCCTTGACCTTGGCGGTGACTGATAGCCTGTCGCGCCTGGCTTATCGCTGAGACATCACGTGACCTTGGCCAACACATGTCGACGTTAATATTAAGAAGCAGTCTGGTCGGGTGGAGTAGAGCATTGGAGGGGGGGGGGATAAGAAAGTGCTGATGTGGTCGTGGGTAGAAAGTAGAAGGTGGGTGTAGGGTTCATGACTACTTGCAGGGGGGTGGGTTGAAGGGTTGTGGGGATGCTTGTGCAGGGGTTGTTTATAGAGCTATAGAGTGTGGCTACACCGCTTCCGGGTTGCGGCAGTAAATGAAAAAGGCCAAATAACCGTGATATCTGAGGTCGGTACGCTACATCTGCCTTCTCTTTCCAAAAGAGACATGATCTTGCTACTCGTATGTGCAGACGTGCAGTCCGAAATCTGGATTCCACCTCGACGACCTCATAGGGACCATCACCCAGCCACCCCCCACCCCCCTCCCCCGCCCTCTGCTGCCCGTACATACACCCAGGGTGATAGGCCTGAGAGCTTTGGTGTGACGCCGCATGATGTTTTGTGGTCGATAGCAGGTCTGGGGTGAAGGGGAGATAGAGAATTGTGCCCTTGCAGGGGTGGTTGTCATGAGGTACCTAGCCCCAAGGCCGCTTCACACGATCTCGGGATCACAATTGTTGCCATTGGACCACCAGACCCCTCTAGTGCTCCGGGGACAATGGATTTGATTATTAATCTCATTTGTATTTAATTTTATGCCAAATATCCGTTAATTGTTTGCACCAAGAGGCTTGATTATCATGCAGTACGGACCATATTTCTTTTAATTGAATTCAAGATCATTTTCTTGAAATTAGCAAATACATGGGAAAGAATGATGTAGAGATTGGTGGTTTGGCCAATGTTCGGAAAGAAAGCGAAATATACGGACTACCGCCAAGCCAGCGAACATGGGTTCCACTTCCGGTAACGATTCCATGATTGTCTTCTTTCATCTCAATTACCCTCCTAATTCCCCATTTCAAAGCCTGAAAGGTTTAATCTTCCATGCCAGAGCGTTTCTATCTTATACAGTTGAGGAGAGAACGTGTTTGATCTCGCATGGGTTCCTAAAACAAGTGTTATTGGTACAATAAAGGTTATTTGGGGTTTTATCACCGGCTGAGTTATTGGGTGAACTATTGACCCCTTGTTTGGCTCTATAAACACATTACGTGTGTCGGGGTGTTGTATCACGACGGGTCGCCGTTTATCAGGGCTTACAGGTGGTAAGTGGTGGAATCACAGGATCGCTGTTTCTTCAGGTGTTCGGGTAGGGGGGGGCGGGGTGGCAGGCGGAGGGGGGGGGGTGGCAGGCGGAGGGGGGGGGGGGTCAGGGTGGTATATCACCTGTGGACAGACAGGTGGATCCAGGTGTAGTGCGCTCAAAGGTGAGAATTTAAATTCCACAGCCGGGCAATGGCAAATGGTAGGGCCCCTGAGGGGGGGTAGCCATGTCGCGTGTCGATTTTAAGAAAAGGTCCATGTCGCGTGTCGATTTTAAGAAAAGGTCCATGTCGCGTGTCGATTTTAAGAAGAGTTCCATGTCGCCGTGTCGCTAAGTCTTATGTCGCATGTCGATTCTAAGACAACCCCAATGTCTCGTTGTCGATTTTAAAAATCGCCGTGTCGCCGTGTCGAAAAAGCCCCTCTGGGGCCCTAATGGTGGTGAGGGTTGGAGTGGGGAACTAGGGATGTAAGGTAAAGGGGTAAGGGGTGGGGTAGAGTTTGGGTGTAGGTGGAGGGTGGGTTTGGGGGTTGGGAGCGGTCGGACGGGGGTGCAGGCGGATAGTGTGGTGCAGGCGGAGAGCGGTGTCGGTGCGGAGAGGTGGGGTGCCGAGAGGTGGGGGTGCGAAGAGGTGGGAGTGCGGAAAGGTGGGGGTGTGGAGAGGTGGGGCTGCGGAGAGGTGGGGATGCGGAGAGGTGGGGGTCCGGAGAGGTGCGGGTTCGGGGTTGGCGAGCAATCATTGAGGGATGCTTGATATGCTTTTGTAGCGATTACAGGTGGAGCCATGGTGTAACCAAAGGGGGCGGAGTCGGGAGAGGGAGAGGGGGAGGGGCCACTGAAGACGATAGGTTGTCTCTCGTGCAATGGACATTATTAGACTCCCAGGATGCCACAACGACAGGGCCTGCCATATATACCCCTCTTCACGGGCCGTAAAGACGGGGCTATAAATCCATAGCCCATCCCGGGCGACTGTCTGTAGCGTACGTGCATTCTGTGTGCCAAGCGACTGGCTGGGCATGGTCGGTGGGTTCGCGTGGCTGGAGTTGAACGAGTCAGCTGATATTGGCCGTCCAAGGTTAAGACCTGTCTGACTCGGGCACCCTGGGGCGTCATAAATTGGGCTGGTTGTATGCAATCAGCTTGACCTTTTGGTGGCTGTCTCGAGCTGTCTGATACGCGGCTCGCCGTGGCTGCAACACAACCGTGTATCGCCCACATGCAGGGCAGACAATCTGAAAACACAGCAGCACACGCCGCCAACCCACGCCCGCCAGCACACGTCCGGGTATAATTGGTCTAAGTAATGGGCTGCTCAGTTAATCTGGAGAATTTATATCCATTTTGTGTTGCTTTTTGCGAGTTTTGTGAAAGGTGGGTTTAAACTTCTTATGCACATACATATTCTTTTAATGTAAGTGTCAAATAATAAATAAGACAGCAACATATGTTTGCGATTTAACATTATTGTCTCATAAATTAAAAAAATACAGATTAATCGCCGCTGGGACAACCCTACGTCCATCTTATGTAACATAACAAGTATATTTAATCATTTCAATTAGCTCTGTGGTTACAGGTGCACCTTTATCAATCTTTACCGAATGTGAGAGAAGTTTTTTCGTTATTTGGTGACACGTGCAAATAATATTAAAACATGATGAAAAAGACACGTAAACATAAGACCATGGAAAATATGTTAGCGATAAAGAAAATACATATAGACATAGAGAATGAATAGAGATATGCAAGATGCATAGAGATATGCAAGATGCATAGAGATATGCAAGCTGCATAGAGATATGCAAGATGCATAGAGATATGCAAGATGCGTGGATCTATGTAAGATGCATAGAGATATGCAAGATGCGTGGATCTATGTAAGATGCATAGAGATATGCAAGATGCGTGGATCTATGTAAGATGCATAGAGATATGCAAGATGCGTGGATCTATGTAAGATGCATAGAGATATGCAAGATGCGTGGATCTATGTAAGATGCATAGAGATATGCAAGATGCGTGGATCTATGTAAGATGCATAGAGATATGCAAGATGCGTGGATCTATGTAAGATGCATAGAGATATGCAAGATGCGTGGATCTATGTAAGATGCATAGAGATATGCAAGATGCGTGGATCTATGTAAGATGCATAGAGATATGCAAGATGCGTGGATCTATGTAAGATGCATAGAGATTTGGAAGTTTCATTGAGATTTAGAAGATCCATAGAAGTTGCATGGACATATGGGAGACATTGAAATATCGAATATTGTTAGAGAAATAGAAGACACATTAGGACACAGAAGACGCGGCAACGAACAAGGCATCTCTAACACGAGACTGTGATCTTTCCCGTTTTGGTTGACTTGAGCTCAGATTTCACAAGTGTCTGTATTGCCTCTGTATTGCCTGTCTGTATTGCCTGTCTGTATTGCCTGTCTGTATTGCCTCTGCATTATCTTGGGACGTTATGTGGTCGTATTACTTCAGGCTCATTACAAGACGCATAGGAATGACCAAAACTGATTACAAAAACCCAGTCCAGTTGTGTTATTTGATGATTCGGCTAAGATACAACTTTACAATAGAAAGTACTTTACAAAGATGGACATTTGTACAACCTAACATTTTACAAACTTTTTACAAAGATACAACTTTTTACAAAGGTACAACTTTTTACAAAGATGACAATTTATACAAACGTTTTACAACGATACAACCTATACACACGTCTTACAACGATACAACCTATACAAACGTCTTACAACGATACAACCTATACACACGTCTTACAACGATACAACCTATACACACGTCTTACAACGATACAACCTATACACACGTCTTACAACGATACAACCTATACACACGTCTTACAACGATACAACCTATACACACGTCTTACAAAACTAGAACGCATTATATAACTAGGATGAAACTATTATCGACACACATTATAATGTGTACTTCACAGGGCACCGACACTGCCTTGTTTGGCTTGCCTCGCGCCTGGTTATATATACATTATTACCGAAAGCGAATGTTAAAATAACATGTCTTTTTATTCCAGTTGCTGAATAACATCGCCAGTGACCTTGATCAGATGCTCAATGACCTCTGTCGGACATTCCCGATAGCCAGCCCTCCGTTGACGTCCGCATCCACCTGCCGGACTCCACGTTCCTGCTCCAGACAGCTCGAGATTCAGACGCCAAACGGCATTCGCTGGTAGGTTAATTATCCCCAGGTATCAGTCTGGATCGCTTGTCTTGTATCATTCTGTAAGGCAATGGTCTTGCTATTGTCAAGTTTGTCACAAGATTTGTTGTATGAGGACAGGATGCGCGAACGGGGTCCAGGCTGGGGCGGGGAACACCCTTCGCCCTTCCCTGGGTTTCTTTTTTCTGTCGCTTTCAATGTCACTTCTATTAACTCTCGATTGGTCTGACTTTGATCATGAAATGTCATAATCCCCGTAGCCCGTTATTATCTAGGACGTCTGGTTAACGAGAGTACCCATGCAGGTGTCCCACAAAGTTGTCAAATGGTGCTCAGGTCGACCCTGCTGACCACGTGGCAGACATGGACATGGAGTCGTTCGGTATATGCCACAGACGTATGCAATGTATCGTTACCCCACAAAAATATATGACCTCCATCGCCAAGCCCCGAAACTATATAAATATTTCGTTTCCGTGTCAGGAAATACCAGTGTGGGCAATGGCGGAGGAGCGAGGTCTCTATTGATTCGCTCCGTGGCCTTTGCCTCTGGACCCGATGTGTATACCTAACCCACCGCGCCATTCGGCAACCCACGTGTGACTCTCACACCTGCCGGTAGACGGCGCTGTGATCGACGTCGCGCTGTCACGTGTATCATGAAGATGAAGGGAGGGTGGGGTCGGGATGAGGGACGGGGAAGTGGAGTGAAGTAGCTGTGGGTGGGGGAGGGATGGGGGAAGCGTGTATCATGAAGATGAAGGGAGGGTGGGGTCGGGATGAGGGACGGGGAAGTGGAGTGAAGTAGCTGTGGGTGGGGGAGGGATGGGGGAAGTAGAGTTAGGTGGTAGTTAGTGGGGGAGCGGAATGGGGGACGGGGAAGTGGAGTAAGGTGGTAGTGGGGGAGCGGAATGGGGGACGGGGAAGTGGAGTGAGGTGGTAGTGGGTGGGGGAGGGATGGGGGACGGGGAAGTGGAGAGAGGTGGTAGTGGGTGGGGGAGGGATGGGGGACGGGGAAGTGGAGCGAGGTGGTAGTGGGTGGGGGAGGGATGGGGGACGGGGAAGTGGAGCGAGGTGGTAGTGGGTGGGGGAGGGATGGGGGACGGGGAAGTGGAATGAGGGGGTAGTGGGTGGGGGAGGGATGGGGGACGGGGAAGTGGAATGAGGTGGTAGTGGGTGGGGGAGGGATGGGGGACGGGGAAGTGGAATGAGGTGGTAGTGGGTGGGGGAGGGATGGGGGACGGGGAAGTGGAGCGAGGTGGTAGTGGGTGGGGGAGGGATGGGGGACGGGGAAGTGGAATGAGGTGGTAGTGGGTGGGGGAGGGATGGGGGACGGGGAAGTGGAGTGAGGTGGTAGTGGGTGGGGGAGGGATGGGGGACGGGGAAGTGGAGAGAGGTGGTAGTGGGTGGGGGAGGGATGGGGGACGGGGAAGTGGAGAGAGGTGGTAGTGGGTGGGGGAGGGATGGGGGACGGGGAAGTGGAGAGAGGTGGTAGTGGGTGGGGGAGGGATGAGGGACGGGGAAGTGGAGAGAGGTGGTAGTGGGTGGGGGAGGGATGGGGGACGGGGAAGTGGAGAGAGGTGGTAGTGGGTGGGGGAGGGATGGGGGACGGGGAAGTGGAGAGAGGTGGTAGTGGGTGGGGGAGGGATGGGGGACGGGGAAGTGGAGAGAGGTGGTAGTGGGTGGGGGAGGGATGGGGGACGGGGAAGTGGAGTGAGGTGGTAGTGGGTGGGATCGGGATGGGGGACGGGGAAGTGGAGAGAGGTGGTAGTGGGTGGGGGAGGGATGGGGGACGGGGAAGTGGAGTGAGGTGGTAGTGGGTGGGATCGGGATGGGGGACGGGGAAGTGGAGTGAGGTGGTAGTGGGTGGGATCGGGATGGGGGACGGGGAAGTGGAGAGAGGTGGTAGTGGGTGGGGTAGCGGAATGGGGGACGGGGATGGGGAGTGAGGTGGTAGTCGGTAGGGTAAGGGTGGGCCCTTGCTCTATATGTATTAGCCAAAATGGCGGTGTAGTCCCCCCCCCCCCATCCAGTCTTTCCTGAATGGCTGAAGTAGGCGGTTGGCATCCCCTCAACACACACAGGTCGCCAGACACCTATGTGTCGATGTGTGTGTGTGTTGGGGGGGGGGGGGGGCACAGCCCCGCCTCTAGCGGCCAGTTGAATCTAGGGCCGTCTGTGACCCGAGTGCTGGACAAATATACCGTGACAGCGCGCCGGGCAACGGAGGGGGGAGGGGGGGGGGGTGAGTGGGGTGAGCTCAGGGGATTGAACAACTGATAGGGGTGGGGAAGATGGTGAAGGTGAAGTTGATGAGGATTATGAGAAGGGGGATGAAGGGCAGAAGCATGAGGGGGGGGGGGGAGGGAGAAGGGGACGAGAGGGGGGGGGGTGGATACGAGGAGTAGACTGAGGAGGGAGAGTGGGGGCAGACTTTGGGAAGACTTTCGTGGGGCCAAGGCTAAGAGCCCACTGGAACCAAGTGGGGCAGGTAGGCTATAAGCAGGGCATAAAACCTTTTAACTGTTACAAACTGTCCACACAGATAGACGGCTCGGGGGTGAATACCAAGGACCGTTTAGTCTGTCCGTGGGCTCTGGGTGACAGCCCAAGTGTCAAACCTCATGAGTCGGCGGACAATACTCGTAAAGTGTGCCCACGGCTTCACGGCCATTTGCTGCGGGACTGCTTTGATGGCGGACCCCCTCGCTTGTTTGGACAGTCCAGTGTCCAATGCTGGCTGGTTCCCGTCATGACAGGGCATGATGGGAGCAATCTCCATTATATTGATGTGGTGGCAGCGCTGTGGGTACCTACGTGAGAAGCCATTGCATAGGTCTCAGTATTATCTGTAATGTTCGTGACATATTAATAGTTCGAAGGCTTGGCTTGATGAACCGGAATACAGCGTACTGCAGGTGAGAGGGATGTTTTTTCTTTGTTACTGCCAATGAATACACGTATATAGTATAAATATATACCTTTGGCGTGCATCGCGCAAGGAGCTTGCCTTAAGTGGTATACTGTTGGTGCATATCTTTTTAAATATACCACGTGACCTCCAAGAATAAAACAATTCTGGCTCGGTATCCTAAATATCCTATGTAGTTTCAATAAAGAGTGTGTATATATTCTGTTGTTGCGCCAACATTGCAGAACATGTATCGAGGGCATAGCATAAATGGAAAGATGGAACTGCACATTAGTGCACTTATAGTTCGGGTTCAAATCATACCGAACAGCGCGGGGACAAAATCTGTAATCTCGTTGACGTCATACGTCATATGCGTACTCTACAGGCAGGCGATGGCAGGTTCGCCAAGTTTGTTTGTTGATTTTTCTCTCGTTTCGTTGGTACAGACATCTAAAAAAGGATATACGCAAATAATGTCTCGGTGCTGTAAAACACATCACGTTTATTTTTGTGTTCGAGTACGTCCGTGTCAAAAATATAATGGCTCAATTTTCACGACTAATAGACGGGGCAGTTTTAACTGGTGTCTGGTGCTGTGTGATGGATGAAGTGCTGGGTAGGGGATAGGGGAGGAGGGTGATGGTGGTGGTGTTTGGGTAGGGGGTGGGGGGAGGGGGGGGGGTGGCAGAGTCGCGTTGAGAGGTCACCTTTGGAGCATCATGGAAGAATCAGTGGTTGCCATGCAGATGACGAGCTTACGTCATATCAGTTTTGTTCATGGCAGCAGAGAAAAGGAAACCCCGATAAGCGAGAAAGCACGCTGATTTGTACTATATATATCTATATATAAAACTTGATCGCCCCTCGCTGTTGGCGGGAAGCATCGTTTCGCACGCATTGCTCACGTGTTATTCAAACCATTTCACGCATTGCTCACGTGTTACTCAAACCATTTCACGCATTGCTCGCGTGTTACTCAAACCATTTATGACAATATATAAGTAGGCTAATTTAGTGAACGCGAATTCATGGATTTCCTGGATGCTACGACCTCAATATCAAACGACAGAGCAAGGTCATGGGTAATATATGGATGCTAATATTTGTTTTGACACAAGTTTTGTGAGTATAAATGTCAACACTTGTGTTGTCCATGCAATACAAACATCACTCGACAACTGTGGCTTGTAGAGTTCACCCTCGGGGTGGCTAGACACAGCGACAGATAGCATGGGTATCGTTTACAACACTCAAGGTAACAATACCCGATACCATCGGGTCTGTTGTGTCTGCTGCGTGAGGTGTGGGTAGGAGGTGGTAAAACAGGAGGGGCGGTTATTATAAAGAGTATATAGTGGCGGCGAGTGCAGTGCAGTGAGTGTGGGAAGGGCGTAGAAGTGGGTGGGGGGGGTGGGAATCTGGTCATGACAGTCTGCCTACCCCGCCTTCCCCACCCCTCCAACCTATCAGAGTTTTTTTTTTATTTCTACTATTAGATTCCACCCACCCCTGCCTCACCCCCTTACCCTAGCCTTCATAACAGCGTCCCTACGCGTCGCGCGCGAGGGGCGGAAATCAGCGCTTAGTTGCCAGGAAGAGGCGTTGACCTTTGACCATGATATTCCCTTTGCGTTCGCTTGGCAGGATGCCACTAAAAACATGCGACCACAAGCACAAGCCATAGGACAGGGCTGTCACATTGCGTAAGAGATCAAAACATCTTCAAATGATAAAGAAGAAAAAATTCAACCGTCAGCCTCCCGTATTCGTGACGGGGGTAAAAGAAAGGCAAGCTTCTCGTTTTAAGTGATGCAGTACCACGAACATCCGTCTGAAGCCACTCATCAGGTCGTCTGACAGTTTTTACGGCTGCACACAGACAGATCTTGTCACTTGTGGCCATGTAAGCTATGTCTGAGCAACAGTCGTAGAGAGAACTGTCATTCAGACAACTTGGATAAGACCGGGGACACAACACCTAAGCCATTGAATATATATTTATGATAAGATTGGCTTGTAAATTGTTTAAAAACGGGTACATATCTTCGGCCACCAGAGTAGAAAATATGCAATGGATAAGACGCATAAGTACATTTGAGGAAGTGAAGGAAGGGTGCAGCAGAACGGTCCCTGTTTGGTCGATAACCCGAACGCGAGCTACAGATATATGTAAGCGCTTCTGACATCATGTCTCGTTCACCCGTGTCTACAACTCCTGTGATGTCACCAACCAGTGGATATCGTGAAAGCGGGACTCGACGAACCAGTGTTTAATTCATACTGGCAAAATGGCACCCAAATTGATACCAATTGACTGAGTGAGAGGATATATATATGTGGAAACGTTGCCATGGTCAGAAGAGGACTGATGGACAACTTGAAGAAGGGGAAAAAGCGGCTGCTGGCTTTAGGGATAGCGTCTTGTTGCGGTGTTAGGTAAGAGGGCGGAACATATTCCGAACCTATAGTACATGTAATGCAATTGGCATATACGATGTTGGTCATGAGGAAAGTTTCAGTATTCAAAAAAATCCTGTTAGTCTGGTTGGCATCCGTCCGTCTGCGAAAGACGATAGATTTGCAGCTTTTGTTGTGGTTTAAGTATATAGATCTAGTAAGATTTGTTTCGCGGCATTTGCGCTTATGACTGAATAAGTCTCAATACAACCTCAGCTGTCAGAAAAGTCAGAAGGATGGTGCTATGATATTAGGCGGGGGGGGGGTGCAATCTGTGTGGGGAGAGCTCTCCGAATAACTGACCACTGGAAATGAGAAGAAGGAGGAGGCGGAGGGGGGCGAGGGGGCAGCTCCGAAAACACTAACGACCGGCCGGAGGGTTATTAATAAAAGTGAGAGTTTGGATTCGGGGGAGGGGGGGGGGGGGGGGTAGCGGCTCCGGTTTCCCCACCCCCTAGACCCCCCCCTCCCGATAGACAGTATGTATTCAATCTACATGTCAAATACATGTGGAAGACAAATGTCATATTTGGCAGTCATCTGGCTTGATACATATATATATATGAGGGGTGGGTCGTTTGTCGTTCTTGTTACCAATACTGCACACCCGGGCGCGAACCTGACACCGTGACATGACAGCAATAGAACAGCCCACATGGCCCTTCTGGGTCGGCAATACGTTCAAGTGGGGGGCAATATTCACCTGAGTGTTATTCTTTGCACAAAGCTGGAAAAATACAAGTACCGTAGTTGCTCGAGTAAACGCCCGGGCGGTTATTGTTTTCGAGCATACAATTCCCCGGGCGCTTATTCAAACGGGCGCTTATTCGAACCCGGGCGCTTAATAATTGTTTGTGACGATTTTGACAAGATTTTTTCTAGCTCGTTCTCTGCAGCGGCTTCCATGTCTTTCTCCACAGGCAAGGCACCTAACAAGTTGTCCCCCTTGGCAGTTGCGGCTTTCTGCGGCTCACGTGTCCTAGTATTCCATCCCTTGACTCGTGAAGAATACCTCCCGGCTTCAGGATGTTGATATCCTCATCTTGTGAGTTGTCAAGGGCGTTCGAAATGCCGCAGACAACGAACGATTTCTTGATGAGTTCGGTGGGCACATTGTCCCAGGCTGCCTTGACCCACGTAGCCAGCTGTACACGGGTCGGGAGTCTCAGGTCTCCGCCCTTTGTCGTGGGAAGGTCCCCCTGGGCCATCCACTCTTCATACATCTCTCGGCAGAAGGTCTTAAACGGCTTATTCCATGAGGCGTCTGGAGCCTGGAGGAGCGAAGTACAGCCTCCAGGAATAACAGCTGCCTCTGTTCTTAGCTGCTTAAGGACACGCTTCGTTGAGTCTTGTATGTGGCACCTGTACGCGTCCCAGCACAAAAGGCGAGGGGAGAATGATAGGGATCCCCACACCTTGTTCAGCCATGTGTGGGTCAGTGCCTCATTCATCCAACCGTTATCGCTGTACTCACACACGACACCAGACACTGTCTTCAGACCTTTGTCTACACGCTTTCCTTTGAAGACGATAAAGGGCGGAAGTTTGGCTCCACTGGAACAACTGCATCTTTTATGTTACGGTAAATGTGTGCAATCATGAGAAGCCGCGCCACTTTTACCCGCCCCCTACTACCCCCCACCTAACACCTTCAGTTCAACAGATTGTTTCCTTTATCTGAACGCGCTTGCCTGTGAGGAAGCCATTTAATCGAACAAGCACGTTAGGCCGCGACACTCTTACCCACCCCACCCCATCCCACCTAACACCTTCGGCCACAACACAATCGCTTTTCCGAAGTTAACTCCCTGCCCACCCCTACCTATACAAATCAGTAGATGGCTATTACAAAGACCAGAAAGCGAAAAACAGTTTCTTTCATATTAACTCATCATATTAACTCGTGTTAGGAAGCCAGCCCAAAAGGGCTATCAGCCCTGTCTCAGTGTTAATATCATCTTATATCACATGATATAGCTGTAATTGTATAATACCTCGCATTGCAAAGAACGTAATGCATTATTCATGCCGGGCGCTTATTCAAGCCCGGGCGCTTATTTATTTGTTGTGTCTCATTGACCGGGCGCTTATTCAAACGGGCGCTTATTCAAACAGGGGCGCTTAATCGAGCAACTACGGTAGTCTACGCTTGTTAAAAACACTGCGCGATGAACGTATGAAGAGGCAAAACCGTGGTAGTAAGATGTTGGTTCCGTAGACAGTGTTAAGGTGAGCAAAAAGTGAACAGTAAGTACACCATCCGAAGGTAATAGAATCTTGAATGTCAACTGAAATAATTATACCTTGCGTTTTTGCCTGGTCATTTTTCTTTTGCGCAAATTAAATGGTTACTACAATTGCTAGAGTAATCTTAATGGATGTTGTTTGCGCAGGATACACGGACATGCCGACGGAACATCGATTCTGAGTGGGTTCACGGGTCCGTGAACTAGGTGTGAACAGCCAGCACATACCCATTTCTTTCTGGTTGCACTCTGTTTGGTCTAAGTCAACAAACACTGTTGCCGACATCCATATGATTTATTTATCCCTGTGCCTTATTGAAATGAGACGTTTCCAGGGTGTAATTAAGCGAGATCGGTCAGACACATACTGTTTCGCATTTTCATAGATCATGTATTTTTCTTCGCTGCAAGATTGCATTAATGAATGCACATCTAAAAAACCGACTTCAGATAGATAGATCAGATACTGCGTCATGAAATAAATACACGAATAGCTTGGCGGTAGACATTTTCGCCCGGAGTGGAAAGACCTCCCACACTCTCCGACATCTAAATGCTACGGTACCAAATCGCTTGGTACCACCTTCCTCGCCCCGATCCCAGCCTCCCCCCAACCCCCTCCACCCCCGCCCCTCTTCCACCTCTCCATCCCCATTCCTTTGCATTTCCGCCCCCGTGTCCCCTCCCGTGACCGTCACCAAGGTGCGAGATGGTCTCCTGGTGACTGACTCGACAGAAGACAGGCCGGTCGGTAAACGTGTATGTCAAAGACTTCACAGGCCGCAGTTTGCTTTGGGCGATGCGTCTTTGGTACGAATCCTCTCCAGATGACAATGTATGTCACTCGTCAAGCAGGAGCCAGGGCTGCGGTGGTTGGCCGTATTGTACAGATATATGTAGGTCCATACGTTGTGTTGTCGGGCAGACAAGCGACGGACCGAATGATGTTTAATGCACAAAGCGTTAATTGGATGGGGATGTGACCGACAAAGTGTTTTCTGTTATATGGCGTTATGAGGTATAAGGGTCAAGGCAGCGAGTTGACCTTTCCGCTGAGGACAGCTGATGACTAAACCCATTATAGATGGGTTTTTATAACGGTCTCCTCACCACCACGGACGGCAGTGAGTTGTTGAGCGTGTTTTAGGTTCTCTGAACCCACGTCGTGCCTTTAGCGGCGTCATAAAATGCGCATGCGCGTATTACGACGTGACCGGGACTTGGCGCGTGTGATGACATCATCAAATGCGCCTGTATGTACGATGACGTCATAAAGTGCGCGTGTGCGTATGATGACGTCATAGACTGGGCGTGTGGGTATGTTAACCAGGCCACAGTGTTCACCGCCTGCGGTCCTCGGAGATAAGTGAGCGTGCGGACTTCCTATTATGATGTAATCAAAACGAGACTCTCGCTGTGGTTGCCGCCGGCGAAACGATGTCATCTGAATGGTGAAGTATAAAAAGTCTACGTCAGCGCCGTGTGTCATAAAATACAAACAGGAGAAACAAACCACTTCGGACTGAAACAGCAACCAGTTGAGCGGCGAAATCCAGGATAGAAAAACCACAGGAGTTTTCATTCATCATCGGTGTAAACGTCGGCCAATGTTTGTATGTTAACTCACTCCTGGCCTTATAAGCCATTGGAGATTGGCCAACCGCCTCAAGCTGGAAAATGCAGTCATAGTGTTTATTGATGAGTCAGACGAAAGATACGCTGAACACAAACGACAAAGTTAGGGCTCGTATCAGTGACTGCTGGGATATCGTGGCAATAGTCCGGGGATCTTCCATGTTGTTGAATGAGACCCTCATGCTGGACTAATGACGGGAAAAAACCGTGAAATACCGAGGGCCAGTCGGTTGCTCCCAGACAATGCATGACGTAGGCCGGACCTGGCACGGTCCCACTGCCATTGCTAGAGGCTGCGCGGTGGGCCAACAGTTCGAAATTCATCATGCCAAGTTTTGGGCCATTTGAGAAGTCGCAGTGACGATCGAGTGGACACATATATGTATCTATGTATATAAATATGTGACAGTTTTGTCCCAAATTATGGACCCTAGAAGCCCACGGAGCCCAGCGCACCTCCTGACTCGGGCTGGAAAGTG
Organism: Arenicola marina; assembly: GCA_964019135.1. Classification (NCBI taxonomy): domain Eukaryota; kingdom Metazoa; phylum Annelida; class Polychaeta; family Arenicolidae; genus Arenicola; species Arenicola marina. The sequence goes on from OZ025252.1 coordinate 2,789,821, forward strand.
CAAAGCGCCCAAGGCATTGTGAGCTTCCCCGGATATGTAGGTGGAAAACCTTACCGCCACCGAGGGTCTCGCGAACGCACGTGGTCATATTCAGTCTTGGGTCAAAGGTCAGACGCCAGGAGTCCGTATTCCGGTTGCATCCATGGGTCAAAGTCTGGCGAGCCCGGTCGAGAACAGGTAAATTATGCGGTTAATAAATACACATTTTTCTTCGCTGCAGTTTTTCAATATAGTTGACTATGTACAGGATGAGAGGTCAAAGACATATAATTTTCGACCTTTTTTGTATAAAATGGGCTAGACATTTTCCATGGACAGCCATGATGAAACACATGAGCAACAATGACTACGCAATGAGCCAAATCAACAGACGACAGTGTCAAACGATGGTATCCCTTGAATGAGGTGTTTTTGACCTGTATGGTTATAGCGAGACAATGTGGGAGGGGGGGCGGGGAGAGGGGGGAGTCAAATTGGACCAAGAAAACTCACGGGGCAATGAAGTTGGATTGGAAGAAACTTGCCTCCGATGCAGGTGCGCAAACCTTCGACCTGTTGATCTGCACCTCAACCAACCTGTTTAGCAACTGCCACAAAATATCCCATATCCTTTTAAATAGGATGTAGGATATTTAAACATTGAACATTTAGTCAGTTTGCCAACTGTTGATGGGCTGATTACAGTCCACAATCGGCCACACCGAGCACGCTACCCACTTGGCCACGTAGTGCGGCGCATGGTAATAACTTGTGGGGCAATCGCCAGCCCGAACGGTATCATAGGTCTTCTTAACTGTTTAAGCGCGCGTCTAGACATAAACATGCGGTAGAGCATCAACGCACAGCGAGCTATGTCCAATTATATATCATGTAAGGCTGCATGTCTTTCATGTTGCCTTAGATATTACAGCCAGATTATGTCTGACACCGTTGAACCCCACCATAAAGGTAGTAGCCGTGTGCCATTAAGTCCTATACCTCCCCACTCCCACCAATCCCCGCATCCCTGATTGCTCTGCCCACTACCCCCCCCCCCCCACCCCCAACCCTGCTGAAGGTGCCAGACGGTTTCTGAAAACGGCACATACAGTCTTCCACCGCCAGGCGGCGCACCTTTCTTTGATCACCGCCGAGTTTTGCGATTCTCGCCTCTCCGCCACCAGACGGCGGCACCTCCGCGCCTCCTCCACACGCCTTCTGGATGTTTTCTCCTTCCATTAACTCGTCTGGGAGACTTGAGGCCCCCCATACGTCCGCAAGATACTCCGTGGCTACCGCGGCTCCAGGGACCGACGGTCGTAACGCGACGTTTATGGCAAGACACTTGGTTCGAGCTCTCCTCGCCGGCTAACGCTGGGTTTTTCATCGAGTCTATTATCTATAATTAACTTCTCACTATTTGAGGATACTCCGTTGATATTTTATTCCGGATTGCGGACCGCTTTAGCCGTACTTGTGAATTCCTCGTACGCAATTTCTGCCATTTTAGGGGGTGCAAAAGAGAAATGTGAGTGTACCTTCACAGACGTACCGGAGAGCTGGTCGCCATGGTGGAGTCGTGACGCACTCAACTGCAGACCAATCGGTTGCTGGTTCAAACCCCACCTGGGTCTAAGTTAGTTTAACCTTTTCGTCTCATAGTCGCATGGGTTCCTTTAGCCCCCGCTGCCACATAAGTAGCTTAAAATGCCGTTCAGAGACAAAAGGGTTCAATGCTGCTGAGGAGGAAGCTCGTCTCTCTGGCCCCGGGGAACACGTCCATTGCGCTGGCACTGGCGGATCCGGTGAGGGTTGGAGGAGGGGGGGGGGGGTCGGACCCATTAAAAGCACTCCATCCTTTGATGTGTAAAAGCCGGGGATGACTTTTGAACATTCCGGACTCGTCTTTGCACTAGGAAGGTCGTTCCATGTGTCTTGGCCAAAAAAAAAGAAGTAAAGCAATTGGCACTGTTTCATCCAATTCAGAACATATGAGTTGTAAATTACACTTATAGTCCGACCGTAAAATGTAAAAGTGCCTTACTCAATGAGTAACCCACCGTGACTTTTCAGATGTCCAGAATCGAAATCATCAGATGTATTATTGTTAATCTAAGAACGACACTCAAACCTTTTGGATTAGTTTTGAACCCAGAGGTTTGGACCCATAGCTCGGGGATTGTATTGACTGATGACGTCGAGTACGCTGTCCTCCTGTCCTCAGATTGTGAGGACAGCGTCCTCGAACAACGAACGACTAACGCCAACATCTTCTGGTGGCACATGACACGTGCCAGTAGGGGCGCACCATTTCATATCAGTGGGGGGGGAGGGGGGGAGTGGACATGTTGTTTGCTGTCTGTCCGTTTTGGGCATCGAATTCTTTGCGGGGTCGATTCGTCTGGATGCATTCTATTGCCAACCGCACCATTGAAACGCCGTAGGAGTAAAAGCTATAAGAAATAGTCAGACGGGGGGGGGGGGGGACGGTCAAAGCCGACGTTACTGATATTAAATTATCGATGAGGCAGTGCTTCCTTTCGACGAGTCCATCACAGACAAAAGTTAAAGGTACTCATACAGCAATAATTTCTATCAGAGAAATTAAAAATGTTTTTAATGTGAAGGATATATGCCGGTTCTTTGTGGGAAAGAACACATATCCCGCATGCAATGAATAACTGGGCATCTTGTTAACCCATTTCCTTTGACAATCTGGTGCATCCCGTGTGGCTTTCTTGTGTATTACGTCATCATCGAAAATCAGGATATAGGTGTCAAATCGCTGTATGAGCAGCTTTTAATCGCTCGCTGATCGCTGTCGAACCTGACCATCGTGTTGTATATTTCGTGTTTTCAGGCCCGGTGGCGACTTAGATCAGTCGCTGACGCCCTCGACTGCCGGCGTCCCACCCGAGACACGCCATACGCAGACCGGGGACGGAGATGACGGGAACTCGAGCACCGGGGACACAGGGGACCGCAGCGGCTCCGGCACCTCTTCAGACGCCGAGTTCTTCAGTCTAGACGAAGACCAGGTAAATAGACGACACTCTACGAGATGCCTGTGGGTTGGGATGGCGTTTTTTTCGGCTTTGTCGAGTGAGGTCCGCCAGAATGACCGTCATGGCCCAGTTTTCAGCGGTTACAAGGGCGGATCCATGATTTTGAAAAGGGATGGGTCCACTGTGAGTGACAACTTACGAGCGGGGGCGGCAGATGGAGGGGGGGGGGGGCTGAGGTTCGAAACTCGTATGTCAGCAGGACGGGATGCCCGTCTACTCACCCCCCCCCCCCCTATCTGGATCCAGTCATTCACATCCCCTGAATTGATGGCGATAGTTTTAAACCTTACCCCCCCCCCCCCTCTTCCTTTGATCCGCCACTGGGGAAGGGGTGGTGGGGGGGGTCACAATAGGTCCTTGTCGAAGCAGGCAGCTGACTGCAACGTGTGTCCCATGCGGCGATGATATGAACGCTGAATAAGGCAGGAGACCATTGTCACGACTTTCAGCAATCAAGGTGTTGGTGGGAAGTAAGAGTTAAAAGAAAGCCATATGACTATTGCTCACTGTCCCAAGACAGGCAAGGCACGGGACATATCTGGGGCCACTAGGCAAATACAACTCATTCGCTAGGTGGCGCTATAGAAACCTGAGGGGCGATATGCTTCATTTCCGGAAGTCCACACATTCTCAGTGGAGGTGATACAATAGCGAGCGGACGATGACTCTGCCCTCCTAGTGGGGCGGGAGAGGTAGAGTTTGTCAGCGGAAGCCCTGGCCTAATACACCCACGTAGTGATTACTCAACCAGGTCAGGTCAATGGCAAATATGGAAACTTGTGATTCCATGAACACTCGTGGCGGCTTTTGGACGGCTGTTTGGCTCAATGCCAGTACCGGGCGATTGCGTCTCTTTCAGTTTTTCGGTCAATGATTCCGTTGTAAACCATGTTATGTCTGATATCATTGGTCTAGTCTTTCGATTAATGCCACCTCACGACCGCTGTAGCTTTACCATTTCCTCATAAATTTACTAGGCGGCCACCCAGACCAATGTTAATACCATCTGGCACCTTCATAGACTTGACCTTACGGTTATTTCACACCATTCATATCATGGTTGGAACGCGATCTCCTCTTGGTATGTTTGAATATCGCCGAATGAAAAACTCAACCTACAAGACCCCCCGCTGAAGTAGAAGGAAGTTTGCATGAGTTGTCCTTACCCTGTTTGACCCCGCGTTTGCAAACACCTCCTTGAAATGATCCTCTTCGACTGAGCGCGCCTGGACACTTGGTCGTCTGCTCAATGCGGGCAGCGACCTCTGGCGTTTGATTGAAGTACGTTTAACGGGGTGTCCTGGCCCTTGGCCTCCCGAGTCACCTTTTGTGTAATATTGCAACTGCAGATTTAATGTCCACACAGCTATTTGAAGTATTTGACCCGAATAAGGTCAAGTCGCTCAAGGTCACCTTGGTGCTGAGCGTCCATGATTCATTGCTCGGTGCAAGGGTCGACTTCGTAGCTGTACTGTCCATGGGTGTATAATTTAGGGTGGGAATTTAGTGGCTTGAATGCGGCGAGGGTGTCTCTGGGGGGTGGGGGGGGGGGATATGAGCGTTCCCCGTATATGTCCTCTGCTCTATTTCAGACATCATTTGACGCTAGCTTTATAACTATAAGGTCGGGGGCGATAATAGGATGATGAAGCCATTTATATAGTAATTAGTGCAATAAAGGCCTGTTAGAATCGTTCAAAGACCTTCTAATAATATCGTTCATTGATGTCTTTATGATATAGGGCCTAAATGTAGTTTATTTACAGGGACGGCAGGCGATGATATGTAGTCGTGGCATACCGTTAAATGCGTCATGATATGTAGTCGTGGCATACCGTTAAATGCGTCATGATATGTAGTCGTGGCATACCGTTAAATGCGTCATGATATGTAGTCGTGGCATACCGTTAAATGCGTCATGATATGTAGTCGTGGCATACCGTTAAATGCGTCATGATATGTAGTCGTGGCATACCGTTAATTGCGTCATGATATGTAGTCGTGGTATACCGTTAAATGCGTCATGATATGTAGTCGTGGCATACCGTTAAATGCGTCATGATATGTAGTCGTGGCATACCGTTAAATGCGTCATGATATGTAGTCGTGGCATACCGTTAAATGCGTCATGATATGTAGTCGTGGCATACCGTTAAATGCGTCATGATATAAAACGTCGACATGCGGTTTTGGTCAAATGAAGATATGATACGGCATTTATGTTTTGAAATGTTTTATGTTTGATATAGTACCAAGGGTTGTATGATCAAATTTAACCGATTGATCTTAAATTATACAAACAGCCTCGCGACCCTGCGATCCGTTGTTGTCTTTACATAATGATACATCTCACAATCTCCATTACATGTTCTCGTTACATATGATTGATGTGGACGGACTTTCTCGTACCTTTGTCTATGCGTTCTACATAATAAACGTATGGTCGCTGAAATCACGGAGATTCCTCATTCGATAGACCTCGCGCCTTTACTAGACTCTTAACCTAATAATAACCTGATACTGCAGTTCCACGAATTGCGCAGACGGCAGCCTGGGAAGCATGGTATGTGTAGGGCCATCGGCAATGATTTCTCTATGAAAGCTCTTTATCGTCGATGGACGTTACAGGAAGGGTAGGGGATGGGTGGGTGGTAGTGTGTGTGTGGAGGGAGGGGGTGGGGGAGGGGTGGGGAGGGTCCAATGGAGAGCATTTCTTGTCCTAATGAACCGTCTATCATCCAGGAAACGACGATCAACCAGCCATGGTCTTCCCCCTTTAACTTTCTTCGCTACCGAGATATGCGCCACTAACAGACCTCGTCTCGATTGGAAAGATGATGAGGATATAACGCGAACATATGACTGTGTAATGACAGGGCGCCCCAACCCCCCACGCCTGCCGCGCCCCAACCCCCCACGCCTGCCGCGCCCCAACCCCCAACGCCTGCCGCCCCGCCGTTTCCAGGCGGTTGCTACTCCTATCAGACGGAAAGACAAGAGGCCACAGAAGATCAGATCCGCTTAGCGGGTATTGCATGCATGTTACCGTGAACACGTACTCTCTCTCTCTCTCTCTCACTCTCTCCCTCTCTCTCTCTCTCTGCTCTTGCCCTGTAGTATTTACTCTTTACGTGGAATCCTGTTACGTACGGGGAGTGGTTTTACAAACAGCGATGACTTATGTAAATGAGCCGTAACAGAGACACACCATACCATGTGTGACCGGCGCAGTAACTAATTTATCACTTTATCGTCGCCTTTTTATATCAATCCCTCAAGTGGACATACTTGACGGCGCCAGAGCCTCGTGGTGGCAGGAGTCGGAGTCGTAAAACAAGGGTGGCTGACCTAGAATGTCAGTGTTCAAAGCAACCTCGGCCGTTATGGCGGGGATAATAATCACTTAGCTGACACTTAGGGCTAGCAGCAGGCAGAATGCAGAAAGATATATTAGAAATGAGAATTTGAATCAATTCTTTGTGTGTTTAGTTCTTTGTTTTCTCGAGTCTTTGTTTTTTCCATGAGCAAACAACGACATGAAATGGATTTTTTTATGCCGTGTACGATAAAAAGTTGTTGAAAATCGACTCAAGCCAACTCCCGTTCCATTTGAGATATGTGGTAATATATGTAAATGTCTGTTAGCTCTGAGGACGAGTCCCGTAGAAAGAGCAGCTGGGGCATTGAGTGTAGTGGCGTGGTAGGGTGAGGGGTGGGGGGGGGGGGGGGCGGTGAGGGGTGGGGTGAAGGGGTGGGGAGGGTAGGGTGAGGGGTGGGAAGGGTAGGGTGAGGGTGGGAAGGGTAGGGTGAGTGAAGGGATGGGAAGGGTAGGGTGAGGGGTGGGGAGGGTAGGGTGAGAACGTGGGGTAAAGGGGTGGGTGAAGGGGTGGGGAGGGGTTGGGGTGAAGGGGTGGGGGTGGGTAGGGTGAGGGATGGGGAGGAGGGGTGAATGGGGGGGGGGCTGAATGATGTGCTGTTGATTTACGGTGTACTTGTTACATATTACCTGTCTTGGCGTTTCCGGAAGCGACCATCCTCAGCACGCCTGACAAGCGAGTGAGCTCGGACGTAGAGGATGGGGTAGGGGGTCGGGGCGGGGGGTGGGGGGGGAGGGGCGGGACACAGAGCCGGCAATACAGCTACAAGAGGGTGGGGACCGCAGGACACAGATATTGGGTCGCTCGGTGTTAAGAAGTGACGAAATCTTACAAGACTGATATGTGCCACCACGCCACCGGTTTCACCAGCGGTTTTCCTCAGATGATGCGATGATAAATCCAGTATCTAACGGGCCGAGCGGTTGGAGGTGTGTCTGGATAGATAACGCTTATTATACATACAGAGGGATAGATTTTGTTGGTCACCCGATCCGTCTGGCGTGAAATAAGAGAACCTTGCGTCACTCATACACAGTTGCTAGGCCAGGGTACTAACTTGACCCGTGCTCTGTGCCAAAACGATAAAACTCTAGCGTAATGACTGTCGTGCTGGCGACGAGAAACGGCAATATATCTAGCGTCTGCATAGGATAAAAAAAAAGTTAACCAAGATTCTTCACCGTAACCATCCCAGGTGCGTCAGAAACTGAATACGCTTAGCCATAGACCGGCCAGTGAAACCAGGCCTGGTCGGACACATCGATCCCGACTCTCCGAACTGTCACTTTCCTGGTGGCACTCATCACGTCCGGACCCGGATCGCAATCGACGAGGCCAGGATTGTGGGGTAAATCTGGAATCCGGATGTTAATTGAGTGAGGCCTTTGGGTCTGGCGCAGTCAGCAGGACATACATGGATATACACTGTTCTTGGAATTGTATCTCTGGATTTACATGGATCGTTCGGATATAATTATAGACTGACTGACGCAGTGCGTTTTCTGGATTATGTGGGGGAGCCTGTTCCTGTGCTGCAGTGTGCGATGTCCGTGGCCCCAGGCCAAAGATGTGGTAAGGCTTGCTGGAGCTGTCCTGTCGTTCGTAAGATACATACATGGTTTACAATGACGATAACAGTACAAGTTGCCAAACTTTGTCATCGAAGTACAATGCGCAGTAGGGTTTTGGACGATGGATGATATTACGCAATGGACATGACACTTACATAGTCATAACAATCTTAGACATAACTCTCTTCAGACATAACCATGTTAGACGTAACATCTTAACATAGCCCGATTGGTTGTAACATCTGGACCACCCTACTAGACGTAACATCTTCTAGACAATCCCATTAGACGTAACCTCTTCTAGACAACCCTATCAGACGTAGCATCTTCTTGACAACCCCATTGCACGTAACATCTTCTAGACAACCCTATCAGACGTAACATCTTCTAGACAACCCCATTGCACGTAACCTCTTCTTGACAACCCTAGTAGACGTAACATCTTCTAGACAACCCTATAAGACGTAGCATCTTCTAGACAACACCATTATACGTAACATCTTCTAGACAACCCTATCAGACGTAACATCTTCTTGACAACCCCATTGCACGTAACATCTTCTAGACAACCCTATCAGACGTAACATCTTCTAGACAACCCCATTGCACGTAACCTCTTCTTGACAACCCTAGTAGACGTAACATCTTCTAGACAACCCTATAAGACGTAGCATCTTCTAGACAACACCATTATACGTAACATCTTCTAGACAACCCTATCAGACGTAACATCTTCTAGACAACCCCATTGCACGTAACATCTTCTAGACAACCCTATCAGACGTAACATCTTCTTGACAACCCCATTGCACGTAACATCTTCTAGACAACCCTATCAGACGTAACATCTTCTAGACAACCCCATTGCACGTATTATCTTCTAGACAACCCCATTGCACGTAACATCTTCTAGACAACACCATTATACGTAACATCTTCTAGACAACACCATTATACGTAACATCTTCTAGACAACCCCATTGCACGTAACATCTTCTAGACAACCCCATTGCACGTAACATCTTCTAGACAACACCATTGCACGTAACATCTTCTAGACAACCCCATTGCACGTAACATCTTCTAGACAACCCCATTGCACGTAACATCTTCTAGACAACCCCATTGCACGTAACATCTTCTAGACAACCCCATTGCACGTAACATCTTCTAGACAACCCCATTGCACGTAACATCTTCTAGACAACACCATTATACGTAACATCTTCTAGACAACCCCATTGCACGTAACATCTTCTAGACAACCCCATTGCACGTAACATCTTCTAGACAACACCATTATACGTAACATCTTCTAGACAACCCCATTGCACGTAACAGCTTCTAGACAACCCTATTAGACTAACCTCCTCTAGGCAACCGACTACTAGACATCTAGACATAACACTTCGATGCAGTCGTAGACGTAATAAACTGTTGCCATTACACCGTTAGGGGGTGCACACTCATAATAAAAGTCACTTATTCGGCCCAGAATATGCAAATATATAAATATATATAAGAGATTCCGAACATTAGAAAAGTCTTCACACACCTAATTTTATGTCATTCTCGATAAATCTGGCGACTACAGGACGCAGGGCAGGGTGCTTACTAAAAGCGGACCGCTACATTTTAACATAGAAAATTCCCCATCCCATACGTCCTGCTTCAAAACGTAACATCGATAAAAGATGTTGTCATTATCTATTTTCTCATTGACAGTTTTAGACATAAACACGTGCACTATAGAAGCTACACACGCTTAGAGTAAGTAACAGCCATAAACGTACCACATTCTGAATACATTATGTTTAAAACACATACATTTATGTATAAAACATATGTATATGTACATGCTAGACAGATCTCCAATTAAGGTTTTAAGTACATGTGACAGTTTGGTAGCTTGCCTTTAGGCATTAGACATACTAGACATTTATTTAATGTAACCTAATACTGGCTGTTATATACCCTTTGACATATACCCTTGGACATTATATACCCTTTGACATGAATAGACTTAGCCATTACATACGCTTAGCCATTAAATAACTTAACCATTACGTAGAAATACTTAGCCATTAAATAACTTAATCATTACGTAGAAATACTTAGCTATTACATACACTTCGCCATTAGACACTTATATTAGTTATATACACTTGCGTCTCACTTACACTAATACATTATATATACTTAGCCATTACAGACACTTATATGTTGGCCACACTTTTGCATCGCCAATTTCACAGAATCCACTCGATGAATCAAAACTACGTACGGTGAGGTCGTAATGTCGTAAGCGCTGTACGCCAAGACTACGTACGGTGAGGTCGTAATGTCATAAGCGCTGTACGCTAAGACCACGTACGGTGAGGTCGTAATGTCATAAGCGTTGTACGCTAAGACTACGTACGGTGAGGTCTTAATGTCATAATCGCTGTACGCTTAGCTGTATAGCTGAGTAAGCTACATCATTTCATCAAAAGCTGGTACAAGGATGTAAGTCAACGCCACATGGAGGCCGAGTCAAGCATCGTTGCAGTCTGAATGGGGTCTGTAAACCACATTCACATTTCGCGCTCGGTTCTGGTCTCCTGACCTGTATAGTATAGAGTCGGGTGACACAAAGCGGTTTGGTCGTATGAGAGCTATATATTGCGTGGGTCGACTCCACTGTTGAATACTACGACGGATAATCGTTGGCAAACCTTAATCCCAAATCCCTTAACTGTATACAGGTGAAAAGGATTACCTGGTGTTAGTAACGCGTGGGATTAGTAAGTGGACTTGGTGAGCTTGACTTTGCCCCCCCCCCCCCCCCGCACAGTACAAGCCAAGAAGGTCAACCGGAATAGCATTGTACGGTTATTTATGGAACGATTAGCCATGAAACCAAAATCCTTCATCAAGTTCCCTTCAGTAGAAGATCCCTTCCATAAAAGCATAAATATTTAGTCAAGTTGAGATTAATAAACAGGTGGACATGTTATTTTTATCGGCATCGGCATCAGAAGGACAAATGTGTTTTTTTTCGATATACATATCCGTCGATCCGTCCATCTGTCATTTTCTTCTGTTTTAGTGATTAAATAATGGAATGCATGTAATGGAATGTGTCGGGTATTTCATGTGTAACTTTCATGCCGATTAGTCTTCTTTTGCGGGGGTATCCCGAGCGCGTGGCTGACCACGTGTCAGCACAACGTTAATGACCACGTGCCAACACCACGTGACTGACCACGTGTCACCACCACGTGACCATGACATCGCGATTATGCCTCCGTGCTGATCTAACTTCGCCGATTGTTTCCATCACAAACGTATAAATAACAATGCAATACAATATGTTACTGCACCTAAACTGCCTCGGCCCGTCGGTGTAATCCTCCATCAGACTTACTGGCACGAATACCAGGCAGAGACTCAGAGTGAGGGTGTGGAGGGTGTTTGGAGGAGGGAGAGTGGGGACATAGAACTGTCAGCCATTTTTGATATACGAGCCATCGTGGGACTTAAATATTCCACTTTAGCGCGATCAATGCGATAGCTTTGCTCTGACGTTTCGCTCCGACTTGACTTTGAGGGCTATACTCATCATCCGGCGATCCTGTGATGGATCAGTGCTCCGTCCATAAGGTCACCGTAGGGGGCAACACCGGTACGAACCCATCTCCTATGTGTTCACAGCGGTGGCCAAATATTGAATGTTGAACCCTATTACCGGGACCTCCCGCGCGACAATCACGCTGTCTAGCCTCACACCCCGGCGACTGATATATGGAGAAAAACAGTCCAGCTAATGGGCTCGGGATATACACTGCCGCATATTGCAGCTATTCTAACGTGACTCGGGCATTAAATGCCCCCCCACCCCATTATGGTGCTGCTCGTGATGGGTGACATCGCATGGGCGTGCATCGGAATGGTTATCTACTTAGACTGGTAGCGTGACAACGAAGTTTTGTCACGGGTCCAACGAAAAACGGAAAAATACACTACTTGACACGCAGGGGATATAAGGTGAAGGCCGACATCATATTTAATTATGGGTTCCTTGTCGGCGGAAATCTCGAGGCTCTTCAGTTACGGGGGTGATTGCTTTGTGATGCGAGCTAGCACGTGGGAGGTATAACGGGTGGTTGCCTGGAACATTGACCTTCACGGCGCGTGAGTTGGGGATGGCTTTGCACCGCGTGGCGGGTCTACTTCCGGTCACGTGGTGGCTGCAGAACTCGATGGCAAACAGAGGACGTCGTGTTGATGGTCAACAACAGAGGCTGGCGACCTCCCGCGAGGACGAGTGTTGGCCTCACGCCACCCCCCTCCCATCACCCCCCACCGCACCCCGATACCCATTTCACCAGACCCACCCCTCACCTCCAGACCCACTTCCCCACCGCCTAAGCTCACCACCAATCTTCCGCTGTTATGTGTTGGCCATGTATAGACAGCCAGGGCGGCTGTTAACATTGGCTGAAGGACGCACTAATAGTATGGTGTCTATGCCCGATATTCTGGATGGCAGCCACAGTGTCTGTGGTATGGGCCATGTGCGCGTGTGACCTTGGTAACGGTTGACGGGTTCGCCTGAGCCATGGACGGCATTGCAACCAATCATTAAACTGTATGGTGTCTTTTTCACATCTTTCTGTTTTACTTGGTTGCCATGGCAACCTCCTTGCCTCTGTTTTATCCTGGCCTCGGCAAAAACACCGTGTTGTTGCCATAAACTATAGTCGACTCGTCACCATGGCAACCTAACCGATTAGGAATGTGTTTCCACGCCATCCCGACGCTCATCTCTTTACCATATGTTACCATTGTGGCCTGTCAAAGCACAGTGGGTGGGCCTGTCCTGTGCGTCATCTGTATTGGTCCAATTTGTTTGCAGTACATGTGTTATATATATTGCTATGTTAAGATGCTACTTATTTGTTCATTGTCATTCATTAATTGTAGTGTTATCTGTACAATAGTGGTCTTGGTAACTATTCGTGATGTATTTAAAATACTTATACACGTTGTACATATGCATTACGTGGTTCTGTTTCAACGAAGCCGATGAAATGTCATGACCTGAATATGTTACTGTAATGTTGTGTTGCTATAACGTTACTATGACACTTGGTCTTTGTCATGACAATTTCTTTGCTATGACGCATTCCAGCGTGTCTTATGACGTTGCTACGATGCTATTTACGTTGCTACGATACCATTTACGTTGCTACGATACCATTTACGTTGCTACGATACCATTTACGTTGCTACGATACCATTACGTTGCTACGATATCCTTACGTTGCTATATTATCATTACGTTGCTACGATACCATTTACCTTGCTACGACACCATTTACGTTGCTACGATACCATTTACGTTGCTACGATATCATTACGTTGCTACGATACCACTTACGTTGCTACGATACAATTACGTTGCTACGATACCATTTACGTTGCTACGATACCATGTACGTTGCTACGATACAAACAATGTTGCTAGGACACCATCATGTATGATTTCAGAGCTCCGATGCTGCCGTGGCGGGGTCCGACTCAGAAGACTCGCGGAGCCCCACTCCTCCCGGCCGCCCTGGGGGTCCAGGGGGGCAACGGGGAGCCGGGGACCCTGGCGACCCTGGAGGGCCGGGAGGGGGTGCGCGACTCCGCCACATCCCCCTGCTCGAGCGCCTGATCCACACCCACTCCATCTGGTACTTGCCCAACATCAGCCGGGCTGGGGCCATGCATCTCCTGCACAACCGGGATGAGGGGGTGAGTGCCACACTCCGTACTTATTTACTAACTAAATTACTTACTAACTTACTTAGAGGTGTTCGATTTATTCTATGTCGTCATGTAAGTATGACATGTGAGATAAAGGCGACGAATTTATGAATATGCTCATCGACTGTGTCTTCGAACCAAAACACCCCCTTTACGATAATTTTATAAAAAGAGGGATAAAACAAATGGCAGCCTTCCTTACTGGCTATGGAAGGAACCGTTTTTGCGTTTAATACGCATTTATATACATCCTCTTACCCATCCAAAAGTGTCCTGAAGCCCTCTCTTACTTTATACTGTAACCCCTGCTTGTTAGATGGCCTCCCTGACCCATAATGTTTATTGGTGATGCTTGGTGGGGGAACGTTCGCTATAGAACGCCCGTATTACAAACGCTATAGCAACTCTGGAGCTTCGCGGTACTGGATACACTGTCCGGTCATAATTACGAGTGCACGAGGTCTCCAATGAGGAGGCAAGGTCAATGCCACGACGCCGATTTAAAGGAGAACTTTGGAAATCCTAGATATTTGCGCCAGCGGGTAGTTATTATTATTTGTTATGTGATACAATGGGTTCCTGTCCAATATGGAATTCAATCATTTGGTTGAAGCCACACTTCTTTGAAAAAAAAACAGTTACCGCATTGTCTGATATGGTTGATACGGCAGTCTACGTGTGTGGGCGATGGGGGCTCGGAGGTGGCGGGGTGGGGGGGGGGGGGGGGTAGGGTGTGGAGGTCTGTCTCTCGTCGCTGATTGCACGCTCGTGGATGGGGAGCCGAAGTTTGCCTCAGTGGAGCGCATCAGTCATAATGCACCCATGAAATATGTCTTAAAAACCGCATGTGGAATCCATACATGAACGTGCGATCCATGTGAAGAAAATCCGTATAAAACACATCCACGTGCTGATCCGGCAAGATACCGAGATCATCTCAATGTGTGTCTGTTTGTCTCATGATTTATTGATAAGGGAATGAAATGTTACCATCGTTGTTTGGCCTTGTGCTTGACCCTTCCCCCCACCTCGCCAGAGAGTGGGCTGCTAAAGGGGGGGGGGGGTGCTGAAGGAGAGGGGGGCCGGGGGGGGGGCGGGGGGCGTGCTGGAGGAGGAGGGGGGGTAGCAGCTACACGGACTCCCTCTTATATCTGTCTTTGATGTTTGAGTCATAGAGTCACATCAAAAGGGAGCTTCAAGTAAAGACAAAAAGTTTTCCATCAGAGTCCACTTTGGCCTGACGTGCTATCTGTCTGAAGGCTCTGAGGGCTCCTTGTTTAGTATATGCATGTATCCCCTGAATGTTTAGACCGTTACTCATTGGGAGATTAAGGGTCCATATATGAAAACTTGAAGTGGGTTGATCAGATCATGGAGATGATCCGATACCAACTGCAGTTTTTACTGTATGGTAACCGTGATTCTGGCGTAGCCCCATTCTATAATGTCCATATGTAACGATACTGTCTTGATGAATCTGTCGTTATGATCCAATATCCACTCGACGCCAAATGGAAACACTCAGGATAAGGGATTTTATTACGAATTTGCGGATGCAATGTGTGGGTAGGTTGTGATGGAGAAATGACTTACTAGTTAGCATCATGCGTTCTTGACAAGCGATGTTTTGACGGTAGAAAAAGTAGTGGGGTTAGTTTTATTAGAAATATTTGTTCATATTTATTCACTATTACGACATTAGTCAGATGAGTCTTGGGTCTGTAAGCCTGGGTCTGAGTCAGCCAGCCTCGGTCTGGGTCAGCCAGCCTCAGTCTGGGTCAGCCAGCCTCGATCTGGGTCTGCCAGCCTCGGTCTGGGTCAGCCAGCCTCGGTGGTGGGTCTGCCAGGCTCGGTCTGCGTCTGCCAGCCTCAGTTTGGGTCTGTCAGCCTCAGTCTCGCCAAGTCTGTCAGCCTCGATCTGGGTCACCCAGCCTCGGTTTGGGTCAGCCAGCCTCGGTCTGGGTCTACCATCCTCGGTCTGGATTTTTCTACCCTCCGCCTCGGTCTCTATCAGCCTGGGTCTGCTCACCAAGGCGTGGCCAGCCAGTCCCCCCCCCCGGCCCCCCCCCCCCCCCCCGGCCCCCAGACACACAGTGGGTCGCCTCTTCTGGGGGTAAACAAACCTGGTCACGCCGTGAACAAAGGTACCGAGAAAGGACCATGCGGCCTATGCGTATGAGGGGAGGAGGCGGGGGGTGGAGCTGGGGGTCGAGTAGGTCGGGGAGGGGGAAGGGGGTGGGGGTGCAGGGACAGATACACATAGGTATTATCAAACACGAGGGTAACTTGGGTAAACCCTTCCTGGAAGTCCCTTGGACGGTGTGTGGACACTTTAAACACGCGCCTCCTAACCACAGATATGTAACGCCGGATTGTACAGGTCTATATATCTGGGTGTTTTTGTGGTATGGACAGTGACTTAGTGTAGCCGCTGCCCACTGCCCCCCCCACTACCCTACCCTCCCCCTCCCCCTCGCGTCATGCTTTTAATATGACATGTTTTGCTCTTACGGAAATTGTCCTTTGATTGGTTTTCTCCGAACTACGTGACGAAGTATATTGTGTATGTATGTATGTGTGTGGTGGTGGGGTGGGGGGTGTATGGGTTAGGTACAAGATCATTTTTTATATATTTTTGGTAAGTTTGACCCTATTCCACTCCCCCACTGCACTCTGATACCGCTCGACCTCCTGCAACCACAGCTTATTCACGATCGTATGACCTCGCCCTGAAGACGTTTGGAAACCAAATCACGTTATTTGGGATCGTTCTGGATCCCGTATATCAGCAGCAGTTGTATCCAGGATTTCGAATTTGGGGGCTTGCCACTTTGTTATCATTGTCTAAATCTTACATATGAAGTTGACAGTGTTTTGTCGAAGATTCCGTGTGTACGGAAAAAAACTATATATTGATTAAGTTTGGTGTATGTAAGTCTTGAGTGTTATGCGGTGCAAACGTGGTGGAAATGGCCGGAATGTACAAGGCGGTTACTGAGGGTTCACATAGCACACGT